>OX402528.1:7348757-7799573 GCA_948098885.1 Drepanosiphum platanoidis | reverse complement strand
CTGAACGCGACATAATATTTTATATTGTTTAAATGATATCGCCGTACGATTAGTAATCATTATTCAACGAACCCCGTGATCCAAATCGATTAGATCTCAGACGAAACCGAACGCGGCTAACGTGCACGACTGCAGAGTAAAATTGAGTATTACGTAGAGTATTTTTAACGTTAACGACGTAAAAGTACGTAGACGCATAACAACGTGTCGTGTCATACTGTACAGAAATGATACGTGTATGTTTTTTTTTATATATATTGATTATATACTTAATAGAAAACTGTTAATTTTTTAACTGTTTGACAACGATGAGAAACGAAATAAATCACATTTGAAACAGCCCGTGTGTCTCTAATCGGACTACCCGTCGATTTTTCCTCCGCTTAAATTTCGTTTGAGGTAACCGTCCTCTTCAAGCACGTGCTCGATTTTCCAATCCGTTTGCCATTACCCACCACCACCACCACCATCACTATCACCACCATCACCACCGACGCCGACGCCACCGCCGTTCATTGTATACCACCCGAAATCATTTAAAATAATTTTGCCTCTCATTTTTATACTTATTTATTGTTTTATAGCTTTTGTACACCAACCAGTGAACATAATGTTATATATTGTTTTATACATCATGCTCATATACTAGTCTTTTTTTAATTATAATAATTATTATTATTATTATTATTATTATTATTATTATTATTAATGTATTTATCGCCCCGAAATCAAAACCCGACCAAATCATTTACTACTTTACAGTTGTTATATTATATTATATATTACTTGCATTTTTGTTTGTTTATTTATTTTATTAAATTTTGACTTGCCTCGATATGTTACCATAATATTATTGTCCATGTAGCTTTAGATCCGTGTTTTTATTTTAACGAGTTACGAGTAAAAATTATAGAATGAAATTATTGAAGAAAAAATAATGTCCAAAATGTTTATACATACTTCGAAAAAAGTATCCTATTTTTTTTCTAATATATATATATACACTCGTATGTATATATATATATATTTATATATATATTTAATATATATTAATATATACACACACGCATAAATTATAATATGTTGTACATATATTTTTGTAAATAATAAATTTTTGTGTTAAATTTATTGTTGTAAAATTATTTCGCATGATTAAACTTTACCTCTTTTTGATATTACAGATATTGAAATGTAGTTTTTTCGCTGTACTTCCTACGAAATCTTACCCGCAACACATGTGGCTCGATGAGGATTTTTCCCTATATGAATATGGAATCAAAAATGAAATAAATCGTGTGTTCGCTTTCCATTAGCATTTCATGGCGTGCCAAGTGGACAAAGAAACGTTAAAACGTTTGAAACAATACTTGAGTGTTGCCGTGCTCAAAAATCTAAATATGAATGCGCCTTATAATAATGAATACCCGAAGTCAGAAGTGGTGTGTTTTCAGCTCTTCAAACGTTAATTAATTGGCAAATGCAATTCACGGTCGTCATTTCGCAACGTACGAGTATGTGGGCTAGGGTAATACGGACGACAATAATCTATTTTACGATATACATTATAAATGACTTCAAAACCGTAATAATGACGATAGTATTAATAGTAACAAATTTATGACCTCGTTGTGATAAAATACTGATCTAATTGTTCGTAAGATTGTTATTGAGCATTGTAAACGGCGAGAAACATCACGCTCAGAATGCCGTCAGTTGAAAGTCAAGACCGTGTTATTTATTATTAATGATTGTAATTTAAATTTTTCAATGGCTTCAGCCATAGCCGCGACGACCAGACCTTCGTGTCGGGGGAAGCCCATCAAAATTTGTTTAGTTTTTTCTCGTTTCGCGTAAAAACGCGAGACTAATAATTGAGCTATATGCCCCGTAATCAATAATTTACAAAGTACATCGACTCGAGATTTATTCATACTCCAGACGTTTTTAGAATATTCGAATTACCAGTTGATTATGACTTTTTAATATTGAAAAGGTTCTTTCACGAGCATAAGTCGCAGATGAAAACCCATAGATGTTTTTTGAGCTTTGAATTTAGTACTAGAAATATGGTTTATCTACGAGTACCAGACTCGGTTAACAAATCAATCGAATAACCATAATTATTATCGTCTAGAGTTTAAAAGGTTCGAAAAAAATTATAATCTATTGACAAAAGCTTCGAAAGTTTTTATGAAAAGTTATGTTTAATTTTATAACTACAGTTATATAAATATTTGGTTAATTATTTATTTTAAAACATTTTTGCTGTTTAATTTTTGTGTGTGTGTGGATATTGAATCAGTAATTATTACTGCTGCTGACAATAATTCTCTTTAAAACTAATACGCCAATGTCTATTTAATTTTGCTTATCAGATTTAGAAAATATTAATATCGTTAAGACACACTGTACGTGGTAAATCCAATTACAACGAAAACCCCTCACCAATAATGAAAACGACTTTTTTAAAGTAAACATTTTTTATTACATCTAAAATTTCAGAAAATTATTTACAACGTGAAAAAATGTCGACGAACAAAAAAAAAAAAACAAATAGATTTATAGGAAGTTAAAAATACTCAAAATTGCAAAATTTTAATAATATTAAATATTCCGGAATCTATGAAACGTGATAAATAAGTTATTTAGTTGAGTTGGCATCGCATAGAATTTAAAGGGGGGCTCCAAACGCCATCAACCTCTAGCGATCAACGTCGATTCATAATATTTAAATTTTTATTGGAAGTTTTTCAAAACTCTAATTGTCTACTCAATATGTTTGGGCGTAGAATTGGACGAGTGACTGTTTATGAAATAGACACGCACTGCGCCGTAACAATACTGTGTTGTATATACACAATATGTATACGCACATTATGTATTATGCAACCCGAGGTCCGAGAAATACCCGACGGAATTGTGGCGACAGAATCGAAGGCTCCGGATCCGCGTGTGGGAGTAAGGTTTGTATATTATTATCAACGACGACAACAACGACGTTTCATTATGTTTCAGCAGAAAGGAAGCCGACGAACGCTGTCTGTATAATATCACTAGCTCTCGTGAAAAAGAATCACTGGTCAATTCAATAGTATATGAGCACTAATAATAATTTAATCCAAACAAAATCACGAGAGAGCCACGTCTGCAATAATAACATCGCACTTTATTACGACAGAGAGCAAACCATACGTTTTCAACATACATATTATTACATATAAGTACTATATTTATTGTAGTTTATCAAATAAATATTCGAAAACAAAACGTAGGCGATCTCGCGTTTTGCAATTCGATTTAGTGGGAAAATTTTAAATGTCATGACTTTCGATATCAATATACCATAACTCTTTTGACTCTCGTGATCGTCTAGTCGCGATCGAAAAGATTATTATAACAATAATGGTCAACCAAACCTCGTTAGCTATCATACGCGATAGTATAAGAATAATCGGTAATAACTTAAAATGTAACAATTATGTAACAATGAAAACGACGACGATGATATAACAATTTTATAATAATTATGTAATAATAGTAAGTGTATTGGGAACAAGCGAAAGTTCGCGTCAGTCCGATAAGCCCAATGAAGCCGAACTGCTCGCGCCACCCGACCAATGACGGGCGAGCTGCGCGCGCCACTGCCGATCGAGTGACGCGTGCAAGTTGTTTTTTTCGAAGCTACTATATAGAGCGTACGGACGATCAGTTTAGTGGCGACGACGGTTCGGAAAGGTTCACTAGGTTTGGAATATTTCAGTCATTATTTTTCTCCGTAACGGACAGTAATGTTGTTGTCAATTTTTATTACAATTATTTCGACGACAAATCAAATTTTTAATCGTGACTTTTGATTATTTTATGTTTTTTTTATCGACATTTTACAAGAAAAAAATGAAAAAAAAAACGAAAAAATTTCAAATAGTACAAAATGTCTATAAATAGTACAATAAAAACCGAAATCGTTTTCACCATCTCCAGATAATAATCCACATGAGTTTTGGGTAAAAATGACAAGTTCCTACAGTCAATAATTTTTGAGTTTCGGTGAGTTGCGGTCCTTTAGTTTTTTGGCGTTTTTCGTCCGTTTTTTATCCGTTTTCACGTACAACTTTTAAACTGTTGAGAAATTACAATAATAACCTTTCTAAAATTCCAACAGATACGATTTGCTACCAGAAACCAATATCGAAGTTGAAAATCGGACCATATTTCAGTGCTTATAGCGTGTACACAAAAAAAAAAATAAACACACATCACGATTTCACATTTCTCGTTTCATTCAGAATCCAAAATAGTTACAGGGTGTACTGCTATGAACTATTATTTACCTATTCGTTGGTCGTCGAGATGTGTAAGTATGGTTTACATTAATTATATACAATATACATGTACGTACACACGTCTAAAAATCATATGATATATTGATATCGAATAAATACGAAAGTAAAAAATATATTGTGATGCTCATGTGTGTGAAACATGCATTCTAATAATGGATTCGTAGCGACAAAAGCAAAATTCACTCCTCGCGCCCCCGAGGTATTGTAACGAAATGATTTATTATTCCTATATGTAATACAATAATGACTACAAATTATTAATTATTGTCTTTGGCTAGTTATTTATAAATTAAACGGGTCTAACCCGATGGGTTTTCTTGAGTAATACCTGTATTACAATACAATGTCATAAAAAAATAAATAGTTTTATTTCAATTAAAATCTGTCCCAAAAATTATCGATCCACATACAATTTACTGCTTCTTGTAGGTAACTTTTTAAAATTGTTTTCTTTCTTATAATCTACCGTGAAACTTGTTTCTTTTATGAATTACGACTAGGTAAAAAAATGCATCTTATTCAAATAGACCAATTATTGGACCGTTAACGGACAACGATGTTTCCAAATACTTAAGTACTTAATACCCATTGCCTCGCCCAAATATTTTACAGGATTCCTGTCGATATAATATCACACGCGTGATGGGTAAATTAAACTTTTAAAATAATTGTAAATTAATGATAGTCATTGATGACGACACATTAATATTGACATTTAACACGAGTTTTCTACAGGTATCAACGAATATTTTACGTTTTATTTTAAACGCCATTCATTATAACATTAAATGGATAGGTTTTCAACCGCAATATTAAAATACAATTTTAATTTATTATTAAACTCATCAATAAATATTGATTTTCTAACAAGAATTCCTATACTAGGTGGATACGAAATTGTCACCGCTGTTGCAGTATTTGAATGTTTAAAGTTTCAACCGAAATGGGAAAATTCCAAAAATATTTTTATCAGATTTCAGTCGCGTTATAAAATATAACAATACAATATAATACCCATCAGTTCTGATAAAGATTTTATTACGGGATCCAACGAGCTGATCGACGCGACACATTTACTGTCGACTGTCTGTCGCATCTTCGCGTATGAGGTAAATATTGTAAATTTCGTTTCTTATTACCGAAATATCCATACCATTCAATACCTGTACGAATAGAATCGTTGTTCGACGGTTATGGAACTTATTCGTAAAATAGAATGTTAACGATGATAGAATGTTAAACGACAAATATTTTTTAATTCTACTTCACGTTACCTAAACAGTACTCGTGAGTTATTAATTCATAAACGTTTTGTTATCGCTCGTCAATTATCAGTATCATACTTTAAATTAGACACGCGGTTGTTTTTGGAGCTCAATGACATCGTCGTCTTACGGTGTTTTTAATCGATACATTCCTATGAAATATTTAAAATCTAGTTAAATATAACCTTTTTTTTAAATTCTGAATGAGACGAGGAAACGGTCCGATATTCAACTCCAGCGTTGGTTTCTGGTAGCGTCTAGTCGATACTTTAAAGAGGTAATTGTTCGAATATCACAACAGTTTAAAAGTTATACGTGAAGAATTGTAGTCTTGATTTAAACTTTTGGACGCCTCTTTTTTCCAATAACTAAAATAACTAATCCAGATCACTATAATGGTTTTATAAATATATTTCTGAATAATATTTCATTTGCGGTAGACGGTAGTAGATAAAGACGATACGTTATTTGTATTATAAATTATCGATTTGATAATTACATTGTAAACAACTGAGATATTTCGCCCTCTATTTGTAAAACGCAAAAAACGAAAAACAAGGTGCGAAGTCCTAGGTGTAGGTCCAGCTAGCCCGGCCCTGAGTCGGTAGAAATAAATCACAAAAACGGGTAAAGTCGTCACTACATGACTACTTATGACTGTGACTCTGTGAAAATACTTCGAAAATTAAACCTGCTATATTGGATCTGAATTCTGAGCACATCTTGAAGAAGACACGAAAACATCCCAAAAATGAAATACATATAATACATTATTTATACCAACTCGAAGTCCAAACTATATTTCGTCTAAATGTCTTACACATTTACATTACGCGTACAAAGTTCTAAAGGTACGTAAACATACATTTTAAAATCAATTGTGATCGAATATTTTCACGTGTTATTCTAATTTGCCGAACGTGTCACATTTGACACGTGTGCCATCCCTGTTATAGGACGACGAAACTCGATGGTCGACCCGAATAATTCACAGTGTAGAAACGTGTATTACTCGGATATGTTCAAGAATAGTACGTTCGTATAATATACAAAATATACAATATATTGTTCATCGAATTGAAAAGAAATCTCAATTTCTGAAATATGTATAGGATTTTATGAGATAACTTCTGAAGTGTTACTTCACAGACTGGTATAATAATCTAAATTGTTTCGAGTTCGATTATCAGCGTTTCGTGGGATTAAATTACATGAAATCTATAAATTTCTATGCTGTGTAATCGTTTGACATTATCAACAGGAAAGGACTAATAACTTAGCTGTCGTTATGATATAATTCGGTGAGAAGTAAGTCAGAGATTAAAAATACCTCTACTTATTATCTAAATCTACATGCAATTGAATTAGTAACGACTTACGATATTTAGTAGAAGTTTTGTAGCATCCACAAGAGTGTACGAGTATATTAGTCATTCGTACAATACAATATAAGAGTCGATAAAGCAACAATCATTGTACACTATCAAAAAAGGTGGGTTTGGTAATTTTTTTGTTTGTTTTCCGTTATTGTTAACATCGAAAAAACATACAAATCACTTATTTCCTGTCTGATATCGGGTTGTGTTTGTTGTTTATCTCGTAGGTGTACCAATTTGTTTCGACGGCCGCCCGCACTGAAATCCATAAGCAAGTTAAATATTTGTACACACTACCGTGATATTAATTAGGTAAGTTGATTTAGAATACGGCTATGATACGATTATAACACGATTTACAATCACAAAAACAAACGTTAGAACAATTAAAATTATATACGTCTATTATACCTACTCTTCGAGTGGTGTACCCGTAGGCAGCGTCGACGATTCGATCGAAATTTCGGTTTCAGAGAAATTATGTATGTAAATTATTTGATATTCATTCATAAGAATCGATTTTGAGTCGTTTAACACGATATTTTTTCTCCGGTCGATTACTGAATAACTAACTTTCGTTAAACTTAATACGGGCACCAAACATTTGATAATAATATTATGTACAACAACAAATTCAAGGTTACTTTAAATACTATATTTTTCCACTATATTTATTAATCGCTTAAGGTCGTTTACGTTGAGTGGAATGTTTCATTATTTTTATCTCCCTAGTTTTTACTAAACACGAAATCATTAATATTTATGGTAATGTGTATTGGGTATAGTAAAGATACGTATTTGGATCATTTTTAATTTTCCTAGGTTTTTTTTTTTTTTTATTATTATTTTATCCCTGTATTGTTTTTTTTATTTTAAAATTATCGCTACGTTTTATAAACTGATGATCAAACCACAAAATAACATCGACTTCGCTAATCGTTCGAGCTCACGTAAAATATTTTTCATAGACGCCGTACGACAAAATATGCTTAATGAATTTTCCATAATAAGTAATGACAATAAATCAATATGTCATTAAAAATCGTATTCCGCTAAATTTGATATCGCGCGTTTCGTATTGCATAAACAATTTTCAACGACAGTTTACAATAAAATTTGAGTTTTATTATAATTGCAGTCCGTAATTTACGATTGTTTTTGTTTATACGCGACCGTGCGTATTGTATTTTATTTTGACTATTATATCACATAAAACGCGAGTACATGCTATGTTTCGTTCACGAACATTGTAGTACTTGTCAAAAATAATTGACATACATTAGCGTACATGTACTACTGT
Source organism: Drepanosiphum platanoidis (assembly GCA_948098885.1). NCBI lineage: Eukaryota > Metazoa > Arthropoda > Insecta > Hemiptera > Aphididae > Drepanosiphum > Drepanosiphum platanoidis. Next base: position 7,791,289 of record OX402528.1, on the reverse strand, counting down.
AGGTGTTATATTTACGTATTGGATATACATACGTGTTTTCAACTCTCCGAGTAACACAAAAAAAATCGTTTATTCGCCGGGTCGGTAAAATTAAAAAAATTTGGTTTTTAAAGCATCGGCTTACACCTAAAATTACAGGAAATGACAGTACAGGAGATGTGTAAGTGGTTTCAAATGGTTTGTGTATAGCCGCGGGCATACATCGAATCCCGGTTTAAATATATCAATCCAGTTTGGATCTGGTTTAAAAATATCAAACAAGTTCAACAATATCAATACGGATTTGGAACGCGGTCTGATTCTAAATATTCGAATATCAGCGTAACCGCGGATAAACTCATTAAATCCATTATGAATGTCGAATAAAATTAAAACCGATCGTGTGTGTGTGTGTGTGTGTGTGTACGTGTATAATATTATTATATACGTCACGCTCGCGAACCGACTGAAACGTCACGCGTGCAGGGCGATTATTATTATTATAAAACGGTTTTTAAAACGGCTGAAAATTATTTATTTTTCTTTTTTTTGTAATATTCGACGGCAAATAGATCGTGGCCGGTAGAAAAAGGAAATGACGCGGCTGTTGAGTACAGACGAGCGACGAGAGAAAACAAACTGAAATTCGCCGCCGCCGCCGCAGTACCGATATTTTGCAGTGCAACGACCACGTTTAATTAATGCTGAATAATTGGTATTTTTCCGTACCTGAAAACGGAACATGTTGACTGCGCGTTCGATTTCTAATGCCGTAAAAACGATAAAATATTTGAATCCGAGGTGGATACTTCAAAACGGAATGTCATCGGAATGTTAACGGAACATACCTATGACGAAGACTGCGAGACTGTTGCAGCAGCAGCAGCAGCAGCAGTGTTGAAGTCTCTGCCGCGCCGGCATTTAGCGAAACGTAGTTTGTACAAAATAAATGTATGACAGTCGGTTCAAGTCTGAGTGATCGCTACAGAGAATTTCGTGTGAATTATTATGTCCTATACGAATATTATTATATATAATATAAAATCGTGTCGTAGCCGAGAAGATTTACCGATATTGAGATAATATCTCATTTTTCGTCATAATTTAAATCTGATTTGTTTACAAAAAAATAATAATGAAAATCGGTATCGTCAACACACGAAACATTTCTAATATCTTTAAACGCTACCCAAGCAAAACATTTTTCGATTGGCCCAGCTCAGTATCTATTACATGATGGGGGGGTTGTTCTCCCTTTAAGGCTTTAATCACTCTATATTAGTATCTATACCACAAAAATTTTGTTTTCTAGAATCACCAATTTACACTATTCCGCTCAAGATCGTTTTTCGGACGCAGTGGTTTATTGAACTACAACTCAAAGGAACATCTCACCAAATATCATTCGCCCGTAAGTCCTCTGCAATCTTTATCTAATCAGATTCCAGTATAACGTCCTTCTTTTCAATATCATAGATAATCTTTTATGAATTGTACGTCGTTTTTCTCGGGTTTCAGACTTGAAAGTAATTGTCGAAATCGAAAGAATTATTATTTCTTTTCGTCGGGTTCTTTTCGCGGGGTTTTCGCCGCGATCAGATTCGCCGCGTACGATTATTACGTTCGCGTGTCACGCCGTAGTAAGTACGCTACTAAATCGTGTGTCGTATAAATCAGACGGACAAGGTTAAATCGACATTGACGTCGTGTAGTACCTGCTTATGAATGTATTGCCTACAATCGTAAATCGAGAAGGATTATATTATCGTCGATTCGCGCGCGCGCACACACGGCCAACGAAATTATTTACAAACGAATAATCGATTTGTATTAACGATTTCGATGGGAAAAAAATAAATAAAAATAGTAAAAAATTAGGTCATTTTACCCCTCTCCCACTCTATATTCTTCGGGTCGTCGTTTTTTTTTTTTTTTTATTTATTTCTTTTCGTCGGGTCGTCAACTCGTATCTCTGTGATGTTATAAAACACAGCGGTGACACGCGATTTTCGAGGCGGCTCGGCGGCGGCGTCGCGTTATTATCATCAACCGCGCTGACCACCGCTGTAGCCGACCGCCGTCGTCGGCGTGCATAGTAGTTAACATGTTATAGACCGCGTGACGCACGCCGTGGAAGGAGGTGAGGCGCGGTAAAATTATTATAGAAGCACCAGTCTGTCTGGTACATTCCTACCGCCAACGACCGCCAATAGACGGGCCGCCGCCGCCGCCGCCGCCGACGTAGACTCGAAGGCATTCCACGCGCGACGTCGACGTCGACGACGACGACGACGACGACGACGACGACGTGGTTTAGCCGACCGGGCATAAAATATTATTATGTTAAAATATATTATTTATCATTTTCGTTTTGTATATGATAAATGCCGAAACGACCGCGAGGGTTTTTGACGAAATTAGCGTACGTTTCGTATTCGTTTAGAACGTCGTCGCGTCGTTTTATTTTGTAACTCGCGTTTAGCGTGTTTTTCCACTACCTCGAGACCGACAACGCCGATTCATATGTTATTGTACCACTCGTGTTGTCTAAAAAATCGTACTCGAGACTCTCTACTTCCATTACGCGATATCACAGATTAAATTGTCGTTTCGTCTCGTAGCCTGTGATCGGCCGATTGACATCAAGATAAATTAGGTACAACGCGCGTGGTTGTAGGTACAATAGCTGATGTCGACCGTGGCTATTAACACGGTCGGCCTGTCGTATCAAGGGTATATTGGCAATAGGTTAAAGACGTAATCGAGAAACTCGATTTCAAAAAAATTGTCAGTTTGGAGTTATTCATAGGGAATTTCGGTCACAGACGACAAGTTTTTGCCGACAGTGCACAAGCTGGACTTTTATTACGTACAACTTTTTATTTAGCACATTCATGCTTTATATAAGCTTTAAATATGATTTTTTTTTTTTTTTACTGTTAATGTTTCTACATTTTGATAAGTCTCCCTATGGAATACCTTCTCTAGATACGCCCTTGTCGTATAATATACGTGACGACATCACCGGAACGAGTTCAGAGCGAATTTTTTAGGTTCAGGACGATTTTGGACTTTGGTCAAACAATTTCATAAAGTGTTTATCTTCATAACTTGGTATAATAACACATATAGTTGATGCTCATATTTTATTATTAAGTACTTATCAATTTGTTACAGGGTAAATTACGAAAGGTGAAAAAGTAATTCGCAGACAAATAAATAAATCGACTACTGAACAATGAAACTACCGGAAAAAGTATCCCAAATTGATGTCGTTACCCAAGTAAATATAATATTTACCCAAGTACAATAACGTTTATTTAAAAACAACGCGGGTCCGGTATTTGAAAAAAGAATAGATTTTTTTGTGCTACAATATTGTTATAGTTCACAAAAAGTTTTTCGCGCGTTTTCACTGTTTTTCATTAGTTACCTCATATATAATATTATTAATGCATTTACTTTATCCGCCGCGTACAGTGATCTATTGTGCACGTCGTCGTCGCGACAGGGTACTACGCTTCGTCCACGACAATGGCATTCGCTGTTCTACGCGCTAAAACGTATATAAAAATAAAAAATAAAATCCGGATCCTTTAAAAAACATTACTCGTTTTCAAACAATATCCGTAACACATAATAATAATAATAATAATATATACGTTACGAAATTATTATACTCGATATTATACACGGTGAGTTTGTTATTATAATGTACCCGGCGTGTACACACCCGTCGTCGCGGCCGATATTATTATTTATTACGATCCACAGAGAGAGAGAGAGAGGAGAGGAGAGGAGACCACTCGTTATACGTCCGTAGAGTCGGAAGATCGACGACGACGGCGGAGAAGGAGGAGGTTTTTTTCTCCGTACAAACGAGCCGCGAGATATTTATGAGATTGCGTACACCGAAATATTATTATATATTATTATTATTCGGAAAACGACGACGGCGTAGAAAGACTGAGACGGAGAGAACACACGACGACGGCGGCGGCGGCGGTGTGTAACACGATGATATACGCGCGCGCGAGCGAGCGAGCGAGCGTGTGTGTGTGTAAAACAATATAATAACGACGACTATGATAATAATGGTGCGTTTGTGTGCGAGCGTTTGTGTATGTGTAGTACAGTCGTCCGCGAGCGCGCGCGCCGCGCGCGTGTGCGTGTGTGGTCGAGTATATTATATACGTTTTTTATTTTTTTATTTTTTATTTTTTTTTATTGACGTGTATATGTTTGTTTTAAAAAATCGTATACAACGCACAGAGAGTGGTCGAGTGGGTGGTCCGGCAGCCGCCGCAGCCGCGTGTGTGTTTTTCCCTTCATCTCGTGTCGTCTCTCCGCCGCCGCACAAATGATGATAACTCGTTACCGGGACCCGCGCCGTAGACGCGCGCGTATTATATATATATTTTATATACCTACTACGCGGCGGCGGAGAGGACGGACGGTCGCCGAGAAGACTCGTCGGAAAAACGTCGTAATAGATACGCCGCCGCGCAGACTCACTCGTCGTGGACCGCCCTTTGATGTGCGTGCGCGTGTGCGGTAACCGCTAATAATACGGAGTAAGCCACCTGCGCTCGTCTCATTCCGCCCGCCGCCGCCGCCGCGCCGCCGAGTCACGAATATATTGTTATATTATTATTATCGTCTCTCTCTCTCTCTCTCTCTCTCGGGTAATTGATTGTGTGTATCGACGGTTAAGAGGCCGAAATTCGTTTATTGTCACAAACCGGGGCCCGTCGAATTGATCGGGCGGAGTCTCCTCCGACGAAATTCGGCCCGGACCATATTATTCGTCGATAGTAAAATATTTATTTTTTTTTAATTGTAATACGTACTAATTAGGGATAACGCGCGTTATTTTTACGGCCCGGTTGTCTACTGGCGAGAAATGTAGAAACGATAATCAATTACGACGACGTGCAATATAAATCGCATTCGACGCGTACCTGGACATCGTTGATTACATTACACGGACGACGGTCCGAACGTTTTCGTAAATGTATTTTTCCTAAATATCTTATAGTTTAAACTAGTTGAACATTTAAAATCAATCTTTGTACTCTTTTTGCTTTACGCAGCTGCCAAATGAATTTTACCGAATTCCCGCCGTTGGTCTTACAGCTCGGTGGACCGATGAGGCGATGTGATACCTTCCTAATCCGGCGCTGATCACACAAGGACCGATCGTATAAGTCGGTGGGCCGGTAACTTCTCTATTAGGTGCTGTTTTTACACGAGTAATAATACTAATAACTATAGGGAGTGAATTTAAATGTAAATGTAGTTTATTTGTGGGGAATCTAAAACAATATTATTCCCTCAAAAAGTCCAAAATTCGTTTTATATAATAGCTCTCATTATTAGTAGAAAAATGTCTACGGTATTATTTCGATATTTTTGAGGTTCGTCTATATTTATTATTGTTATAGCAAAATATATTGTCAAAGATATTAACAAAACAAAACTAATTGAAGAAACTTCAAATACATCAAAACGATTTTAAAATTTGTTTCCATTGCATATTTTGTGGTATAGTCAAGGATGATATCTAAAATATGAAAACTTTATTGTCATATGCACTTAGACTTGACACTGTGGTGGATTTGAACCAACGGAAGATCGGAATTTTCGTTATAGTCTGGTGAATGTTTTCATGAGTTTATCCAGTGTATTATCAAGTAGTATTAACTGTACAAATTCAAAATAAATCCGATATAATTATATCATTACCACGCAATAATAATAATAACCAACAAATGTTATTTATATTTAAAGAATTTAAAGTTTACGGTCGAAACATCGCAGTGGCTGTGAACAGATATTACAAAATGGCCGAAAGGTACGAGGACCAAAGAGGGAAAGGCTCATTTCGGTTGCGAACGGTGCCGCCCCTGGGTTCCCTCCCAACCCGCGGGGTACCGCAAACCCAAACCGAGGGTAACGTGAAATCGTTTAAAACATAAAACAATCGTACCCATTGATATTTTCCCCTTTTTTTTTACTTTCGAAAAAACGACTTCTCGGAAGATGACGTATCGACGGCGCGTGTTTTGTGCAGCAGCCGTAACGTTATTTTTTTTAAATATACTTTATCGTATGTGTGTTGGGTCGTAGATACCTACTGGCTGTTACTGTAGAAAAACGAGAACTCGTCAGATTCGAGTACAGATCGTCATGCTGTACTATATATAGGGCGCGTTCGTGATTTTTATCGAACAAAACATCCTAGAAGACGGCGCGAAAAACAGAATTTTGAAACCTCCGTCGACTGGGCGCCCGTTCTCGACCTCTCGCCGGCCATCGAGCGAAACAACAAACAAAACCGTACCCAGACATCGCGCCGTCGTCTCGCAAGTAAGTATATTATAGTACTATATTATATATATACGTTTATTAAATACTCTGCCGCGGCGCGATCCGCACGCTATTATATAATACGTACCTGTTCGCTTCAACAGCCCACCCGCCTTTATACCACTGCAGACCACATTGAATAAATACATGCGAATCGTTGTCGTCCCGAGATCGTCGGTCGTTATATTATTATATTGCGTGTGTATGTGAGCACTGTATATGCACAATATACGATACAGGTATCGATAGTAATGCGCCACACGGAAAACAACGCAATTAATGTGTGTGTGTGTGCGTCTTTATTTTTATTTTTTTCGATTTTACAGAGTATACATTGACGTGTAGGTACTGCGCGTTTAATTTGATTTTACCTTTTTGTTGTTTTCCTTTTCTTTTTGTTCTTTACGGAAACAACCGATTCACCAGACGCTATACACGAGTTGTCTTTAATTTCGTTTCTCTCTCTCTTTGTCTCTCTTTCTCACACACAAACACACACTCTTCGCCATATTAATTCCACCTAGTTGAAAACGAGTTACGCGCGCGCGCCGTCACACGACAACGATATCCGAATAACGATTATGCCCATACTCTTTCGCCTAGGTATTTTACGAGTTCGATATTTTGATTTCTTTTTTTCTGCTCTGAAATATTTTAACGCTACAGACGTTTGTGTTTGCTCGTCTACTCTATCGTGGTAAATAAATTATTTTTGTTTTACGACCAATAACGCCATAAACTTCATATATTATCTCGCAGCGTTTGTGTTTCCGCCCAATAAAATAAATCGCCATTTTCAAACATCAAATTTTCATGTATTTTTTCGTTTTTTTTTCAAACCGATTGCAATAACAACACAAATTGATTTTTTACTTAAGAAAAAAAAAAATAAGACTTTTATAAGCAATTTTCAATGTGAATTCAGAAATAAATATACATAAAAAAACTGCTTTATTGCACAACATTCATTCAAATTTTTAATACATGCAAAAATATTCATGTATAAGGCAATAGTGTTATCAAAACATAATATCACGGTATTCGTGCAACCATCGTGATTTAAAATGATAACAAATCATCATGGTACATTTCCAGAGACTAAATTAGTTTTAAGTGAATTAGAAAATTACGTAACAAAATACATAAAAAATTGCATTGATTGAAATTAATTATTTATACGTGTGTGTGTGTATATACATAGAAAGAGAAAGAGAGAAAAACAATCGTCTGACTCATTGTCGGTTGGAATTCGGTAACGGTTTTTTTTTTTTTTTTTTTTTAATGGAAGAATTATTGTTTTCTCGAGAATAATAAAATCAGACGACCAATTATTTCTCATAATATATAATACGGCGCACATATAACGAGAAAATCGCATGCATTTTTCTCGTCCGCGACTTTGAGAAGAAATAAAAAAAAAAACCTATGAAACACAACAGCGCAGCGTTTCGATTTATATCCTCTTGGCATCATTTTCCCGACCGATTTTTTCAACACTCTATAATGGCCAGTAGGCAATAAATTAATAGCGTATTAAGTCACATTAGCAATAGCCCTTTCCGTTTAGCCGTGACAAGTTAACGAACAATATAATATACACTGCACGCACACGCACACGCGCTCGCGTATGGTATTATGTCTCGTTGAGTAGCGCCCAAATGGCTGGGCTGGTTCTCTCCTCAGTAATGTTGTTTTAATATAATACTCGGCCGGGCTCCAAGAAGTCTCGTCGACGGAAAACCGGTAGTTAACTTTGAAATACAAATTAAACATTTATCAATATCGCCATTAGATTTATTCATTAAAGCGTAATAACCGTAGATACACGCGTACGTATAAATAGCCATCACGATATACCTACCCATGTTATCTACACGTGTAATCAAGGCTGAGCAAGTTTAACGTTGAATTATGTAATTTAGGAAAAAGCGAGTACTACTACCCGCCAAAGTCGAGTTAAAAAAGTAAACTGATTTATTTTTCATAACTCCGCCGGGTTAAACAGTCAATTGATGAAAAGATTAATGAGGTTAAAATGTACTTGATTAAAGATGAAATAACACTTTCTAATCGACGAGAAAAATAATAATTAAAAATTAGCAGCGAATTATTATTAATATCCCGTACAGTCTTAGAAAATTGTATAGCGTCTAACGTTTCTCAAAAAAAAAATAATAAATAAACGGTTTAATGATATACACATTTAACTTAATTTCAGTACTTCTGTACACGATTATAATTTGAAGTTAACTCATCGTTATTGAGGTTAAAAATAGTTACTATATTATTATAGTTCCAAAAGAAACGATTTTCTTGAATTAGTAAAAATAAACTTAACATTTTCACTTGATTTTCAATTTTAACATTTTAACTCGTCAATGCACAGCCTTATAATGTACCGTCTGCTGTATCGACACGTGTATTATTAGTCTCAGATGAGTCTTTCGATTACGATATATCTTTTCATGAATATCCCGTTGCTCGTCGATTTTCACAAAAAAATAAATAAATACAATTTATCAATCCTTAAGTTATCTCATTTAAGGGAGCGTAAAAACGCATTCGCCTCGTTTTATTTTTGATATCGCCGTCCATTGGCGCAACAGCGTTTCGACATCAAATTGTTGCGAATTTACTAGGAAAACTTTTAGTATATTTCACACGGACAAGACAAAAAATATAACATACAAGTAAATAATAATAATAATCTTTATTTTAAAAAAAATCGATGTATGATTAAAATATAAATAAGATAAACGTGATATTTACTTAAAATAATAATCCGTTTTAAATAATTTATAATTATTATAAAGCGAAACGTGTGAAGTGTTATCATCTTTGATGATAATAATATTATGTTAGGTGTCAAATCTTTTTGTAGGTATTATGATTTGTCGCAACAGCACACTCATAGACAACGTATCATTACGATTAGATTTTCGTAAGTTATAGCGGGTGTCAGATTCGGGTCTGTGTGTGATCGCGTCCAGACCAAATGGGTCATTCACCCCAACGGATTGATTCTGTACACGCCACGTTACTCAACCGATTTAGACCGTAAATAAATATTCAATGATTTACGATTAGTTGTGCATTGGAATAATTATAGAATTCACTAGTATCGTCTAATTTATTTCATAAAGTTTATTTCTGTTTAACTGTACTTACTCGAACATTATTTTTAAATTCTATATGCGTATTGCTTGGTTATTTCAACGTTCAATTATTTAAATGGAAAAGTAAACGAAGGTGTTATATATCTTTATTTTTCTTAAACCTTGAAAAAAATACCGTACTTTAATCATTTCAAAAATAAAAATCACTCGTTCAGTCGTTTTACAACCTATTCAAACTATTACTAACCTAACTTTATGAACTTAGAACAAATCGCCTCTCTTTTCGGGAAGGGTCTAATTTTTTATTTTATGCGTAAAATATTTATTAATGTGTATTCCATTTTTAGTCGCATAGAACTATATAGAAGGGTTTGGTTTGTCGCTGCGTAATCGTTCATGGTTTTTGAATCGTGAAATAAAATAAGATTCAAATTGAACCTTGAGCTCTGTGGTACCTACCGACACACGATAATAGACGTCGGCTATTAAAGTTCCTTTTTTTTTAAATTAAAATTTTTCACCGACAAATCAATAAAACAAAAACAAATAAATTGTAAAAATTTACCGCCCAGAAAATTCTGCTCGAGTATAGCCAATTGCCCACCACGTGTTCCGATCGAATCATTTAGAAGTTCTTATGGGTATTTAAATGATTACATTTTTTTTTTACCGAGTACTATATTTAATTTTTTGCACGCTTAAATATTATTTTTCACACAGGAACGATTGTACAAGAACCTGAATTCAAAGAGTATTCTTGCGGCCATTCTTCGAAATAACATTTCTCTTTTAATTATTATCACAACTGAAATCATACGTTTCGATAGGTGAGTCGAGAGAGGTCGTTATTTAATTTTCTGTTAAATATTTTGTCCGTGCATCGATACGTACGATAATAACATACGATATTATTTTAACGAAAATGAAATGCACGTGTTCTTTTTATAAATATTCTAAAGGGTAAATGGCTATAATTGTGTATCCATTAATGGAGAAAGGATACATTTATTACCCTTAGGTCGAACGAGTTTCTATGATCATTTTAGTGATTTAATTATAGTGTCATTGTTGTATAATATCCATTCAATTTTATTCAGACCGAATGTCAAGTGTTCTAAAAAAACAACTCTATAAACTCCGATACTTTCACTGCTCCGTACTAAAAATAATAATCATCTCACGTCAACACGGCGGCGGGTATATATTTCATAATTAAATACAATATATTTCAATTATTTTTATTGTAGGACATTTCGTCCGGTGTCCCCGGGGAGGAGAAAATCGCTTTTGTCTGTCGGATTTTGCACGCGGTGCTACGGACGACGAATATTATTTATTTTGTTCTATGCACAATGATAATAACGTGACAAAATACGAGTGAACAATAATTAACATTATGTGCACCTTGTTAGCGTCGGTACCTTATAACAACACAATAATGATACGTTAGACACGGCGGCGTACGAAACGTTCGACGAATTTAACTTTTTCAAGCATTATAGTAAGTCACAATGGGTGTCTACGTCACCACATAAGAACTACGTCGAAATATAAAAACGTTGCGTTTACAAGTACCCACCCATGTTGTTAATTCATCGCGATTATGCGTTAGGCGTTTATTTATGCGCGTTCGTGTGTTAAAAATTAAAAAAAAAAAAACAATATATAATGTTCGAATCGGGTTTATCGAATTCGTACGAAATGTTTCTGATTTTAGTATTATTCTGCTATTATGTCATTGTTCATAAATCAAAAGCGTATATTAACAGCAGCGTCGAACGTGTGGTGATTAATTTTATCTGGTATTTACGATCATCTTTGTATTAAAAATATGTCCATCATTGCACCACGGCTATAATAAATTATTGTTTTTAACGGACATATTTCAAATTATCAACATATTTCATGTGTAAAAATATTAAATTTCAAGTCATAAACATAATAATAGTTCAACTCCTCGAAAATTACGAAACAACGTTTGGTGTTTCGTTTGTAATGCCATAATAACGTTAATTCATCACTAATATCGCATTTAAGATTTAATAACCATCTGATAATGTATTTTACTCATAATGCTGGACAGTAGATAATTTCTATTATTTATTGTTAGATATTTAAACACAATATACACGCGTATGTATGTTTCCCGTGAACTCGATCGTTCGAAAATTTATAACTTGTAATCACCCGTGGCATACTCGACTCGCTTTTCTAGAACGGCGAAAAACAATGAAAATTTAAATCTTATATGTTCACGAGAACCGTTAAATGTATTATTGGATTAAATTACAGATCGAAATCGACAAACTTTGATTGAAGTATGAATTTCTTAAAAAAATTTATTTGAGAAAAAAAACCGAAATTTTAATTCCTAATGTAAACACGTTTTATTTCCACGTCTACTAAACAGGGCCGGGCCAGTTTATATTATTTTTATAAACTTAAATAAATTTATTATTTACAGTAGATTTTAATAGAAAATTTCCGAAAAGTAATTAGATTTAAAGTCAATTTAATCAAATAAATGTTAACTTCCATTATTTTCACTGTCCAATATCCCAATGAATGTATTTATTTTTTATTACACATTGATGATATATAAATCAGACAGGTTTTTACAATACAATAATCATTTAGAGATACCTCAGAACGACTATGATAAACTTATGATAAATGAAAAAAAATAATTGGTGTCAATGGAAAATAAATATTAACTTGGCCAATTAAAAAAGTATATTTCATCATATTTGAATAAACTAAATAGTTAAAACTTAATAAGTAAATATTGCGTTGAAAAAAAAAAAAGAGATTTAAATCGCGCGTTAATAAGTTGAAATTGACTAAACTTTCAACTCAACTTTAACTTATTAATATCATCAATGCTTTTATCAACGGCCTTGATATATGGTCATACAGGTATAACTGTTTTTTTAAATTCTACTCTGCTTTCCAACTACTGCTGTGAATTATCACAAACCATGATTACTGATCATTGTTTGTTAGTTTAAGTTTATGAAATGCAATGCAAAGTCTCTTTTTTTCAGTTGGTTAGGTTAGTTTAGGACTTCGTATATAACTATAAATAGCTTCTTTCACTACATGTATTATTATTATACATTACAACCTCAATTAAGTGGAACAGTTGTGCAATATTATGCAAAAGTTGCATACTTGTATAGCCTTAATAATTTTGTTAAAACAAATATCTTGAAGTTACAATTCTTCAACGTAATAAACAAAGGTGTTCTCATTTTATTCATAATTTCGTACAGACAATAACAAATAATACATATAAATGTGTAAAATACAAAAATACCTTGTTAATTTTTAGTACATTAGTGTTCTTTAGATTTGGCTGAACTCAATCGAACAATATATTTTGTTTAAACACTCATCGTTCGTTTTGAAAATGAAAAAAAATCTACAAAATGATGTAAAACAACAGTTTTCTGTCGAAAGAATAACTTTTTTTCTTATTGCCTCGGATCAATCAATCGAATCGTGACGGAACATGTTTTTAAATCCGTTTTAAATTCCCAGTTTTACGAGGGATACACATTTGTTTCCAAAAAATATTTTGTCTTTTGAAACAATTATCGCTCATATTATCTGACGGTTAACTCCGATCAAATATTAATACCCGTAGGTACATAATATAAGTGACGTTTTTGAACGGACCACCAGCGCGGAGCTGCAGCAGCAGCAGGGCCTATACACAGGAGTGTACGACAAAAAATAATTAATGTAGTGGGAGTATTTTTCGCCAAAAACTATACATCATCAAACCGCCCCGAGGCACTACTTCGTGTTATTTAATGCTCCGAAAAATAATCGAATAATACTTTTCTTCTTATTTCCAAAACGAAGGTTATAATTACGTATACGGGATGACATCAAGAGACGTTCGTTTTTGTTGCATTCCATATGAAAAAAAATATCATTAGCGGTCGACAAAAAATAAAAAAAAATAAAAAGTAAAAATAAATAATAGTAATAATAATAATAAAATAAATATATATTATATATATATATATACAAAACCCATCTGCGGTGAGAACGATTTTTCGAGTCTGGTACGAATGCAATAATTTTCGACATCCGGCCGACGGAAGAAGCGTATATAACTCTAATAATAATAATTATTGTTACGAGGAGGACTATTACAAAGAGAGGCCTGTCCAATTAGCGTCTACTATACGTTCCGAGGATACGACCGATAATATCGTCCGAGGGTCGACAGTTTCAGCTGCATTCCACAGACATTAACATCTCTCGACCTGACGTTTCAATACTAATTATCATACTAATAAAAGAGTAATATAAAAACGGAGGAAAAAATACCGATAAAGAGGTTACAGGCAGGTAATGTGTATTGTATGCCTACACTATAATATATATATATATATATATATACTCTTATATATTATATACAGTGTATATATACACACATATATACGCAGTTCACGGTGGACACGACTACATCACTGAACAACGATCTCAATTGTGTGTATTTATTTTATTTATTTATATATGCGCGCGTTTATCTGTTTAAGCGATTACGACGCGATCATTGTGCGTGTATCACGGGTTTCGCATATTTATTTTCAGACGTTTGATTTGCATAATATATAGGTGCTCTGTGATACGAATTATTTTTTTCTCCCTGCAGAGTACAAACATTCCGCGAAACGAGTACTGTTTCCAAAAACGTTAGAGGCCATCGACGATCAAAGTACTTTATGGTATATAATAATATCTACCGCGACCGTTATTAATTAATCCACGATTGTTGGCTATTGTAGTTTTTACGATTTATGTATACATTATTATAAAAAAATGTTTTCCAGTAAAAACCTTCCGAAAGTCTCACGCGGTGTTTTTTTATACACCTACACAATAACTCGAACATAAACTTTACGTTACACTTAAAACGTAGTTTTTCAAATTGCTTAACCGATTTCGAGTGTATCGTGAAACTGGCGCGAAACAGTATAAGAGTTTAAACAAAGTATGTATAACAATTATTAAACACAGTTTTTATAGAATGTCCGCCATTTTTGGGTAAACGAAGCTCGCTTCTAAATGATTTTAAATTCGATCATTTTTGCGCTGAAGTTAAGAATAACACAACACTCTACTGCGCTGAGACGTAAATAATAGCGATTTGAGTATCAAACATAACGGAATTACCATTTATTGATAACTAATCCTTTAATTGATATAAGTGTCACTCCGCTAAATTCTGTAGGACTCAATGGCTTTTAGCACAACTATCTAATATCTATACCTATATGTTCATAACTAAAAAAATTATTTTGAATTTGTCTATTACTTAAATCGAATTTTTACAGATACTATTAAGGATAATATCGTTAAAGGCTAAAAAACTAAAATTATTAAACATTAAATTTTATACTTCTTCTATATTTCATTATTTTATACTAAATATTTTTTTCATTCTTACATTGGCGATTGTGACCGAGTTTATAACGGAAAAAGAAATTCTCTTTATACAAATTCATTGCATAAACATTTTTTTTTATTTTTTTTCTAAAAATTACATCGCAAATAATTATTGTTAATATATCAAAAAAAACCTTTTAATTTTATAAAATATTAGACAGTTAAAAATCTGTTTATTACTTTACTGTTTATTATAAATTAAAATGCGCAATAAATAAAAAATGTGGGTTTCCTTTTTCCCGAGTAAAATGGACATAAAAAACAACAAAACATATCCAAGTATAATGGACGAAGATTACGCAAAAAAACAATCGCGAATTATCCCAGATAAGCGAGTCATATAATTGTATTTGTTCAAGTTTGTGTAGCGCGCACACAGACAAAATGTTAATACGAGATGTTTTGGGTTCCACGGTTCATTAAATTATTTGGGGTGGTAGTACGGGACAACAGTAACGAAAGCGTCGGTGATTTTTCAATACATAGGGGTGAATCCTTATAAATCGTTTTTGATGTGGCACGTTCCAGTCGTGTTTTTATCCGCACCGAGTTAACAATGTAAGTCGAGATTTCAGATTCAGTTCCTTATAAGCAATATCATATCATATTTTTTTATGGGTTACAGATATTTTTCATACAAAACCATAACACACACGAAACCATTGCAATGCCCATTTTGTGAAACACTATCCAAACCTTCAAAGGTTCCGAATCTTGTAATTAGGTAGACGGCCAGCCAAGGGGGAAAAATCACAAGACACACTGTGTATTACCAGGTGAGGCATCGAGAAACGTGATCCTAAATAACATATTATTTCGTATAAGAAAACTTATAACACTTGAAAATTTAATTTTAAAATAAAATCAAAACATACGATAAATACGATTATTATCAAGTACCTACTACATATTATTTGTGTATTTTTATACTTAAGTTTCTGTAGATAAAGTGAATTATAAATATTTCTTAATTTGTTGATTGTTAATCTTAATTTCTCAACAAAATAAAAGGATATGTGTGATTTTTATATTTGGTACGTATATAATATGTAGCAAATCTTAGATATATACATTTCAAACCGCAGAACATACACGTAAATATTGCAAATCCTATAATAACTTTAATATTTTATATTAATGTATATAAATAATTCAAATACCGTTTAGCCATTTTTAAACTATTTTCCTGACAACTAAGTGTTGAGAAATCAAAGAAAATAACTCATTATAATCTGGCAAAAATTGTCGACAGGTGTGTCATACAGATATTGCCTCGAAAAAAATGTAAGGAAAAAAATTACTCGTGATTAGAAATACTTTGCTTATTATTAGCGTGTGAAAAGTATGAAAATCTCGTACTAACCAAAGTAAATTGAGATTATCAATTGTTGTTCTACAGGTGAAAAAAATTAAGTCGATAAATCAACAACTGGCAATAGAAAGACAAACGACCTTAACACGTTTAAAAGTCTGAACGCAAAGATACGCAACGGTAAATAAACCGGCCGTGGACGAATTGTTTGTCAACATGTCCAATCGCTTACGAATTTTTATTTTACTATAAAAAATGTATAGCGTTAATTGGTACTTCTGAAATTGTTTCATATTTATTGAAGTTATATCATAGATATGCATAAATACTTTGTCAAGAACACGCGGAGAAGGAACTCTTTTAATTGCACTCAGAACCGTACCACAGAAATCGCACTGTTTCCCGTACGTAAATTTAATCCTACGAACCGCGTGGCCGTTCTAAAGCCTGACGACAGACTGTTTCATGGGTTGAATATAACACTCGAAAATTCGGTCGACATCACGTGCAGTTATTCGGCGCGTACAATATTATTATTACGACGAGATAAAGTGGTAGTGCCGAACGAGCGGTCATTATCATTTCATTCAGAGTGTATATAAAATATAAAACACAAAAAATAAAATAACGGCTATTAAAATAATAATGTTATGTCCGACGAATCGTTCCCCGAGGGCTCTGTATATTTGAAAACGTTCAGTTACCAACACATCTCCGTTCGCATAACACATACGTATTGTACATTATACGCGATGAAGACATAAACTACGCGGAATTAATTGCGCGCAATAAATTGCAGTCAACGTCATCGCACGCCGCCGCCGTCGCTGTTGCAGCCGGCCGGATCGTATTATCCTGCTGCACCGCTCGCCCTCGTCCCCTCAACCACTCGAGTCGCTTCTTTCCGCGGCCGTTTGCGCAGTGTTTATCGCGTCGTCGTAGGGAAGCAATCACATTAGTGCCCTCTCTCGGAATAAAACTACGGCCGCTTAAAATTCAAAATTTTCTTTATTAGATTTGGCCGCCGCCGCCGGCACAAATATTATTACGATGATAAATCGGCACGTCGTAATATTATAACGTCGAAAACGGTTTTACACTGTACTACACACGCGCGCTTGCACACACATACACATACACTCACAAATGGGGTGGACGTGCCGGTGCACACCCCAACAGTGTAAACGAAACTGTAAAAATTACGACGAACAACACGCGAGCGAGGGGCAGGGAAAGACAATCCGACCGGATAAATCGCCATTAACGGCCGAAATTATAAATACACCCGTGACGTCTATATGTGTAGGATATAATATGACACACGACGACGTTGAAGTCTACAACGTAATCAATGCGTTATAACGCGTTCAAAATTAAAATTAAGTTAAAACGTTCAATTGAATTTGAAACTAAGTTAATCGTATCCTTATTTATGTGACTTTTAATTCAACAAGTAACTATGTTTTTACCATGTATAAAGTTTTCACTCCGAGTTAATTGTATACACAAGTTATAACGATTAAGTTATATTTCCGTGTAATTAATCCGGCTTTAGTCGACCGCTGTGTCGCGGGATAAGCCCAGGTGTGGTGTCGTCGTGACTTGACGAGGCGTATAAAATCAACAAAAAAAAAGCGGGCAAGTGGAATACAAGACACGGACGAGACGATTGGTCTTTTCGATTTGAGACCAAGTGGTTTCGAAAAAAAAACGATTCTGAGTGAAAGAGGTGGGTCAGCTACAAAAAGTTATCGGAAAAAGAATTTCCGAAATTTTTTCGTTGAAGAAAGATCAACTTATAACAAACTTTTCAAATAATTCTCAAGAGCCATTATGACAAGCCAAAATTATTTAATAGAAAAAAGATTTCAAAAACGAAAAAATTTTAAATGTCTATAAATGGCACATAAAGAGTCAAAACTGTTTGAAATTTACACAATCTCTAGAGAAGAGACACATGATTATCTGGGGAACATTTCAAGCACACGCGATCAATATTTTTTAAGTTACGACGAAAAACAAAGATTTTGTCAAAAACCGGTTTTCCGTAAATGTTGCCGCGTGTTTGTCCGTTTTCGTCAGTTTTCCACATATAACTTTTAAACTGTTGGGAAACTCGAAAAATGACCTCTTTAAAGTACCAACCAAACACGATTTCCTAACAGGAACCAATACTGAAGTTGAAAATCGGACCATATTTTCGAGTACTTATCGGTACATACACGCAAAAGAAAAAACAGACACATCATGGTAAATCAATAGATTCATCTAGTATCCGCCCGACACGTAAACATACTATACACTCGTATAATATGTCAATTTTATAAGCTCGTGCAATGATGAGATTGACCAGTCAACTCGTATAATATCTGGATGAGTTGGTCATTACGAGCGTGTATTTATGATTTAAACTTCATAAATCAGACAATGTTATAATTTAATACATCGGCTAGTGTTGTATGTGTGCGTGCGTTCATGTATGTGTGTGTGTGTGTGTGTGTGTGTGTGTGTTCGTGTGTGAAAGAGTCTATATACATGCTGCAGGATCAACAATAATTCAATCGTCTTTTCATTTCGTTTCTATATTGTTACAAGAGGATAGTAATAATAATAACAGTTAAAAATCGAACCGAAATCACGTAGAATAAAAAGAAGGAAAAAACACCCCCATTTGTGTTTATTATAATAATTCACACACGTACCGGTGTATTAAACGCGGGATTTGAACGATGTGATTTCCCCGCGCTCGCGGCGTGCCCTGTCATTAAGGATGGAACCGGCACGCAGGGTGTGCCTCCGCCATCCGTCACACCTGTACACCCGAGGTTGTCGAGGCATTGTGTTACGCGCGGCTAAGGACGAAGGACGGAGGGCAGGACGGGACGCACTGTGATTTTGTAGTGAAAGAATGAGCGCGAGGCCGCACAACAATATTATTTATATATATATATATATATGTGTGTGTAGTTATATGTGCGCGAGTTTTGAGTGCGTATATGAAATTATATACAATATAATGAAATGAGAGAGAAACGGACGTCAAAGGGACCCGAGGGTAAATACAGGGCAGTTACGTGCATATACGATCGCGGTGTACGAGAAAGATATTATGGACTATAATTTCGTGTAACGTCGAAAGATATTGCCCGAAAATCATCGTGTGCCGCGGTACTGTCGTTGTATGTATACACGATGTATATAATATTATATATTATATAATTATATATAGGGTGTCTAGCGCAGATCTGACAATTATAATAATTTTTCTTCTTAAACATTTGTTCTCGAATTCCAATACGACCATTTTAATTTGAAAAAATAGTCGATCGATAACGTAATAATAACACTGAATAGCAAATAAAAAAAATAAAAATTTTAATTCTCACAAACCTTAAAAATCGTACGAGGATTGACGAAATAACCTAATTAGTAGCGTTGAACAACAATATTTTTTTTAATAAGCAGTGGTGAAAAGACCATTTTTTTTCTCTTAAATTTGTTGTATACAATCTTAGATTTTTTATTTCGATTTTCACGTGATTAAAATTCATTGAAAAGCGTGTGTGATTATTATAGCGCAAACGTGTAAAAACTATTAAAAGATGAAGAAAACTCCTGAAGAATCGTACAACTAAATAGTTGTTGCATTTTTTATATCTCCATAAGACACCCTGTATATATATATATATATTATATTATTTATATCGGTCGTGAGAGGGTGGAAATCGTTCGTTCGGAACTCGACGACGAGCGAGAGGGTCGCACGGGAAAAGGGGTTACGAAAAAAATAGATATATATGTGTGATATATAAGTGTATACGATAAAAATAAAAGGCACTGTCTAATGATGACGGTTTCAATGTTATTGCCAAACCACCCCTAAGTCGCTGCTGCGCCCTACACCGGTGGTCGCTTGTTTGCGCCCCGGTCCGTACAATAATTGTAACCAGATTAAAGTGACGATACGTGCTCGCGTTATCACGTCGTGTCGTGTCGTTTCCAAGTGCGGTTGATTAATGTACCTATACGATTTTTCCAGATAGAACAGGCACGTGTTGTGAGTTGTAACTCGGGCTGCCGTTTAGCTATATACAATAACACAATGTAGGTAAGAGTATTATATACTCGTATAATGCGTTAGTAATATCAGTGATCCTTTTCCCTCGCCGGTGGTATTCGATGTCGTCTAAAATGGAACTGGTTTGGAAATCTTTATTATTATAAATCAAATAATAATAAATTGTACGACAAAAAAGAAACGCTGAAATTCGATGTGAATTTATTATTAATGTAAACTCCGAGGTGCCCGTTTGTGAACTGTATTGTCTTTGAGTCACTCGTGTGAATTTTTCTTTTTCTTTGACCGTGGACAATGGACATGCAACCTACTGTTTTAGATAACAGATTGTGAATAATTTTTTAAGCAATGAAAATTAAAAAAAAATAAATAGTATTATTCCAGGATTAGTCAAAGGAAACGAATTTGCCTTCTATCAAATGTTATGGTTCATTTCGTCGTTATTCTAATGTCGTAATTTAAAAATGTATACTTTAAATTAATTTGTATCACTATTATGTGTATTGAAAATACTGTCACTTTTATAGTATTAACTATAGTAATGATTTTAAAAAGTATACAATATACGTATAAATCATTAATAAATAAATGATAAACCATAAACTTATCATCATACATTTAAAAATACTGCAATCCACTTAATTAAAAAATTAATTAGCAAAATTAAATACATACGTAAAACAGATTTTTATTAACATTCAACATTAAATCAAAATATTATAATAAATGACTATTCGATATACATTTTTAATACATTAATAATAAATTATAATAAATAAGAGTATTCAAATTTAATTTATATCACAGTTATTGATTAATTATGTATTTATATCAATTATATAAAAATAAAAATAATCGATACAAATATTGATAAACTCGTTCTAAAAAGTATTTTATATTATTTTGATTGAACATTGGAATAATAATGTAGGTACCTACTCGTAAGTCGTAACACACTGTTATATTGTAAATCAACTACACGAATATTGATTGACCGAACGACGAAAGTAATATTTCCACTCGAAATAATGAGAGTTCGAGTAACGACTATTATAGTTTGTTTTATTTATACACAATATCAGTTATGCGACTGAAGCCGGCCGCCCTTCAATCGTCGACATCCTGGACGATCGCCTCGCTCGCAAATCCCTCATACCGGTCCTGGGTAAACACAAGTGTACGCGGCAGTCTACGCGCAAATTTGCCCAAACTTTAAATCGTCTAGGAAAATCCTTCTCGGACGTTCGACGGCAGGTACCGTTTAAAAATAATTTGAACGTAATGCCGACAAATACAATACAACTAACGTATATTATTACGATCGAGTTATAGTCTAGTTTCTAGTATAATATAGGTACGAATACTATGGTATTATAGGGATACGCGCGTACGTGGATAATGACGTATTTTGTGTCGGATTTATTATCATCCTTGAAACCTGTTTATGCGCGTATGTTACCATTGTGTTCGGTCGATTATAATTCTGTATCTATTCTTAAAGGTTTTCGTGTAAAAACATTCGTGTTTGAAAACAATTTCATTCCGACTGTGTGCTATACGAATCAATAATCTCGATTTCGAAACGATTTCGATTGAACCATACGCGTGCGTGCGTAAAACGGATTGTACTTTTGGACATCGTTCAAAATATCGGTGTCTAGAGGGTTGTAATTGAATAGCAAAAATCAGTGTGCAAATGTTGGATGTGAGCCAGTTGTGGGTATACTTTTATGCGTGATAACGATATATGTATATATTCGTATTATTGAAAAACACTAATTGAATATAATAAATTTATCTGAAAATCTAACTGGAGCTTTTCAAATGTCGCTTCATCCGTTTCACCTGTTTTCCCAAGTCGATTTTTTATTAAATTAATTACCATAGTGATATGTAATTTAAATAATATGATATATTATATTATGTAATATATGTATTAGGGTAGGCACACGATAATATTTTTATTTATGGTGTAATTTATATTTTCGCGGATTTTTATTCGAAGGGTTACAAATGATAGACCCTTTTTATGCGCATTTCTTCAATCGTGGAAATAGACCTAAAACACTTAAGCAAATTGTGTTTGTTCGCAATTATTTTTCAATAACAACTACGCGTTTAAAAATTCTGAATAACTGTTTTCACGGAAATTCCTATATAAATCATTAAATCGCTAAACAATAAACCATAAATCTATCATCGTACAGTTTGAAAACGCTCCAATCCATTTAATTAAAAAATTAATTAGTAAAATTAAATACACGCGTAAAAAAACATTTTTATTAACATTCAACGTTAAATCAAAATATAATAAATGATTATTCGGCATACATTTTTAATACATTCATAATAAATGATGATGATAAATACGAGTATTAAAATTTAATTTATATCAGATATTGATTAATTATGTGTTTACGTCAATTATTATTAAATAAAAATAAAAATAATTGATGCAGAAATTGATAAACTCGTTCTAAACGTCTTTATTATTGTTGATTAAATATTGGAATAATAATAATAATAATAATAATAATAATGTAGAGGTACCGACTCGTAATTTACTATTACTTCAACTACACGAATATTGATTGAGAATGTCTGCCAAACGACGAAAGTAATTTCCACTCAAAATAATGTGAGTTTAAGTAATAACAACAACTATAGTTTATTTTATTCATCACATAAAAATACAGTTTATTGAAAGATATAGTTATCCTTAATCTGAGTTGAAGCTAAAATGTTACGTAAGTTGATTTTCAATCGGCTCCATGTTATTATATGATAACAACAATAGAGATAAGACGTTTAATGACTACTGCATTTCTTCTTTGATCTATAGTAAATTAACTAATAACTCGTATTACCTACGATACAAAATATATGTATGTTAATTTTTTTCGACCTTTTTAGGTATACTTATGCAATTTTCATATTCATTTTTAAAATTTTTTTTTTTTTTTCATTTTACTAGTCCATTTTAGTATTCCAAAGAAATGATCACACTTTTAAAAAATTTTTTATTATTATTAGATTAGGGTTTTTGTCGTGATTAAATTTACCGCGCACAGGTGCTCGCGTGTCTAAACAATACATATTATTATAATTCTAAAATGTATTGTATCTATATAAGCCCGACAGACAAGATCAGATCGAAAATGGCTAGTTAATCGGCACTTTTATAGTATAAAAAAATATACATCGTATTTATTTTTAACATATTATCGTTAATATTTTTTTATGTTATTCGTGCATTTTTTTTTTTTCTTATTTTCATCAAACATCATATTACTATAGTTATTAGAATCAGACAGTATTATTTCTTGTTTACGATTCATGTTATAAATGTACACAGAAATATCACAAAAAAACATTAAACAAAACACGTGTGAGGTATAAGAAGGTGCGTAATATCAATTAATACGAGAACGCATAATCGTTTTCAAGGTGAAATTGATGAATAGCCACGACGGGGGTTGGTGTATTAGATATAGTATGGATTATACCTTAAGCTGTTTTTTTTTTTTGTTGTTGTTGTTGTTTCATTTATGTCTGAATCATTTTCATTCATATTATTATATCACTGGATTTTTAGCGCGCAACGCAATCACCTATCAAATATTAAAATGTCTACTCGTTTACAAAATGGCGCACTATTAACGAAATATGAAAAAATGTGGCAAAAAATTAGCAAATTAATATATTTAAATATTGGGAATATAAATTTTTTTTTTAAACATCGAACGACAAAAATGAAATTTTTATCAACAGATCGGCGATAAATAATAACTATTTACTTTGTCTAACTAAAACGAATGTAAAAACAATTTAATAATGCGATTGTTATTTTATGAGTTACCTAGCTATTTCATTGATATAAAATACATTGAAACAAAAAATTGCTTCTTATTTAGGGAAAAAAAAAACAATTTTCTAATGAAAATTATTCGTAATTGCTCGATACAGAAATGAGTCGAAAAAAAGATAAATGCAAACTAAAAAAGCCTATGTAATCGTAACACATTGCCTATTGTTCGCTAGATCTCATCGAGCTATCTAATATTCGAGAACTTAATCATGTAACATAATGGATAAACATCAAATACTATAGATTTTGCAAGAAATCATGTAATGTCATGTTTTGTAATTATAATATCATACGTACCCGTCTGTAGATCACAAATTTTGAATAAACGTCATTTGATAATAATTAGATTAGATAGCAATTTCATCTGTGAAATGATTTCATTCATACAGCTAACTTACAACAAGTGATTCTTTTATTAATTGAATTATTTAAATTAATAATATTTGGTGGTAGGTGGTACTCGAAACGATCGTTGTTTTGACAGTAAAAAATCTTAGGAAATGTACATACTTTTTGTTACTGACGGTTTAAATCTTCCAACATGAATAACAATTACCAATGATATTTTTCCTTTTTTTTATTTTTGACCAATGGCGATGCTCGAGACAAGAGGGTAGAAATTCCGGATTACAGGATACTGATATGACGGCGGCGTGGAAACCGGGCAATACATTGCATCATGCGGCTAAACTACCTGTTACCGACTGCAACGGGGTGGGTGCGCGTGATAACGCGTGCGACCATTGCAACGGGGTTACCACCGCCGCGTTCACCGCTTTCCTACAATACTGAACACTGTTGCCCGAGACAATCGTCCGACTTTTCTATTTTTGTCTTTTTTTCTCTTCTTCTTCTTCTTCTTCTTCTTCTCCTCCTCGTATTGCCTTCTGCTTTTTTCTTTTTCTAATTTACTTTTAAAAAGGACATACCGCCACGTTCCCACGGCACCTGCACTCTTTGTTCATCGCTGACACAATAGAATCATTAATATCGAACAAATTCATACGTATATGCCTCTATACGTACGCACACTCGCGCGCAGATACACGCGCGCGCGCGCGCGTAGGAAACGATAGAGAAAGAGAAAAAGAGAGAGAGAGATAGTACACACTGCAACAACAACAACAATAATAAATAACGCGCGAGCGCGTGAGTACACATACGGATAGAGGCACTGCTGTTGAAGAGATGATCTGTATTATGTGTGGAAGCTGCGGCGGCGGTCATTGTGAATCGCGTTTTAATTATCAGAACGTAAAAAATAATAATGATAAAAAAAAAAAAAATAATAATAATAATAATCGGTATAGGAAACGTAGTAGGTACATTATAACAGACAATCGTTATAGCCCCGTGTGCGCGTACCCATATCGTGTACAATCAAGTGTCCGGCAATATACGTTATTATTTCAGCATGACCGCGAGGCTCGAGCGCGGTGCAATGACGAAGACGACGACGACGACGATCGACGACGACGACGACGACGATGATGTTGTTCGACAAGCCGACAAATGAAATACATATCGCGTGTTTATACTCACTATACTATACGTGTGCGCTCACTTTATATTATTATAATAATAGTAATATGTGTGTCTTGTGTGATCGGATTAGTTACGGTAAACGCGAGTGCTGTGTGCGGAGGGCGGCGCGCAAACAATCGGAAAGGAAAAGATTGAAATTCCGCCGCGCCGCCGCCGTCGTCGGTGTGCACACGCTACGGCTAACAACACCAGAGGCTAACGCCGCATTGACAACCGCGTCGGCCGCGGCGGGTGGCAAATCAGTGGCGATTCGTCGTCGTCGGCGACACAAGGAGAGATTATTTATAATGCACATTAGATTTGGTGTGTACGCGCGAGATCAAGTCGTCGCCGCGAGTAGTGCGTTCCCCGTCGTCGGTCGTTGTTGCGTAAATTCGGACGTGAAATTATTACATACGATACGAAAACATTAACGGCTCCCGGGGGCACTCGCAGCCGCCCGCCGAGCACACACAATGAACGCGTTATCACTATTATTATAGCCGTCATTATTACTATCATTATTGTCGGACGCTGTGACCGTCGTGTGTCGTCGAATTAGATCGCCTCGTGACGAATCTCTCGTACGTCATTAATTCGTATGTAGGTACGCGCCGCCGCCGAATCCCGCGGTACCCGGCGGGGGCACGTCAAGCGCGTATTTTTGTTTTGATTTGATTTTATTTTTTTTTTTCGGCCCGGTCAGTTGTTTGACGCGATCCGAGCCGTAGAAAATCGGAGGCGCTAAACGAACTCTGTCCCGCGCCACTTGGTCTAATGTTTTCCGCTCTCAACAAAACCGTATCTGCGGAAAACGTTTTTGGTTTTATAACATTTTTGCGCTATTGATCACAACATTTTCATAAACGATTCCGAAAATTTCGTCGAGTCCAGCGGTCGAAGGTGCCAAATTAGTCTTAAACAACTTTTTGATGATTTTTTTTAATCGAGTTTCTTTTTTTTTCGTTTTATATAAAATGTGTCTACATATGATGACATGTAATTATGAGTTTGATGATTTTTAAATATACACGTAATGCCTGTCCAGTGAGGTCCATTATCTTTTCGAAGAAATAAACAAATAATATTCATATTCATAATATGATATTCTAAGAACTTGATCGCTTCCACGTTTCTGAATTCGTTTATCTTTTATTATAATTCGTCAGCGTCTGAAAAGGGTTCGTTTTCGTCGTTGTCTGATGTTAATAGAAGTCTACCGTTGAATTTCTTAAAACTGAAACTGAGAATATTTTATTGTATGATTATATTTGTAATCGAGCTGTGAAAGAAAAAAAAATAGTAAGATACAAGACTCGGATGAGATACAGTTGTCGGGCGATTGATGCTGTTAAATTGACAATTTAAATTTGACACCGATGTACCATTGCTGTCGAAAAAATGATTCCGAGTGAAAGAGGTTGGATGGATCAGTTTTATTTCCAAAGATGGTTGACGTCAATAGCGAAGCAAATTTTTAATAAGGTAAACATTTCAACCAACTTAATTAATTATGTTAATGACATTATATTTTTTTCACCGATTATCAGTGTTAACTATCACAGGATATTCTGTTATTATCGTCGATTTTGTCCAAAAACAGTATGCCGTAAATTTTGCCATTTTTTTGTTGTTGTAATTTTTCGTTAATTTTTGCCCTATGTTTTTAAAACTGTTTGGAAATTAAAAAAATGACCCCTCTAAAGTACCAATTAGATTCAATTTTTTATCAGAAAATTAAACTGGAGTTGAAATTCGGACCATTATTTCGGGTACTTATCGTGTACACATACACAAAAAAAAAACACACACACACCATGGTAAAATCAACAGAGTCCTCGTTTCACTTAGAATCTAAAAGTTTTCAAGTACTACTTCGTTTAAATATATTTATGAGTTAGCGAAAACAAAATACCAACTTAAAAGCCAAATCCAAACAATATACTCGTAGTATCAGTCATAAAACACATTTTTCAAGCATATTTTTAATTGTTTAAAAAATCAAATGCTTTTTTTTGTCACGTTTTATCGGCTATCGCTTATATATCGTATATTCAAACACAAGACACGGGTTTATTTTTGTATACCTAATATTGATACAAACACTTACAGATTCGGACAAATACACGCTACGACGGCCATATGCGATCGTATATTCGTATAACACAGTTCGTTCCCGTCGGTCGCGATGGACATTTCGTTTGTGTAGATATTTCTTTCTTTTCTTCTTGCATTATATAGATTATCCTGTTGAAACACACTATACGTGCATAATATTATATGCACAAGTTCACGATTGGTTTTTATTTGTAAAAAATGTTCACGATCGATTCCGTCGCGATGCTGCAAAAACCACCATCGAGCGACGGTTCTCGTTCTCGCGTTCCTCGAGCTTGATAATAATTGTGGTGGTATACACACACACGCGCGCGCACACACACACACGCACACACACAACAATACATAAAAGCGGTCACACGATGAGGTCGTCCGATTGTGATGCAACAGGGCTATTTACATATTTGAACACATTTTTCGCTTTAATTGAAACTGCGCGCGATTATTTTAATATGGTAATTAGGTACTTATTGCAGCGGCGGCTATTGGATCTATTGGATAAGGAATCGAGTGAATTCGTTTAGCGTTCGTTTATCGATGTTTAGTTATTTTATATGCGATACCTATTGCTACAACTCGTCAACATTTTTTTTTTTTTAATTACAAACACATAGGTATACAAATATTAATATAAATAATTGTTAGGATTTAGGATAACCTTGTTTTATATTAAATGTGTACCTTATACCACTTTCATCAAAATAGCTTTCTCACTACTGCTCAAACTACAATTGCTCTAAATCTAAAAAAAAAAAAAAAACATCATACATTTTCAACACTACTCAGATTATGTTTTCAATTTAACTTTTTAAATAAGAAAATCCTAAAAGCAACGAAATTTTTCGTTAAAATGTCTGTGTAATCTACTCCATTAAACTTTTGGTGCTTACATATTACATGATTATAATAATAAATAAGTGTTTAAATGATCAACATTTCTCAGTCAAAATGTTCACACTATTAATATTTTAAAATATCAAAACAAATGTGAATTGAAAATAGGTGTTTTCATTTGAAAAATTTGAAAAACCATCTTACGTAACAAAAACCGCTTTGTATTATTAATACTAAAATTGCACCAACAAACACGTAAATAATTAAATAAATAAACATAAATAATTGAATCATGGGTGAGATGATGATTTTTGGACCGGTGTGTAAATACTTCTAAAAGCCACGATTTTATGAATACAATATTTTATATAGTTATCCACATGTTTATACATGTTTTAAATATTAAAACCGAAGTTGTTCAAAGAATCGTCACCTGTGATGATGAAATAGATGCAGCCGAGTTCAAAGTTTGAATAAACAAATGAAATGAAACCTGTTGTTATCGTTATGTTACCTACTACTTGGTAATATAACAGTGGACCCGTAAATAGGGATAATGATGTAAAATCGATTCGGACGAATGTCCGAGACATTCTCTGTTCTTCTTTTCAGTCTTGTTCGTATGGTCGTCGGATAAATTCGTCCGAAATATTTTTTTATCTACTTTATTCGCCTTCACATGCGTGCGCAAAAGTTTTTGCTTGATTTCACGTCTTTTCCTCTTTTCGATAATATTAAATTATCTCTTTATTTACAAAAAAAATTCAAAGGAACATTACTACTTCTACTTCTAAACCGATACTACTCTCAATTAATAAACAAAATACTAAATACATAACATAATATCCGTCACCCCTGGACGAATCTTAAAATTTAATTCGATCGTTTCTAAATCAAATTTATTTATTCGAAAACAAAAAAATAGCTGAAAACCAACCGTGGAAAATCATTCACAAAACAAAACACGACTCAAACCATTCGGTATTTTGGGATATTTTCTGTTGCGAATAAATTTCTATTTCACATTTATGAAGTGAAATTATTGTATTTAAATAGTAATTAAGCCTGGAAACAAAATATAATAAAAATACAACGCTTTTAGTCGTGAATTTTACTTTCGGAATGTAATGCGAATTCGGCTCCAAATCGTCCCCGAACTGAAATTCGTATAAAGAACTATCAATTACGATTATTAGGTGTATACCATTAACAATTTAGTCATTTGTTTAGGTATTTGAAATTACTATTTTTTTACCCTCTTATGGATTTCAAGGTACCTATATTTAATTATGCTTGAAACTCAATTACATTTTGAATAATAATTATTATTGTAACATAAAACAAATTTTAAACTGTAGGTGGAGTTGTCTTCATTAATAAATAATGCGGTGTGGCCAACATGTTGTGTTAAGATAAAGGCATAAACGTCGGTACGTGACGGTCGCACTGACATGAAGTGATTATCGTCCATTTTATTTATGGACGTGATCTCTTGATCGTGTTTGTTCAGCTAAGGAGTACGAGTCTTCCATCGTTACATATAATAGTGTGTTTATCAGTTTGACAAAGAAATGTCTAGTGGTTGTAAAATGAAATGATTTCTTTAAACAATTGTTGTAATTTCTATTATTAAAGTTAAAAGAATTAAAATAATTTTAATATCTTAAAATTAGGCAAATAATTGGATAATCTTGGTAAAATCCTTTATACGATTTATAAAATATACGAGTGTATATTCAAAGTTGTCTCGGTGTTATTTATTAGTTTACTAGGATTTACGAAAATTCGACCGAGATGATTCGTCAAATTAAATATATAATTACAGTATTTATAAACTATTATTAAATTACAATAATCCATGTTACCTACATTAAAAATCAAAACATCAAAATAATATTAAGCACTGATAACATTGTTTTAAACATTGTCGACTTTTACGATGGGTAAGTCATAATTATAATGCCCTAATAATCACTTTTATCATAACGAGTGAAATGCCTACCGAGAGCATAGTTTTACTATTGGTACATGTGCAGACTGGTTCAACTGTTGCTCAGTCTTAAATTTCTAAATAACACTTTCAAAATTAGAAGGCATTTTAAAGCTCATTATAGAAGAATAATTATTGCTCGATGCAATAGTGTCTGACCATTAATATTTATAGACGGTCGATTATATTATGTTTTGTAAAATACGCACAGCATAATAATATTATTTATGTTACATACACAGACAATGATAATCTAACATTTTTATTTAATTTCAACTTTTTCGATACACTTTTTATTTAGTTTGGTGTTTACACTACAGGCCCTATTTTAGAAATGTCCCCTATAAATTGAACGCGTGCGTACAACAGTTATAGTTGACAAACTAAAGTGTGTAATCACTCTAGCTGTTGCGACAAAAATCAATAATATTATAATATTTAGACTATTTGTCATTGTGCCAAAAGTATTTTCCAAGACATTTGTTTCATGTAAATTTTCTTTGACTCCTATAAATTCAAATATTATAGTGTCCATAGTGGAAGTATAATATGAAAAGTAATTTAAAATATAAAAAAATAATTTTAAAAACGAATATAGTACAAACAAAAGACGAGATAAAGGTGACGAGTGATTGATATTGACGCATTGCTTTTACATTTTAAACCAACGTACCAATGTTGATTCAGAAAAAACGATTCTGAACGAACAATATTGGTGGGTGGATCAGCTTCGATTTTAAATCGAATCAACACTTGACAGTTCAGACAAAATCAAAATTTTTTGAAAATTATACCATGCATCTCTACATTTTTTTGTTAGGTTTTTTTTCGGATAACAAGTGTAAAATAAAGACATGATATTCTGTGAATATTTTCCGAGTTTATAATTTTGCTACAAGAAAAAAAATTAAAATCATGTACTGTTAAGTGTACGTCCCTACTTTCTATTTTTTTTATTTTTTTTTTTACTTCTTTGTAATCATAAAATACAATGAAAATATTGACAGTACGATGATAATATAAATAATATACAATTAAAAAAATAATAATTTTAGGTAAAATTAAATGTTTCAATTCGTTTGTACTCTTATGTATAGCGAATACAATATTATACCATTACAGGCGACATTCCAGTGACGAAACAAAAACTAAAAGCTTTGGTCCATTGGAACCGTAATTCGTTTTCGTTTATAATTATCAAATAATTATGATCGGGATAATAATTCTGTACACGTATACCTAGGTAAGTATTTTAATATGATGTAGGTATAACATGTTCATTGTTCATAACGTATACTGTTGGAACGTTTTTTAAAATAATGTTTGTATAATTATTTAAAAGTGGTTTTGCAGTGGAAATAATATTATTATCCTTGGAGTCAATAAGTAATAATAAACTGCGCGTCAAAATGTGGTTGAATATTACTATCTTTGGAAATACTACCTAGTTGTATAATTAGTACTTCTTAAAAATTGCCACCAACGTTAAAATAAACGTGTGTAATACAAGTATTAGCAATTCATACGTTATTACCTAGGTGTACATATACTAATAAATTTAAATGCACGTGATATCTCGTGTAACAGACATTTTACCTGTTTGTATAATAATATTATGTATTATATTTCTAAATATCTATATTGTTCAAAAAAAAAAAAAAGAAGAAGAAGAAGGACAGAACCGTAGTGCTAATAATTTATAAGGTAAAGTGCTGTTGTCATCGTAAAGTATTGCCGTCGTCGTGCTGATGACGCATCCCGTTATCAAATGGTAATGTTTCGATTGAACATATCCTGTAAAAATTTGCACTTCTCGGACTGTATGTTTTTTTTTTAAATCGTACTCGTGAACATTAGTCATTCATTGTTATTGAAAAAAAAAGTTGAACGTCAATCGGAAAAACGTGGTTTTAAAAACGATAAACGAAAAATGCACGCGAGAAAAAACGAACGTCCGTCGCACGTATGTAATCCTCCTAAATATTATAATATATTATACAGGATGTTCCGTGGACATTTGATAAATG
Organism: Drepanosiphum platanoidis; assembly: GCA_948098885.1. NCBI lineage: Eukaryota > Metazoa > Arthropoda > Insecta > Hemiptera > Aphididae > Drepanosiphum > Drepanosiphum platanoidis. The sequence continues at coordinate 7,758,611 of OX402528.1, read as the reverse complement.
CACCTTTTGTTCCGTTCGATATCTTTAAAATTTTTTTTATTTTTATAATAACTTCTACGGCTCGATTGGTATTTTGCTCAGTTTATTGATGAGTCGTCCAGAGTTTCGAATAATTTTTTACCTCTTCGTATACTTTTAATATTAATTTAATTTCATAATTTTCCGATTAAGTATATTGTTGAATAAAGCGATTTAAAATTTCCTATTTAGGAAAAAATAATCACGAACGTTTGACGACGTCTGTGATGATGAAGTAGAATCAGCCGTATTCAAAGTTCAAATTAACAAAAAAAATGAATCCAGTTGTCAGTAGTATCACATCACCTACTACCCGTCGAGACAATGAACCGAGACGAGGTGAAATCGAATGACATTTTCCAGTCGATCTTTGACGTTTCGATTTCGATCGAATCGTCGTCCGAAATATTTTGTCAATTTGTTCGTCGTTGCATCCGTACGCCGCCGCGTAAAGTGTTTATTTTCACCAAGCTCGGCCGGCCGATCGAATTCGTTAGTTGCATCGAACGTTTATACATTTAAATTAAATTATTGCCCTCGAAAAAACACGATGAATTATTATGAATCCAGTCGTGATGGACACGGCACAGCTATATGGTCGCGAACGCCGCCGTCTCGACGTCGAAATTCCAGCGATAGAAACGGATTAAGTCTCTGAAAACGGGTAAACCCATACCTGTTCCGTCGTTTTATCACGTTGAAATTCTTTACGTTTGAAAAATGTGTTTCGCTATTGTATCGTCGTCAATTATTTGGCGTAGCCCTCCGCGAGTCGATCTTCTGATAATTTGTCTCCGAGTCCCCGTGCGCCGGGCGTGTTGCCGCGCGGACCACACACCACTGGCTCGTCGATCTGACGACGGACACGCGTACCTATTGGTATTATATAAGCCTTAGCCGCGTGAGATTGCATTGCGTTCACGACTGCAGCGGTCTGCAAACATTACGCGCCCGGTAAAAACGTTTACGACCAATAAAGAGCGATTTCGAAAAATAAAAAAAAATAAAAAAGAAAGAAAGAAAAAAAAAACACTATACTATTATCTCTCTCTCGATGACATTGAGGTGTCCGCTCAGACGAGGCCGACTCGGTAAATTCATCAATCTCCAAGTCTCGGGGCATTTGTTTTTTTTTTTTTTTTTCGAACTTTATGGCCGACCATTAATCACGGCCGCGAGAGTGTTCTATACTATTCGCGACTCTCCGGCCATCCGGAGATCGGGCGCACACGCTATAAAACGCTCCGGTTTTATTATTTATTTATTCTTCTTTATTTGACTTTTCAATTTACCCCCGCTACTTCATGATATATTAAATTATTACCTCGCTATAGATTCTCCTCGTATACAGGGTGATTTTTATTTTTTAATCCCAGAACAACACTTTTTATTCCCAACAGTGTTTACCCACTCTTTTTTTAAGTATTCGTTTTGAAAAGTTTAAATACATTCTAACATTTTTCAAACGAATCTTATTTCACCACCTCTGTTATTTAAGGATAAACCTAAAATAAATTAACTTAAAATAAAGATCAGAATACCAATAATTAGGTTATCATTAAGCTGTCGATTATAATTATTAAATTGTAGTATTAGATTATGTGTAGCGGTGTAATCGTACGGTCGAGTATGAAGACTTGACGATCGCATCTCTTATAATCGAATTTCGACAACGATTGCAGTCTTCCCGATCGGGTGAATGATAAAAAAATATCAAGTATATAGTTGAATTTCATGGAAAATATTTTAATGAATGTATGCAATTAAAGAATCAAAGATGAATAGGTACTGATAAAAGGTACATTGAAAATCAAAAAATATTAAATACACTACTAATGTAGCACGTTATGAATTTCGAAATTATCACACAGAAAATGTTTTCAAACAAATCCGTCACAGGTACTTTCCGAAAGATCGGAATGATTTTCACCGACGATTCCACCACCCTGTATATTTACTTATTTTATTTTTCCATTTAGTTCTCTCTCTTTCTCTTGCTCGCACACGCAAGCGCGCGCGCGCGCGGTCGAGTTAATGTGACTGCCGTAAAACCTCCGTATAATAGTAATAATAATAATAATGCGCGCGCGCGCGTGAGACGGAAGACTATAATATGGGAAGAAGCGGGAAAGAGACGGAGGAAAATAAGAAAACGGAGAAGGAGAACACAGAATGGTCATATCGCGAAGACTGCGCGTGGTGGGAGGAAAGGAAAAAAAAAACAACGGGTTTGTAAGTGCGCGGTAAAAACTCAGCTGGTATGTCTATTAATACGATATAATATAAGACTTGTGGACCGAGAGAAAGATCCGGCAGCCGCGCGTATACGTAATATTATATTATTATTTTATACACAATAACGAATAACCTCTTCGCGCGATAAAAAACCTCTCGAGACTGCTGGCCGCCGACGATGACGTTTAACGCGCGCGCGCGCCCCGGACAACTCACTACTACGACGAGTCGCCCACCCGGGCACCGCAAACCGATTATAATCCTGCACGGTCGATTATTATATAAGTACCTTTAGAAAATAATAACACGGCTAATACATTATGTACGTACGTGTTATTATATGTATAATGTACTTATATATTTTAATTTTCCTTCTCGGACGGAAAGAAAACGTCTAATATCATTAGTATAGCCTACTATTAGCTACATACGCATATTTTACCGAAAAACCATATTATTATTACTATCATTATCAATATCTCTCTCTCTCTCTCTCTTTCCCTCTTTCTCTGTGTGTGTATATTTATAAAAGTATATGTCTATATTGTATGTGTATGTACCTATAGGTATTGTGTACAAAGAGTGCCCCTCGGAGATCTGACGAATGTCTTTTGTCTATTCGATATTTTTACAAATTTTTTTTCTTAACAATTACTAGAACCGTGCGCTACATATTTATTAACTGTGAGAAAATTCGATATGGAATTGTTTTCATTCGTTTCTATTGCGATGTTTATTATTCTGCCAATAATCGCCGATGAAATATAATAATTGCGCAGATATAATTAATCGTGTGCATTTGTGTCATGAACGTGTCCCATCGCGAGTTTGATATTTTCATTTTCTCCTATCGGCATACCCATGTTAAATCTACGTATCAAACGAAAAACGTTATTGCAATTTAAAAATAAACGTAATTTTTATATATGCGTCAAGTTTCATTTATAGCGACTTTTTAAACCGAAATATACATATAGGCGTATATACTTTACTCTGGTCACGTTTTGATTTTTTCGATAATTGTTCGATGAAAAAGAGATATTTAATACACCTATATTCAACTTGGTATCACAGTCATTTTTTAATATTTTATTTTATTCGAGATACAACATTGAGCTAATTAGCTATTTTATTTAGCACATTTAATACCACATCGGAAAATTCGTCCACGTCCTTTTTTTTTTACCCGACTACGCTTCGTTTTTAAGATATTAAAAATCTCTATATTATTTTACGTTGGCTTTCGGCCAAAATCGCCATTTGAATATTATTGATACTTTCAAATCGAAAAAATTAAATATTACTAACAAACCTAAAGAATCGTATTCGAAATCTACATTTAATTAACATGATACCGATGTCTCGCGGGTTTTTATGTTTTATCCTTTTATCTGATATCATTGTGCTATTACTGTGGATTAAAGAAAATAATTTTAAAATATCGAGAAATGTGTATGCGCCATTTTATCTAATTATTCATGTATAATATTAAATACGTATTCCTTAAAATTTCTTTTCTCGCTACACTTCATCGTCATACACGTCAATGCTGAAAATTACGTATGACCTAACGAGTTACTCGTATTCCAATAATACTGTTTTTAAGTCGATCTTTTTTCTTTTTCTTTTTGTAATGCGTACACTGACTATAAAAAATATAAATCATTAAACAAACGAAAAGAATCAATGCAAAACCTATACGATTAACCAGAAAAGAGAAATAAAAAATTAATAAGAACAAGTAATCATTTGAAAAATAAGTACATATTTCGTATTATTGTTAGTTTTTTTATTTTTTAATCCAATGCATACACAAACGAACAAATAATGAACAAATGATAAATAAACTCGTTGGCTACCACCGTTCGAATGTCTTCTTTTTCTTTTTGTCAAACTAGGAATATTTAAACAAATAAAATAAAAAAACTAACCAGTACCTAAGTAAGTACCGAGTAGAATTAATCAGATTCCACAATGATTTGATCAAATTTATGACTGTCTTGTTCTATAAGTAATGTGTCTAACGAAATTGAGTTTTCAAGTTAATATCACGCATTACAGTACTTCATTCAAAGCCCGCAATAAAAGCAACAAAATAACTGGCGTTTATAATGGTCGTCCATATTATTTATGAACTTCCTATGTGTAATTTAAGTGGTTCAAACCAGTTTTTAAATAAAACGCAAGACGATTAAAAACACATTTTTAGTAAAAAATATATTTTGCAAAATTTTAGACGGTGTACAATACAACAGTTACCAAACTCATTTATTTGTCGTCTTTTTTTTTTTCAAATCAGATTTTTTTTTTTTGCAAAAATACATCACACAATTCAAACCTATTAGAAATTGAAAATAATGATGTCAGCCCGAGATATTAATAATAATTATTCGAATTGTATATAACACATGTGATTATTGATTTTTACACAATTTAACTGATTAAGTTTAAGGTGAAAAGTTACCATAACATTTTGGTTAACAAAACATAGACAAATAATTTATGTTTGAATTGTTTTCACGATTTTGAATCATTTTTACCACGATGGAAAACGGATCATCAAATAAAGTCGAGCAATTCGTTAAGTACAACTTGTTCTTGGATTTTATCGACAATTTAGTGAGTCCTCGGTCGCTCTGTAATATCGTCGTTTTAGACTAAAAACGTTATGATTTTTAAAGGATACGTCTCTCAATTTCCCGCTACAGTTCAACGTTCGCGTTGAATTCCACGGGAATCTGTGCGGAGGAAATGATCATGTCCCTGTGATGGATACTGTCGGGGCTATCGATTTAGATGTTTCCTTACATTTTCCCGTGGACGAAATTTTGGATTACAGATATTTTGCTTCTCATCCCATGCTAAGTATTATGCAGTTTATACCTAATCAAATCAGTATTTTTTAATTTATACGACCACTTACCTACAACTCGTAAAATCGTATACTTCATAACCACGCGTTGAAGTTCACGAACTTGTAATGTTTATAATATTATTTATCTGAGAGTTTCGGTGCGTTTCTATAACAATACAATTTCTGGATTATTTTTTCAAAACGAAAAATAATGAACTAACCAGTACTAATTACCAATGTACTCGTATTAATATTTAGATCGTCTAAGAATTTAAAATAAAGGAACAAAAATGATGGAATTAATTATTATTAATCATGGGACGCTTACAGGAATATTATTTTTCAAAAATTTATACTTTGATTAAAAATACTACTTTTGAAAAAAAATGTTATCACAGTCTTAATCATAGAGACGATGTTTAAACCATTACAGCCAACAAGGGCTTAATTTTAAATTAAATACTATTAATGATGACACGTTATCTTGTCACTTTAAAATATTATTGTGTTATTGATATTATATCCCTTTTTCATTAATCAAGCCTGTGAGTTATAAAATTACTAATTTTTTTTAAATCTTCAATTTCATAGTTTATTTCGAATCACTGAATGGAATTGAAAAAAATTCTCAAAAACCAAAAGAAACGGGCAGCGGTAATAACCAGACGTGGATTTGCATCGTGGACTTATTGCCATTGGTGTACGATGGTAATAAAATATTATAATAATATATTATGTAAATCGAAACTCTTAAGGCGCACAAACTCCGTACATTTGGCTAGTATAAAAATCAGAAAACAATAAGTTTAAAGTAGTTAAAAACACGCCTATTTTAATTTGCCCGTGAAATCATAATTAAACGATTTACAATGCGTAATAATATATTTAATAATTAATTTACGATTGATATATTTTCATGTACACAACGATTACAAATCACGATCGCAGACGTATTATTATTTATTAGTTATTATCGTGTATAATATATAATTTAAACTGAATGATATGCTATACATTATGAGAACGTAATATAGTATAGTGCCGATACACGCTGTTTATGAAACGTGTTTTAACCATTTATATATTATTATTATGTTTGGCGTCCTTGTCGTAACGTTCGGCTTCCTTCAAACGTTTTTCGACAAAAACAGTTAACAATTTAAACGAAAATCATTGAAAAAAAAATTAAAAAAATTACTCCTTATTCTTAATATTCTTGTACTTTTATCCGGATTCTATTGGTATGTTTACACACGTATCGTGCTAGTCAATGCACTATTATATCGAATACTAAAATATTATGCACAAACGTGCGATATTAAATTTCGTCGGATTCGAATTTGTACCACGTCTGGCTACTTTTTTTATTAATCGTTTGATAAAAAATACGAACCCTGGGTTTCTATTGATGACGACACGTTGTCGCAGGTACCGCCGACGGTGGGTCCCGCGACACGGTGAGCGGACAGTACCCGTTGAAGGCGTTTGGAGAGCTCAACCGGGACCTGTTGTCGCACGCGGTCCTGAACGCGACCGTATCGCGTTCGGAGACGGGCGCGTTTTCGCCGACGGTGACGCCGAAAAACGTCCTGAGCGTCGTCATGCACGGCCTTTACAATCCTCCGTCGATCGGCCGCCGACGTAGTCCCCACGCGGCCACCAGGTGTACGGCCACGTTGCAGGACATGTCCAGAGCCTTGGACGCGGTAACAATAATAATAATATTCATAGTGCTGCGAGTCCTGTGAATTAATACAGAGTACAATTATTTCGCGCCCGGTAAGGTGCGACACGGTAAATATATTTTCGACCGTTTGTTTAAAAATCGAGTTACCCATCGAGTCGTAGGGTCAGTTCATCGTCGCGGTCACGAAATCGTAATAATAATAAAAAAAATCGAGATAAAAGGTTAATGACCGATAACTATACAAGTATAATAACATCAATTTTCTTCGATTTAGAAATAGTTTATTCGCCGATACAGTACATTGAAAAAAGTTACTTTACAAAACGTATCCGTAGGTAATACACAAACTCTCGAGATTGATTTTAAAACTTTATAACAATTGGACTATACGACCGTAAGTGAAAAAAAAATACGCGGAATCGGAGGGGAAAAAAAGTGACCCGAATGGCATCGATCAATCGATTTTTAATAATCGTACATTGAAAGGTTAAAACTATTCGAAAAAAAAAGTAGTCTATCCGAAACACTTTTTTCCCGTTAAAAATAAAAACCAAATCCATATGGCGCGCGTGCGCTGAAAATCATCTGAAAATTCGAGTTTCGGCCGCAATGTGTACCCCGTAGTTCCTCCCCAAACCCCTATTTCAACCCGAGGTCACTGGACGGAAACGTTTCTTTTTAAGAAAACACACGCCGTATCTCGGGCACGCCGATATGTGTAAATAATGTGCGCGTGCGCGCAGCTCGTGTATGCATAATGTGACGGTCATAAATAAATTCGGTCGAATTTTTTTATTATTATTTTTTTTTTCTTCTCGAGAAAACTGTCTCGCGCTATAAATTTCGCCAAAAAACAAATACGCCCGTCGTAAAACACCACCGCGTACACCGACTACGACGGCCGCGGCGCGCAGCTCAGCGTGAGTTCGTTTTGCCGATTTTTTTTTTTTCGTTTTTTTTTTTCTCTTCATTTTTCGTTCCCCTCCGAAACGGCCCACACGCCGCCGCCGCTGGCACTGCAGCAGTAGTATACGGTGCTCGTGGAATCGTATATTTATTATTAAACTATATTATATACTCGTACCTACATCATACTCGTACGTCTAGTTTTCTATAATATTATTCATCGAACCGTATAGGCACCACCTGTATAAATATATATATACATATAACGCATACAGGGTGATTGTTTAGTCGAAGTACGTTCGCCAATTCGAAGAGTATCGACTTTTCTTTCTTTTTTTTTTTGGAAAATTTGAGATACACGCGCAGCAGCTCTTATATTTTAAATATTTAAACCGAGTATATTCGTATATATATTCGTCGACTACCTTTTGATTTTCAAATTACAATATATACTGATAAATTTCTAAATTAGTAAATCTCAATTGAATATGAATTTCAGAACTGAAATTGTCACTTTTCATTGGTTCGTTAGCAAGTTATACCTTGTCGAATTTAAGTCTTTTTGGGAGACTTTATCGCCAAGATTTTTATCCTCGAGGTTTTCTTTTTTTCACTCTCTTTTTGGAGATTTTAATTTTTAAGACCAAAAGTATACATACAAGTGCTTATCAGCATAATCAAAGCACGACAATGGCACTGTTTGAGATTTTTTAAATTATGATTATAGAATTGGCAGTGGTGTAATCGTTCGGGCAAGTGTTAGGACTCGGCAAAAGCATCTCTTTTCCCAAAATGTAGAATGGAAATAAAAAACTTATGATTTAAAATTCATAAAAACATAAATAAATAGTTTGCTGCTATTAAAAATCAGAGTTGCTACTAAAGGATTAAAAATATTTAAGTACCGGTTCGACATAATATTACAATAAAAATTATAAAAATATTAAATAATCGTAGCGATGTACCAAATGAACATAGACATTTTCGAAAAGGAATATTTGAAAAAAGTTAATACTTTCCGTAACACGTGTATTATTCTTCGATAAAACAATCGCCCTGTACATGTAAAGTTTCGTTCTTCTAATAAATGAAAACGATGTGTACTACACCGATGTTGTATTACTAATTTAGGACCTGAAGTTGTTGCGTTTACAATTCTTCTTCTCTGCAGTTCGAATTTATCATTTGACATTTTCAGAGCAAATTTTTGCAATTTTCGGCATATGAAGGCCACTCTGTTCTACTGCAATACGACGACGATCGTTTTTACTAGTTTTTTTTTTTTTATTAAAATAACATGTGCGCCTATATATTATCATGAGCAGACTCGTTCACCCGATAAAATAAAATTAAAATACCCCGATCCTAAAGTCCTTAAGTCTATTATAACTCCAGTAGAAAGTTAATTTTCAATAAATGTACGATTATGTTCACCTGATATGAAATGATAACTACTTCAAATAGATCGACCAATTTTTAATACACGTGAAAACATTTTTTGACCGGCCTTAATATGTATCCCGTGAAAAGTGAATATGAAAGTACTCAATACCCAACTGTTACCGTTGATCACTTCAACTAGTTGAAAATTTACATAGATTACCATCGCCATAAACGAGAGTAAATCATAGTGGTTTTATTATGATATAGTAACATTTCAATGGTCATTGGGTACCAGTACTACTACGTATATTTACAATACTTGTTTAAGAATTTTAACTCCCTCCCATGGTCATTTTATTTTTTTTTTATTTATTTAGATCGTCATAAATTACGTAACGAGACAATATCATATACATAATTTACATGGTTATCTATCTCAAAGCAATAGCTTGTGTTGAGATACAAAGCTGCTTGTGTCGATAAAAATAAAAACAACTAGAAGAAAACCAAAATTTTCGTTTAGACAATTTCAAGTAGGTATATAAAAAAAAGTATAATAAAGTCATGAAAAACAATATTAAAAATAAATCGGACCAATTATTGAGAAATTACGTATCTATCTGTTTCTAAGAATCGAGTTTTATACAATAATATTTTCAACTATTTCGGTGTTAGGACTCCTCGAACGAATTCGGTCAATATTTAATACGTTTTGCCACGTGCAAATTTATTATGATTAGGAGGGTGCATCGGAAAAAGGTTCGTTAGATTTTCGAAAACGTCGCAGCCTCGCGGGGCCTTTGAATCGCGAGGCCAAGAAAGGTCTCTCGTCGCGCAACGCCGCCGGGCTAACGTCTGTAATAAATCGATAATAATCATTTTATCCGTCGCGCCGATCTTTCGCGGCATAACATTATTGTCCAGCAGGAGGTGCCCGTACTACCCATTTTAAAACGTCGTGTTATGTACACAATGATCCGCATGTAAAATGAAAAAAAAAAAAAAACCGTACGTACGTAATATTCGTTTCGAGAAAACACGCTCTCGTAATCACGTCGCCCGCGCGCGGTCCTTAACAGAGTTATCAGATATAGCGATGTTCACGAAGGTTACGACGGTGCGCGTTCGTGTTTGTACACAGGATTTCCACGGCTCCGTATTCGCGAACGGCACGTACACGAACGTAACGAGGGACGTAAACGACCTGCGATGGTACAGCTTGGATAACATGCCGGCAACCGTATCTGCCACGGGTCAGAGGTGCGTAATCATAATATTCCCACGAATTCTCACGTGTGTGTGCGCGCGCGCGTGTGTGTGTGTAAGCATGGCCACTTGTAGCCGATCTGCGGTAGGTCAAAACTAAAAAAAAAGAACCGAAAAAAAAAAGACGAAAAAAAAATAAATAAAAAGGTTAAGCTCCGTTCCGTCGTCCACTTAAAACGGACACACGGTATACATTATAATATACATATAATATTCTGTGTGTATACACGCAAAGACAATAGCGAGGAGTTTTTATTCAAAACAGTATACGTACAACAATATATACATAATAATATGTATGCTCCGCGCTTAGTGCTGCCGTCGTCATTTCGACATCTCGTGATTGTTGTTGTTTGTTGCGCCGTGTGTAAAAATCCCATCGACAAATAATAATAATTCGGTACAAACGTTTTCCCAGCAGATCGATACAGGTGGTCCGGAACGATGAATACCTCTGCTGAAGAGAGTTCCGTATTGTGTTGTTTCGTGCGAGCGGCGTTTGTAACGAACATTTTCTCTACCGATTGCTATTATAAAATATATAATATAGGTTCGAGGAACACGACTGCGGCGGCGGCGGCGGCTGCGTCGTCGTGAATTCGGCGAAAATTCCCGATCCGAAACACGCGTTGTCCAAAGGGCCGAGATTCGAGTGGAACCTGTGGCAGCGATCACTCTTGGACGAAACGTCTGCGCATACGTTTCAAGACTTCGTTTTCAAGTGCCGTTTTCCTATTTAATAGTTGTATAATTTTATTTTCGTTAGTGTTACACTGCACGATCGTTTTTACACCCGCGACGACGCGCGCAACGTCAGCCTGACCGTGGATGGTTTCTGAGGTCGCGATCGAGCCTCTTTTTTTGTTTTTAGTTTTCAATCTCACAAATTCAGATTTTTTTCTTTTAATTTTCGATATGCTAGCACATAAAAAGCAGTGCGCCAAACTTATTTGTATAATCATAACAGCGCTAAGTGTACATTTCGATATCGTTCCAAACATTACTTGACATTACTTCATTTTTAGGTTTGCCAACCGTGCAAGCTTGAAAACTGATTAGATCTTTAGTTTAAATTTTCTATACACTGTTGGAATTGCATTTGAAAAACAACTGGTACCGGTAAGGACTTCTCTGTGAGAAAAATAAATGCCCAAGCGCTGATGATAAACACTGAGAGTATGGGGTAGGACGCCTTGGGGTCACTGTTGCCATTTAAAAATGTAGCCCAATCAAAAATAAAGTTCTGATAGTGTCTGCTGGCACGCGTATAAGACATAGTACATACCAAATAATTTTCCGAGGTAATTTTTCGCGTGTTGTTCATAGAAATAGATATGTGATAGTCACTTTCTCGATCGCTGAGAATCCCAATGTTACGATGCAAGAATCAAATTACGCGTCGAGTACGAACGATAAAGTAGTTTACGCGGCCCGCTTGGACTTGTCGATGTTGTTACAACCCAATTGTAAAAGGACACTTGCTTTCGATATAACATTCGTCATATCTGGTTGATGTCATTCTATTTCCAGGCACTTCGGTGAGGTGTTTTTCAACCGTTCACGCGTTCAACGTGAACACCGCTGAATTGTCATCGGTCAATTTCGATCATGTCGAACTTAGCAAAACAAACGTCAGAGAGGTTCGATCAGAAAAAGTTTCAATTAATTTTAAATATTCATAACTAAACTTGTAAACACAGGGACTTCACAATAGTATAGTGCGATAATCGAGGCACATATGTGTTGTTGCAACTTTTTTTCGTGCTGCTCGAATTTATTGCTAAGTAAACTATAAACTTCGTGGAGGTTAATGAATTAAAAGAAAGAGCTTTCAGTAAAAAACAGACTACATTTCAACAGCGCTACAAATAATTAGTTGCAACTTATCATATTATGTATATATAATATATAAGTACGATTGAAACAATATTGCGGTCGTCGGTCGTAGACAAATGCTAATGTAAACAAAATGTTTCACTGTGCAGTGGGCAATCTCTTAAAAGTATATTTATTTTATTCGATAACGCGATGTTGCTGTTGATTTCAATGTGGAGATCAAATATAGTATTATCAATACGGAGATTACCATTATATTATAGTTACTATAGTGTAAAGTAATGACATATTTTTTTTTTTTCTGTACACAAAGACTTTTTTTAATCTGAATACACGACTGTAGAAATAATGAATAGTAGTCTATCAATTGTAATCAATAATCATTGTCACGTTTTTAATAGATGTGTTTTACAACATCCGATTTAAATACTACCTACTCATAATAATCCAAGCGAAACAATAGTATACGTACATATTCATTCATTAAATAATCAAAATACTATACAATACTGTTTAGTCTACATCGTCGTGGCCAGAAACGTCTAAATGCGAGTCCGTTCAATCGACAGCCGAATGGACGTTGCCTTTTGTAGTCGTCGAGATATCAGTTTCCAACTCGTTCTACGATCAATATTTGAAACATCTGACGACGAGGTGACAGCGCCGCGCCAAGTTGCGACGAGGTCAATATTATTACGGATCGTTAATGTTGCGATTTATTATAGATTGTTGAAATTGGACGTTATTTTCCAAAAACCAACGACCACGTTATGTGCCCAGCGAGCGATGTCCAATAAGTATCTAGAAAATTTGAAAAGCACAATCAAAACGCTAATGGAAACCGTAAAAAATTCAATAAAATATTACACGTTTTTCATTCGACTGTACGACGACGTTTCAACGCGTTTTCCGTTTATGTTTTTCGCCATTGCAGTCGGAGAGAATTTACGACGAAGACGGAGTCGAGGACTGCGTGAACGGACTCAAAGTTTCCGGGGCCTACGAATCGATGCAGTCGTCGATGTGTGATCAAATCAAACTGTACATAACGGATAACTACGAAGGGCCGTTGATTGGCGAAACCGTTCAGGTAAACCGAATTCGAATTCGGGTAACCCATTCGACGTCATAGGTGAATACTGAACATGATTAACGTAACGCCCGGTAAAACGTACATTTGACCTAGTCGTTTACGATCAACAGCGTGTAACTTATTACCAGAGTCTTGTTTAACGGAAGGCAAAAAAAAAACTATAAAAAAAAAGGGAAAAGACGCGATACGTAATTTTCCTAATAGAAAAAATACAATGAATAGAAAATATTTACGAGTTTGTATCATGTTACAAGAAAATAAATTGATTGAGAATTTTAACCGATGTAATTATTATAGGCAATAGAAATTGATTTTAAACATTTCTGTTAAAGTTAAATTTATAAAAACTAAAAACTATAAGAATGAATATTTGTTTTTTTTTAAGTTTTTATAATCGAATAATTTAAAAAATTATATAAGCACGTTATTAACTGGTCAGTTGACATCGAAATTATGTTTGTATATTATATTATCATATTGTTATCTTCTTCAATAATTTGACTAAGAAAAACAATTCGTGGGCAAAGAATTTTAAAAATGAACGTTTCATTTCTTGGACGGGATATAATATAAATTGTACTATACAAGTTCACGATTTATTCGAAATCTGTTAGAACGTGAAGATAAGGGTCAACGTTTATATAAAACACTGGTCGATTTTGGAACGTTATCCTACTACCGATTTAGTTGTAGTTCTATGCAACACAGACGGCGGCGGTGGCAATTTATTATTATCCGAGGTGACGTGTGATTCAAAGACCCCCGGCACTGCTTTTTATAGCGTTTTCGTCGACCGTTTTCTCTTTACATTTTAAACACAACGGTGTAACAAATGGAATTCTCTGCTGCTGGTCTCCGCAGAGCTTTGTAAATCGAATATTCGTGGATTTGGTGGATAAAATGAAAAAAACCGTGGAGTCGTTCGAGTTTTCGAGTTCCTGCGGTGGCGGCGACGCGGAGAACGTGGAATTCAACTGTGAGGTAATCTACGCCAGAGAAGCGGACGAGCTGAAACAGACGGAAAGCGCCGGAACGTTTTACACTGACGTAAGAGCGTTTTAGATAAAATAAGAAAATAAAAATAAAAAAAAATCATCACGATAACGATGAGTTTTACCGTCCGTCCGTTTCAGTTAATTTCTACTGCCGGCACGAGGTGTAACCCGAACTACTGGTTATTGTACGCTAGTTTTTGCTCAAGGCGACTAGATTTCGATACGGCTTTGGAGTATGTTAAAGAAGTGTTACTAGTCGACAGTGGCAATCGAATCGGGCAAGTTTAACAGGACTATAAACTAGTATAGTTATAGTTACTGTCACCGTAAAAAAAAAAAAAAAAAAAACACGTGCTCATATACACAAACAAATATACAAACTTAAAAAAAAAAACGAAATCGACTGACGAAAATCTGGCACATCACTTTTATAATCGTCACTTTCAAAAATAAAATAAGTTAATATTCTATTCGTAATTTGTATTGTATATATACGACATACGTATGTATAATATTATTATATATATATTTTTTTCTTTTCTTCGTCTGTCATTTATTATATAAAAAATCACCGACTTTCTTCGCGATCGATTCGTTTGAAGAACAAATCATTTTTAAATATCGAACAGTGCGTGGAGCGGTAAATGGTTTAAAAAAAAAAAATGGGTTTCTTTTCGGAAACTCTCGAGAGTATTCGGTCAGAAAGAAGAACGTTATGCGACACCTCGGTAAATTAGAAATCGAACAGGTTAGGTTTTCGTTAATTGTTTTCGATGAAAAAATAAGCGAAGAGATTATAATTTAAGCTCGACCATTTAAAACAAAATTTGACCTATTTCGAATAAACCGAGATTTACATAGAATCGAGTTTCAAAAGCGATGCGATCATTTATACGTTTGAATAATAACTACGCTTGTTTTATAGATTACCTTTTGAGTATTAGCTAATAGTATTCTTTTGGTTTTCAACTAACTGTTTTACTTCTATATAATCAATAACTTCGTAATTAAACGAACGCCCAATATAATTTCATTCAATATGCGCTTTTATTTCTCCGATGATTTACATCTCCACTGGTCGTTTTCAAAAGTTTACTTTATCTTCAACTCATTTTTTCTTACGATTTTCACACAATAAACTTTCGTCGCATAGCTGATAATAATATGTCAAAATAGAACTTTTATTTCTCTACGCGTGTGTAATTGTTTGAATAATATGTAACTCGAGACTTGGCATTATTTCGCCAATCTGAAAGAGAACGGTCTAAGGGTTGGATCAATTGAAAAATTATTATTTGATTATTCAGATTGTTTTTATACGCCGCAATACAGTTGACCGTCCACGAGGACAACAACAATGGTGAAATCGTGTTGAAATCTTTGGTAATGAGTCACGGAGGCTTCAGCGAAGTGTATGCCTTACTCGGTGTCCACTATTCAACGCTGAGCATGCACGAAGCCAGCTACGCTATGCTGCAAAGGGGTAATTATATACGGTGTAGTCGATAATGTTTATGCTTCGCGTATCGCGGTGTATGATAGATCGACGGCAAGGATGAAACAACACATAACTACACACTACTCGTATTCAGGATGAAATGTAATTATATTCCCTTGCATGCGATATCAACAAACATCGAATGCGTTATAAGATAATAATATATTCTTATATTCGTTTAAATGCAATGCTTTTCGAGTATATACGATTTTTAAATCACTCGCATGATAATTGATTTGATGAAAACGCTTTAAACGATCGATTATTATCATCGACGATCCACACTCAACTTAATTCGTTTTTATTTTTTCCACGCGTATTAAGAAAATAAAAATTAACGTTTACCTATCTATTGTACTTGCTGAGAATATTGCACCAGACTACTTGGACACTAATAATGGCAATCGATCTAAGAGTGCAGTAGTGCAGTGGTAAACGTCGTCGCTTGCGAGATTTTGAACATCGCATAAAATATTATGTTTTCACGTTGTGATTAACGACCTTGTTTTTTACTATTATACTCGAGATAACTAGGTATACACATAATATAATGCGTAAATGAGTATATTTACTTTTAGACTATATTTCGACGACGTTGAAATAGACGTTATTAAAAAGTTAAACTAAGTACCTACTGTAGTTTATACATTTACGTATTGCTCATCATAAGTGTCTACATCATTACATACCTATAAGTAATTATATTGGTACCAGGTTATTTCAATAAAACTACTTATTTCTTTATTATTAGTTACTTGTGTTATTATATCAATCTCGATTTATCACGTACAAAATGCATAGGAGTACATTTTAGACCTATTTACAAATGTAAAATAATTATTATTTGTTCAAAAATGTAGATAGATAAGTATGATGTTAATAATTTTTAAACCGTAACGTTTTCTATATTAATTATAAAACCCGCTCGTCTTCATTCGATAGTCGTTAATACGTCCATACATTTATTATTATTATTATCGATTTACCAAATTAAAGCAGTACGATTCAAATAAATATCTAAAGTATTGATTGTATAGTAAGTATGTAGATATATGTAAAGATACAAGTAGTATATCCATGCATGAATTGCCCCTTCAGCCAATATCTTTTATTATTTTTTTTCCCTCATAAATAACAGACATAAATCACCCGTTACCGTTTTAGCTCAAATATCTGTCGAAGAAGATGAATTCGCAAAAGATCATCCCATTCAAGAAAGTCTTTTGAGTTGGACATCAATAGGTCATGGAAACGATCCTTTGATAAAATGTGCAATTTTACTATTGGAACTAGAATTAGTAAAAGTCAGTAAAAACATATCATGTCAAATTAATACGGTACGAGTAGCAATATTTTTACAACGCTCATACTACTACTTTTCAGTTGGCAACACATTGCTTGGATTTGGTAAAAAACCAACACGAACTGTACCATTATTATATGGCGGTATGCGAGTATAAAAATGGAAACTATTCAGCGAGTTTAGAACATTTAAACTGTGAACAAATGACATCAAAATATGTGAGTACAGTTTTATTTGTAACGCAATACCTACTTTTTTATTATTATTAAACATTGTTTTGTGAGTATTTTTAATTCACAACAATATAATCAAATTTAAAATCGACAATTCATCAAATAGAAATTATTTGAAAAATATCATTTAATACACGAGACTAACTGTCTATGAGATATTCGCACGTGTGAATGTCCAACAAAATTATGAACAATCCCATAGGCTTGAAAAGTATTTGAAAAACAAATGCCGTTTCTAAAATGAAAATGTTTTTAAACACGATAATTTTATTTTATAAAAACCTTCGTGCGTTGGCAATATTATTAAGTAAAATATTCAAATAATTTAATTGCTCACTAAATCAAATTATTAAAAATAATAGGTTACTAGTCAAATAATAATATTTAAAAATATATATATATATTATGTACTAAACCAAATGAGATCGTAAAAATTACTAGTACTAAAAATATACATATTATTATATACGTATATGTTTTCAATAAATCAAAACGCTAATACGCGGGTATATAATTTTAATTTTAATAAATCAAACCTAAATGAAAATCATGTCGATTACCAGTGCCAAAGCCGGGATATTATTTTATATTTTTTTCTTTCGAGGAGGGGCTTCGAGATATTTATTCATACACTCGTTCGTTATGCACACAGTTTTACGATAGTAATTAATTGACAATAATTAAATTAAAAACTACGCCGACCATTTATCACTTTAATATGCTTTGAAAATTAGAAAAATAACAATGTATTTTAATACCCGGATAAAATTATTTACACAGAGCATACCTGCTCGTAATTTTTTTATGGCTTAAAACCGAAAAGCCGATCTTTTTAGACGAATATCGATTAAACGTCTGCATAACGAAATTTCAATTTCTACGGGTTTCAAACTTTCATATTACGAGGGCTACGACGAGTCGTCTCACACGACGAGTGTTTGATAAATTCATATTTACACGACTTCCGAACAATATATTTGAAATTCGAGGGAACTCCACACCCTTCCCGGCCCCCGGGTAGCGAATAACAACGCTCGACACTTTAGACTTCTTATCTCCGTACGGTATATGCGCGTGAACAGGAAAAAGTCGTCGACGCGTTGAAATGTCTAAACCGCATGGATTCGGACGACGGGCTAGACGTTTTAGACAAAGATGACGTGTCACGCGTAATTTATGCCGTGGACCCGTGCGAAGAACACCGTCTGGTTTACTTGAAAGCAGCTCTGCTTTGCTATGCGAAGAAATCGTACGCCAGAGGAGTGGAAATTTGTCGAATCGCTCGTGGCGTGTTGCGCACGCCGGTGACGTGCACGTTGTTGGCCAAATGTCTGATCGAGGTGATTTCTGTTTTCGATTAAATAATAATAAAGAAATTTTTCTTCTTCTCGTAGGTATATAAAAAAAAAAAAAAAAACACGTACGGTTTTATTACCGAAAATTAAGCAAATAGCAAAGTGTTAAAAAACCTGTAAACCCGTATAATCAGATGCGTTAAATTTCGGTCCAAGTCGACGTTCAAATATTCGTATTACTATATGTTTCCACTTAGCAATTTAGCATAATTTCTGATGAAATCTCGTAATATAATGTATTAGGTATATTATATATACAGGTAGTAAATAAAAATCTAATGAATATTATGTCAACGACGGACGTTTCTTTAAAATCTCGTCTGACTACACTACTTTTTTTCTCTGTTAACTCGTATTTTACTATATCCTCGCGCACAAAATATATACGTAATATTATGCGTTTAACCGGTGGCACTTATATAAACTAAATATTAAGAAGTTCTAATGACAACAAGAGGTTTATGTCCAATAATATTTCGATTGATTCTCTGTGCGAGAGAACACAACTATTAAATAAATACATAAATCTAGTAGGTAATAAGAATAACTAATAACTAATAAGACCAGCAGCGTTTGATAATACTTATCCGATTACGAAATTCAAATAAAACGAGCAGTCAAGAAACATTAAATAAATTGACAACTTTAGAGCGATATAGAGTGTGGCAGAAAAATGCATTCGTTTAACTAAAAAGTTGTATATTACGCCGAAAAAGTGATTAGGTGCCTGGCTAGAACCATTTATTTTACTGCATTTAACAGTACAGCCAATTAATTATATTTATGATGATACTGTAACGGAAAGTGTGGAGGACTTAACCCCTTCACTAGTTTACTTGCATTCACTTTTTGTTTAGAGTGTTTAGATTATAAGCTCCCCTCTGATCCAGAATCTTGACTTTAGTTACGCCTGTTTATTAATAATATTATATAATACTATTAACGATATGCATAATGTTTATAACGATTATTTAAGTCTGAAAGTAATGCTATGATCAACAACAGTCAAATAAATTGTCGTTTCAATGCGATAGCATTATTATAAATAATTTTATTGCATTCGTTTTCTTAATTTCCTTATTTATGGTCCTGATTAAATTTTTTCGAGTTTTTTAATACATCAACAGTGCAATAGATTACTGTATCTATAGAGGAATAGTCGTATAAGTATTCGGTGAAAATTTCAAGTACCTGCGATCAATATTTTTTCAGTTACACGATGAAAAAAAATTAAAATAAAATACAATAAAAATTCGATTTTGTCGAAAACCGGCGTGTGCTGTAAATTTCGCCGTTTTTCACGTATACATTTTAAACTGTTGATTCAATACCGGAAACTTATACTGGAGTTGAAAATCGGACCATTTGTTCGGGTACTTATCGTGAACACAGGCACAAAAATAAAATAAAAACACACATCATGGGGAAATCTACTCAGAATCTAAAATCCAACGAGGAGTAAAATGCCTATTCTCGCCTTTTCCCCCTCTGCAAACGACCGTATAATTTATATCCTGTGTCAGAAAACACCGACGAATTATCCAAACACTCGCGCAACACGCGCGTCGCGGTCGAACTATTGTTGCAATAGTATTTGTAAATAACATGGGACGATCGTTAGTTTAAAAAAAGAAAAAGAACACTTGTCAAAATCACTTTTGGCGAGAAAATAATGGGGGGAAAAAAACCCCCGAGATTAAAACGGTCGTGGAAAAAACGAGACGCGCCACCCTAAAATAACAAGGATGCGCGCATTATCTTACGATCGTCGACCGCGGCCGCTATACACCGTACAGTTTAGAGCTTTTACAACAATATACGGCTGCTAATGTACGCAGTTAGAAACCATCGATGATGACGCACTAGAGGGATATTGATTTCACGTTTCGCGTCGTATGCGATATCTATACTACTCGTCTCGTTACGCGGTTTTACTAACTACGCGAACAAACGCGAATAATCCTCGCGAGACTTCCCGGAAAAACTTTTCCCGTTCATCCGATACTGTGCGGTCCCGCGAGCGCACTTAGAGGCCAAACATCGAGGGTGCTACGATTATTAACGTCTTGCAGGGTGGGGAAGGGGCTTGTCTCCCGACAACTACATTGCTTCACGTAGATTCGTAAACTTCTCCACGCGCTGACCGATAAGTAAGACACGGACGTAAATAAAAGCTTTTGATTTGTGTAATAACTAATAAACAATGTGTTGTGATAATGCTAAAACGAACACAGCTTTATAGATTTACCGATGCAGACTCGTCGATTGTTTCATATGCCTAATTGTTATTAGCGTTATTGTGTTTAGCACGACCTGTTATTATAAGAATACCGGACGAGTTCTTCTTCGTAGCGGCGCCAATATATACGCAATCGATTTTTCACGCGTTCCGTGTTGGACGAAAACTGTCGTTTATTTCTATAGGCACTCTGAAATAAAATCAGAGCGATTAAAACACATCGTGCTCTGTGAGAAAAGGTGTAAAAATCCGTATAAAAAATAGACAAAAGAAAACGATTCTCTATCGTTGACCCAAAGAAATCCGGAGCGCTCGTTCGAAAATTAAGGGTTCCTATAAGCATCCCCTACACCCTGGCCCGTACGTGCCGCCCGCCGGACGAGTCCCGATGGTGTACACCCTCGTCGCGAAAAACGAATCTGACTCGGCGCAGAGTACACTGTACGTTTAGTCAAGTCATATAACGTCCTACACGAGATAATATCATCGATTGCGTTTCGCGCGCGCGTAATTCAAGAACGAGCTGGTGTGTCATCTTTCTCTCTCTCTCTGTCTGTCTCTCTCTCATAATCTTCGGCCGTCGATATAAAAGGTCAACGATACAATAACGCACCCCATTGTTATTTATTATTTTTATGTACGCCGTCGATTTCGAAATACAAGTCTAATTCGTTTTCCCTTCCCGCGCGATATTGATAAAAATCAACGACCGTGGACCAGAACGCCTTACACGGTACAATATTTATTCATACACACATGCGGCGAACGATAAATGTATAAAAACGGCATTCGTTTTTATACCATAGGGGTGTCTTACACACAAACACACACACACACACACTGCACACACATATACAGGGTGTTTCGAAAAGATTAACTATTCTCAAGTATCGAGAGAAATGTTAACACCATAGTACACCCTCCTCGCCCCTTCAATTTACGTTTATTAAAATATGCCCTACCTAATGAAAACGTAACGTACCTGAATACGATTTTTAAATTCAAAACAACGCACGTTTTTCGTTCTCGATGATTTTCAACAACAAGAAGAAAATATAATATGTTTTAATTGAAAACAGTCGAGTGAGGTCGTCGACGACGTACATTTTACGTATAAGATAATATCCACTTAATTCCATAACAGTCCGAGTCTATTGAAAAATCTATTTATCCGTGACGCGGACAATAAATTATTGTTATTTAGAAAACAAAAAAAAAAAACTTAAAAACGTTGAATTATTAAACTTGATTCATAGCGATTGTCATACCTCCACGAGACACCATACGATACATAACTATCACACACCTCGCACGCCGATTAGCGTGGTTTTTTTTTTCCACCTTTAATTTTTACAGAACTGGTAGAAATCAAATATAACGCGACGGATATTATTATTATAGATACGTCGTACTTATACGTATAATAATATACCCATTACCCATATACCTATAACGCCGCTCGCGCATACGTCGACTCGTTCAGCCTTGTGTGTGTGTGTGTTTCCAAGTCTCGAAGGCGCACGCCGACACATATTATCGTACAAAGAGATATATATTCGTCCTTCGATACACCTAATGTATTCATATAATATATATATATATATATTATATTTATACACTTGTAATATATTATGTGCATGCCGAATGCTTCGCGAACCGTTTGATAGTGATTAAAAACGCATTGAATTATTGTCGTCGTCAGTGGAGATTTAATCCACAGCGCGTACGCGGCCGGGGGCGATCGCGCATAATATTAGATAGGTACCTACAAATATAATAATAATTCGTGTGTGTGTGTATAACAACCGATCGCGTTCGCCGACGATGAGATATATTTTTTTTATGCACGCGTACGAATATACGAATGTTATGGACGTAGCCTATACGGACGATCGTATACCCAGCACGTTTTACAGTTTTCACGCGCAATGTCTTATTGAATACAGTGTCCGTTGGCGCGCGCGCGTTGACAGTGTTTTGTATAAGGAACGACCGCTCCTGTGAAATTCGTCGTAGGGTGGGTGGGTGGGCGGGTGGTAAATAATTAGTCGGGTGCCCTTTGGCTCGGGTAGAGGTTAGCTCGGTAGACTACAAGGACCAGGCGGATATTGAGATATTATAATTTGTAACATTGGAATAATAATAATTACATCACAACGTAATAAATTATGGCTATCCTTAGAAAATGTAATAGTGTTGCTAGGAAACCGAATAGCCACCCGCCCACTCTTCCACGAACAAACGCATTGTGATTTATACGTACCGTAACGTGTGTTTTATTGTTTTGTACTTAAACTGAGCACTAGGCGGCATATGAAAAGGCGCACAAAATTATACGTCGAAAAGAGTTCTTAAAAAGAATATGAATAAATATTATGTGTTTTTAGATAGGTATACAAAGATAGAGAGAGAGATCAACAGTGGTCAAAAAAGGTGACGGAAATTTAGGGAATCAAAAGGATAGAAATGCCCGGGAAACTACTTTGATTTTAAAGATAATTTTATAGCGATATATTTTTGTAGGTACTATAAAGGATAGCCACTGATTATAAATAAAAAATTCAACGAAGAAAAGTGTCGGATTAAGTAACGTTTTAATTTACAAAAAAAAAAAAGAAACAAAAGGAGAACGGAATAAAAATCATAAGATGATGTGCTCCAAGTTGTTTACTAATCATAATACGAATGAATTAAATATAACTTTGGTAGAAAAAAAAAAAGTAAAAAGAATTCGCTGGAGAAATAATGCGTAACATTGGGGCGCCAAAATGTCAAATACGCCGCGCCGTTTAGATTATAATATATCAAATACATTATGCATAATAATATAATAATAATATGTAGTTAATAATTTTATCATTTTATTTTTTTAATTATTATTGTGACTTTATGGTTATATTATTCAGATCGGAGAGTTGGAAACCGCCGAAAGCGCTCTGAACGAGGCAAACATTATGGACGTGAAGAACGAGGAAGTGTGGGCATACCTGACGGTGGTAAACATCAAATTGGGAAACGCCGACGAAGCGAAAGTCTGTTACACGCAAGCACTTGAGGTTATTGTGATTTGTGTGTGCATTTTAACGTGATCTACGGACCGAGATTATTACTATTAGTGTTATTATCGCCTGTCGTGTTCGCGCGCTTTGTTTTTTACTCGTAAATTGGTATTCGATTTTTCATCAACATCCAATATCTAGGAATTTTTATTAGTATAGGTACACATATTTAGAAGCATAAATTTAGAGCCATCCCGCCCTTGAAATTTCCCCGAAAGAAAAGTATCAAAAGTATCCCCCTTTTAAAGTATACCAGCAGTATCGAATATTTGTACTTTAAACCTTAAAAAATAAAATAGATACCTAAGTCGTAATATTATATTATTTTTAAAAGCGTTTTATGTAGGTACCAATTTATTTACTCACTTTAAATTCTAAATGAAGCCAGAAGTGTATAAGTAATGATGTCGATCTGTGTTTTTTTTCCATTATGTTTTCGATTAGAAGAAATCCAACTTCAGGAAGGGTATCTGATAGCAAATGTCATCTATTTAGTACTTAGAAGGATCAACTTCAAAATTCCTCCTACAAAAATGTTCAAGAATTGAGAAAAAGTAGCAAAACGTACGGAACGCTTACCTACCGCTTTTCGGCCGAATCTAATTTTCTTTACCTCTTTTGCCCAGAATCGTTTTTCCTAAAACAATATTACATAATTTAAAGACCATTCGCCAACATTAGTCACCAGTCGCCCATATCTCGTCCTACTCCAATCTTCGACCCAGTGTTTTTGATACGTATTTTACGGGCTATAACTGAAAAGTCTCTTGCGAAAATAAGCACGTGATGGTATATTCAAAATATCGGGACCCGGGAAAACATTTATTTTCGGCGTATTTTTTAGATTATATTACGATGTATTATAATTTCTTATGTTTTGTAGGTAATCCTAAAAAATATAAAACAAAGGTACACGATACAATGTATATATATATTAATTGTCATCGGTTTACTAAGTATAATTGAACTCAATTATAATGGATAGACAGTTGGATATTAGTAAAAAAAAAAAAGGGCCCAAGTCTAGAGATTCTTCCTGACTATATGTACAGTGACTTTGAAGTGTCGATTGTGGAGTAGCCATAATAAACACGAGCGAGGACCCGTAAGCGTGAGTCGATAAAACGCGACTGTTATAAATAAGCCATTGGGAAAATGTATCATGAAAAACTGTCCAGGAAAGCTATAAAAACCCCCTCATATTTTATATTTAAACACGCCGTTCGGTTAAGCACAGTTTGAAAACGAAATGGAATGAAAATAGCGATAAAATAATCTCGCACATGACTTTTTTTCCCCGAGAACAAAAGGGAGGGCGTGGAAAATAAAAATACCAAGAGCCGCCCTGCAGTGTGCGATTTGACTCCGGTGGTAGCCCCCCGGGGCCGGTCCAGCCGTTTATTTTCAAAAGAAATAATTGATTTAACAACTCGTCGTCGTCGTTTTTATTTCGCGTCGATCGTACTTATCGTAACGGGTTTACAGTAATCGGTGTTCTCGACACGAGTGTTATATTAAAATTAAAAAAAATTACAACTATATCGGTTTTCTCTTATTGTCATTCTATTATTTAAATCGCACGATTAAAGTCCTGTTCGCCATAAATACCGGAGCAGTGTTATTGTTTAAAAAAGAAATATTTAATTTTCACGGACACCTCGTACGAGTAGAGTCTCACACGTGACGTGGTCGGTTTTATCGCGCACAAAACACATTTGATTGTATTACTTACGGCATGGGCGAGAATATGAAACGGAGATGACGGTCGAGAGTCGAATTTCACCCGACACGGGTGCAGTGGATTTGCACTGGGGTCTAGAAAAATAAACAGAACGGTATGATAACTGCCTAGTAGTCAGTGAGTGGAGAGATTTAGGCTTTGAGGGCGAATAAAAGAAAAAATTATTCCCCACCTTTTGATGATTGGTTAAAATATTGTTTTCCTCTGTTCTCGGTTTTGAATTTCGAATTTTTTCAAATTTATTGAAAAACGTTTCCATCGATCGTACAAATCGATAATAATATGAAAAAGAAAAAAACCAAGAGGATAATACATATTTATATATAAATAGGGTGCAATAAGAGTATAGAGTACAGCGTTATGTACTAGTTGTATGTGCTTACAGTTAGATTATAAAGTTGAATACATTTCTATTTCTTTTCTTTTCTTTTTTTTTTTTTTGACGATGAATAATAACAATGGTAGTTAATCTAATATGTATGATAAACTTTGAAAGCATTGTAGCCCTAAAAATAAAAAAAATAATAATTTCATTGTTCTTACACATGTATGTGTAATAAAATATCATGTCACTAAGCAATTGAAAACATTGTCTTTAAACGGTTTATTTATTATTATTATTATTATGTTTAGCCCACATGTATGCGAAACTTTTATAATCTTAGCACACCCTAAATTTCCATCCAATAGCATAGACTCACCTTGTGATTAACATGTCATGGCCACAAGAAAGACAATACATTTTTTTACATAAATAAATAATTAACGATTTTCGGAACTACTATCAATGAGCTAATTATTACAAGACATTTATTAGATTCAAGACTCGAAGCCTGATCAAAAGTAAATTTAGTTGACACATAAGAAACGAAAATTTCCATCAAAATGCATAAATTAATAATAAAAAATTAATAGCTAATATATCCTCCGTCTTTCATATGTTCATATTTTCTTAATGGCGCTGTAATGTACACAAAAATTAAAATTTAAGCAACTTTAATTATTATCTATTGAATATATTTTTATTATAATCTATTTTATAGACTAATGAAATCGACATTCGGTGGTTTTAAGCCTATTGACTATTTATCACACATATCGTATTAGGTAACATAATCATTAGTTCTCAAGAAAATATAATTAGTTTTCAAAATAAAATATGCTGAATAGTAAATAAATAACAAAAAAAAAGGTAGTGTTTTTATTATTGGATTTGGATTTCAATTATTAAACATTTTAGAGAACCGCTGTTTATATAATAATATGTTGTATATATAAAACAACAACTAAACAAACAAAATGTATTTATTTTCTAATTAGTCAAAAAGGTTGAAAATTAAATCATTTAAAAAATCTAAACTAACCTTAAGTTACACAACATAAATTATATCTATTTTTAAATGGTTCAAAGTATAATAAATTAAAATAAATTTTTTTGTTTTACAGTATGGACTAAAGCCAGAGATGAAAAAGGAAATCGACACATTGTTTAAAACGGAAATCGATATACTTATATAATTAAAAAACAAATTGACTAATATTTTATAGAAACATTTTTTTCATTTAATAACTGATATTATATATATTTTTATTTCTAATGATAATATAAAAGTATTAACGGTGTTACTGTAAGTTGATATTATTTTATAATTTAAATTAATGTGATTATTTCAATGAAGAATATTTATTGCCACTATTTTTTCCAAGCTTCTTAATTAATGTTTAATTAATATCAAACTTGTACTTTGTGTCTTTTTTGATTTTTGTTTCAGATAAAAATATTACAAGATTTTCTACAGATCTAACACATGTTATTGATAACATAAAATGCATATAGATTCTCTGGTTTCATGAAAAGTTGTCGCCAAATTCTAAATACATAAAATAGTAATAACTTTTTTCTTTTACCAGGTAGTTTTTTTTAATTAAGAGCAAATTGTTTAATGTAGATTTTTCGAAAACCTAACTTAAAAATATTATTATAAATATTAGATTAACATGATCCTTTGGTTTCTCAAATGGTGTCATTACTACTAACTACATACATCACATAGATTAGTAGTAACTGTTTTTTTGTCTGCCAGATATAATTTTAAATTAGAATAAAATTGTTTAGAAGGTTAATATTATTATTGTTACATAATAATATATTATACATATAATGGGAATGAAAAACAAAAATAGTTCCAAAATTTGTACGACTACGTTAATATTAATATGAATTGCTTCATAAATTAACCGACTAAAAATCCAACTCCCATTCTCAATTGATGTTTTGCAGGAGAAAACATGGTACTCAAAGCGAATGTAAATGGCATTGGATGGAGACGTTTTTCCAATGTAGTACTCACATTCCATTTTCTATCTATGCTACCTAAAAAAGAAAAGAAAATCAATTAATACAACATTTATCAATTAATGAGTGGAGATATACAAATAAATGTTAGTAAATAGCGACGAAAAGCCCAAAAACAAATATGACTAACATAAAAATTAAGAATCTTGTACTTTTTATTTATATTTAGAGTGGAGAAAAACTAATAAATAATAAATACACCTTAATATCTAATTAAAATTATTAGTTTTCCATACAATTATTATTTACTTGCAAGTGTTATTTTTATCATTGCTATTTCTGAATAGTGTAGTATATATATTATGTTATGGTGAACGATGTAAACATGGTAAATGTAGACATTCTCTGGTTATTGATGTCGATCACTAGTTTAGTTGGAGACTTTTAAGAACATCCAGTGATTAGTGAATATGCGACAAAACTTTTATTTGTCTTGAAAAACAAACTTCAAAAATGTTAAGATTGACTAACGAAAAATTCTCAAAGCTCGAAGTCAATACAATTGTTTGTGTCCCAATACTAGATATTGATAGGACTCAAGTTTCTCCACGTTATTTACTTGCATTTATTATTTTATGTGAAGATGCATGCATAAATTATGTAAGCCAATTTTAATTCAATATTTATTTAATTTTAAATAATTGGTACCCAAATGTTTAATCAGGTACAGAATGTGGCGTGTTGAAACATAAATAATAAATATACAAGGACACAAAATGTAACTCCAAGTAATGAAAAATGTATAGAACCGGATGAAACCATGAAAAAAATTAAAGATAGGGAAATAACTCTACACAAAGCTGCGGGATAAGGAATAGTTGGTCATCAAGTCGATCTCCAATCGATGCAACTGCAAAACCGGTTATGGCACTAAAAAATATGTTTCCAATGCAGCAGAAATGTTATGCAATTCAAAATGTCACAGTAATCTTAACTGTACCAATAAATAATTTATATGCACCTATTTTATTAATTTCATTAACTTTTTATACTACAACGATAAATTAAAAATAATTAGTACCTTTAATATTGATATCTGATTTAGGTATTTGTGCTTGATACGCAAATGTTGCATTAACATCTCTTTGTAAAAGACTACCTTCAAGATCTACACCAAATTGCAGTTGTTCACTAGCTTTGTAATGATAACAACATTGAATTCCAGTAAAACTTAATGTAGTACTGATTGTAGTAGCATCATCATCTAAAAACAAAAAATTATAATTATATTTACATCAATACTCTTCCATTTGAATAATTATTAGACAAAAAATAATAATGTGTTATTATTTACATATATATCTTCCTAGGACATTAAAAACTGATATATGACCATTTGGAATTTGTGGACTACGTTGATGAATGACTTCAGCACCCACTGATGTTTTATTATTCCAAGCGTAAAGAAACTGGGATATATAAATTCCGGTATAATTGAATAGATCAGGATTGACTAGGCAAAGTGTCGCCGTGTATCTGTCTGCTTTATATTCGGCAGTTGTTTGAACACCAGTTGTTTTAAACTCTTGAAACTATTAATGAAACTAAATAAAAATGTGACCAACGACAAGACAAGTAAAGATTGGCAAGTAATTACTTGAGTGTTAAGTTTGACTTTGACTTTATCCCAGGGTTGAACGTTGACATTTGTTGAAATATTTCCACGAGGATCAATATCGCCCATCAAAAGGGGACTGTAGTCTCCAGGCCCAATCTGATTGGTGCCCACAAACGTAGATCCAAACTTGTAGTTTGATGTCTGACTGGTCGTACCAATGAGTAAACTGTGACTCACGAAAAAATGATTGCTCAGTCCTTTGTTAATGACAAGTCGAATGCCCTCAAAAGTCATCGGGAACAATTCTACAATACAAAATCGACACGTTATTATGAAGTAGTCGGACGGGACAATGGCCAAGAAAAACATACCTTTGCATTTCTTGTGCAGTTCCTCGACGGATCCGGGATTGTCAACACGCTCTTCGGGAGGCAGTTTCTGTGGCGGAGCTGTTGATATATTCGGAGGCATCGGAGGTAAACTGGAAGATGCTTGTACATTACCCATGTCGTTTCTGTACTAAAGATATGAAATTGAAACTAATCTAATATTACGTGAATTTAAAAATCAACCAAACGTTACAGTTGAAATCTAATACTATAAAACGTTACGCCGGAAAGCAACTAATATCCTAACTTAATTTAACTTAACCAACGAGCCGTGGAAATTGCTTCCCAGCTTCCACGCTGTTTTTGTGTAATACCTACAGGAAAAGAATTTCACCGACAGACAGTTGATAATCAAAATCGATGAATTCGGTTCATTGATATCCTTCATGGAAGAAAAACCGTCAAGCCGCAATGACATAACATATTTTTTCTTTTTTTTAGAGTTTTTTCCGGCGTCAACACTGCGAGAATATTCAAACTTAGTTTTTTCCTATATAGTACTTCCATTGATTAAGTATACCTATGTGGCTATGTATACCTATGTACTTAATCAATGGTACTTCTTAGTTCTTGTTTACTTACTGTACTATTTATTCAATAATCTAAACCTCAGTAATTTCTTGTTTTTTTTTCCTGGCCAAATTCGCTACGGGGTTAATTACCAGACTAATCTTATTTGAACTGAAGTTATTGAATCTCGAGTCTGAGGGGATGATTAAAAATTACAAAAATGATTTCACTATTAAAGTTTAACTCGTTGACGTCAAGTCAGATTTAAACAAGGTGTGTTGCTGGTTTAATCGGATTGATACATAATTACATTAATATGCCATTGGATGAATCCCGTCTCTTAAATATTATAGATGTGTGCAGAAATTGATACAAGCATACTACAATTGCCTTTTAACAACCCAAAGATGTGATAAAATGTTTAAATGTTTACAAAAGTAATTGATTAATCCCACTGCAGAATGTATTCTATTACTTGTAACTATGGAATGTATTATTGTTAATCACTGATTACTGATTTTTAATTGTTTTGACCCTAAACACACACAAATAAATCGGCCTTTAATTGATATGTTTATTCTATTTGATGACAATGTTCTACCCATTGACTTGATAACAACTATAGAGTCTATGATTCTACTAGATCACCATAGTTCTCTGTTGGTACCTGGCGAGTAACAACTAAATCTAATATTAAATTAATAAAATCTAACAATTCGCTCTTAAAAACAATGTAGGTTCGATCAAATGCAGCGGCACAACATTTATACTCACTGCTCACCATCTGTCTCCTGTTAATCTCCATCTCTCTTCACTAATTTGTCAAGGAGAGTTTGAAAGTGAGAAAAATTAGTTAGTGATTAATACCTAGAAACAGTAGAAACCAATAATGAGATTGGGAAGGAAAACAATCAAAAACCAAATTTGATCAAAATCTCCAAATAATAGATTAATTAAATGAATCCATATCTCAAAAATAGGTATTACAAATGTTTAAAATTTAAATAAATAGTAAAAAATAATGAAGATAAATTAATACAATGGAAAATTACAATGCTTAATTTTATACAAAAATGTTTCAACTCCATTAAAATAATATATTATGAGTCTTTTTCACTTGGTTTTTGTTTTAAAAAAGGTTTATGTAAAGTATTATATAACTGTTTTGCTTTATGTTGAGCAAATCCAGGACATAATGCCAATGATGTTTGAGAAGCATTACATATATTTTCTAATGAACCAAACGTAGATAACAACAATGCAGCATCTGTTTTGTTTACAGCACGAATAGTTGTAAGAGCATTGGTCAACTGTAATTTTAAAATAATATTTTAGTGAAACCTAAAATAAATCTATAAACTAATACATACTCTAGTGTGATCGTCTCCTTCTGCTTTCTCCATGATGAGGTCTGGTGGTTTGTTTTCAAATATTTTATAAGTTTCAATTAGTTTGCCAGCTTCTTCTGAACTCCAAGCTAACATCAAGGTAAGATCAGCTACAAGACACATTCTAGTTAATTGTTTGAGAGCTGTATGTGGCTCTTTGACATCCACTTGAAGTAGTAATACTCTCAATTCATAAAGTTTTCCTAAAGCCTTCACTCGGTTATAAATATAGTCAGGCTTTAGCATATGGTATCGCAGCGATAGAAATAGCGCACATGTTGTACGTCCCATTACATAGTCCGGAATAATGTTGTCTGCATATTCCCACGGTACATTGACAATACATTTGAGTAGTGGATTACCTCTCTATATACAAACATCAATAATATTTAAAGCAATTTTATTTATAAACACTTAAGTAATAATAACCAAGTATAAGTACTTGTTTGTTGTTGACTAATACACCTGCATTAGATGTAGATTTTACTGGAGAATGTTTCAAGCCACTTGTACTGGGTTGGTGAATGGGATCTGAATGTTTTTGTCCAGCAACAGAAGTAATTGATTCATAGTGTTCAGATGATTTTACTTTACGAAACTCGTCTATCATAAAGAATACCAATTAAAATATCTGTCATGGTCTTACAAATAAATAACTAAAATTGTAATAATAAATTTACCAGCAAATGACCCCGGATTATTCATGTCTCATGTGTGCTAAGAAAAATTGTGCTGTTTTTATTTATTTAAGAATATAATATTTTATAATTATGATATAAAATAATCATTTACACACTGAGAAAATATACCAAAATCAAAAATAACCGTACTAACAACACTATAAACAAACTGAAATGTAGAATACTAAAAACCTAGTCTACTAAAGCATAAGCTAATAATATAATATATTATGAGCAGTTTTATTGAGTTTTAACTTTAATCGTTCCTGGCAAAAAAGTCGACTATAAATGAAAATAAATTCTAAATTCAAAACAAAAACAGTTCACAGCGATCTTTTATTGATGTCATTTTGTATTGATAATTTTAAACATTCCACTTCCTTATCACATATTCGCAATAACAAATTTTTTTTAACCGATTCCAGTTTATTACATTCAATATTTTACTTTGAAATTAAAATTAACAAATTTCATATCTCGAAAACTTGTCTATAGTGTTTTATTGAGTTGCATACACACTGGCCACTGGGTAAAAGAGTTGAACATCTTCCATTCGCGTAGAATCTATCTTCTAACAACTCAAGGTGGGATATTATATTCAAAGTTTATAAATTATCTATAAACCATGAGATACATGTTATTATATATTATACAGCCTTTAGCAGCTGACTTGATAATTATTTTATTGATAAGCAATAAGATGTTAAGGATCTGTTATTATAATATAGTTGTATCCTGTTTGTAAATTTTATATTTATTATTTAATAAGAACTAAGAAGCAAGCCACTGATATACTTACATCTTTTGTGAAGTAACTAGCAAGTAAACTCTGTTCTGTAAGCAACTTTAATATTATCTTCTTGAATACTGAATTGTCAATGCGATAATCGTTGCTCATGATTCGTGATAATAATTGAATAGTGCTGAAAACTACATCTATAATTTTTACAATTTATACTATTATTCGTTAAAAACATTTTTTAATTTTTATATTGAGTCATTTATAATCTCTTGTGCTAATTATTATGATTTCACAGTTTTAGTACATTTTGAAGTATTTATAAACAAAGATAAAAACAGTATATATTTACTGTAAATGTCTAAAAAATATTTATAATTGTTCTTTAAAAATCAACAAAATCTATATGAGGATGTCGATTTTTAATCCAATATTTGTGATGA
The DNA here is from genome assembly GCA_948098885.1 of Drepanosiphum platanoidis. Taxonomy (NCBI): domain Eukaryota; kingdom Metazoa; phylum Arthropoda; class Insecta; order Hemiptera; family Aphididae; genus Drepanosiphum; species Drepanosiphum platanoidis. The sequence continues at coordinate 7,724,847 of OX402528.1, read as the reverse complement.
CACTAATGAACAGAATATTTCATTTTTTCTCTAAAATATTGTTAGAAATGTTATTAAATTGCTAGATAAAGATATATAATGTTCTATTTTATGTTACAGAGAATATTGATTTAAGTACCACCAAACAAAATGGGTGAACGTAAAGGACAAAATAAATACTACCCTCCGGATTATAATCCAGCCGTAGGCGGGTTGAATAAATTTAAAGGAACTCATGCCTTGAGAGAAAGAGCTCGAAAACTTCATATGGGTATTTTAATAATTCGTTTTGAAATGCCCTACAATATATGGTGCGATGGATGCAATAATCATATTGGAATGGGCGTCCGGTAACATAAATAAATATTTTATTTAGTAATTGAAACAATATAATTAGTTAAATGAAAATTAAATAATCAGGTACAATGCAGAAAAGAAGAAGATTGGAATGTACTATTCAACGCCAGTTTATCAATTCCGAATGAAATGTCATCTTTGTAATAATCACTTTGAAATTAAAACCGATCCTGGGGTAATAATTATATAATATAATCAAATTAATGCAAGTTATGAAATATTTTTTAACAAACTTTTATGTTAGAATTTAGATTATGTAATTGAAAGTGGTGCACGTCGACAAGAAAATCGATGGGATCCTATTGAAAATGAACAAATTGTACCAGAGGACAAAGATACGAGTAAACGATTATTTGATGATGCTATGTTTAAACTTGAACATGGTACTGAAGATATAGACAAGGCTAAAAAAGCAGCACCAATATTGGTAAAACTTCATGAAGTACAAGATGCTAAGTGGAATGATGATTTTACTGCAAATTCATTGTTAAGACAACAGTTAAGAGTATGTTTGAACATTTTTATATTTACTATTTTCTGTTTTTTTTTAGTATATCGAAAACCAAACTTTAATGATAAAACATTAATAAAATGAATAATTTACAGTTTAGTTATTGATTTTGTGTATAAATTATCCTTTGCATTTTTCAGACAAAAAAACAAAAATTAGCTGTAAAAGAAAAACACGATAACGAATTGAAAGAAAGATTATCATTAAGTATACCATTAGTGGATGAAGTCGAAGAAGATGTGAAAATTGCTAAACTGTTAAGTTATAAAACTTCAGACAGTAAGCATTAACTTTTTTTTTTTATATTTAGAAAATAGAAAAAATGTACAATCTGTATACATATAACACTATAAGCAAATGGGTTGATAATAAAGCTCTAAACCTTACCAGAGACTTGGCCGATCCATTAGTGAAAACCATACTAAAATCCATCGAGTACTTTTCGAGTTATGCGCGTACATACAAAAAAAGGGCTTCTATTTCATATATATAATAGATTATAAAACTAATACCTGGTAAAATTAAGTTATATTATAAAATAGATAACAGTATATGTTTCTTACTGGCACAATATTTTCCTGTAACAAAATTTTAGTAACAAAATATTATTAAATATATAAAATTATTTTAAAACAAACTACTAAATATATTTAAACAATAATAAAATAAAATAAAATAAAGGTCTTGCCTTGAGTATTATAATTAAGAGTGCAAAAAAGTCACAACCAGTTTCGATTAAAAATTATCATCGGTTGTAAAGAGCGCACTCAATTATAATACTCAAGGCAAGACCTTTATTTTATTTTATTATTATTTAAATGTATTTAATAGTTTATATTAATATAATTAATTTGTTTATTTATTTTCTATTTTTTATATATATTGTTTAGGTTATTGTCTTGATATTTTAATAAAATTCTTGAAGACATACTTAACATGCATTTTTGTTTTATTTTTTTTAGGTACGAAAACTAGACAAAAAAAGTTCATTCACGGACTTCGCAAAACTTCAAAGCTCAACCACAATAAACCAAAAAAGTTGCTTAATCTTGGTATTGTCCAATCGACCATTACAGCTAAAACTGAAACGTTACCAATTACTTCAACCAATACTAGTCATTCCATATCATCCCTTGTGTCTGCCGATTATGGATCGTCATCCGATTAAGTTCTTGAGCACAATATTATAAAAATAACTTATTTTGAATTCAAGTGTTTAATTTCATAGAGTTTAAAATACAATAAAAATGATTGGTAACAATGAAATAAATATAAAATATTATTTTACATTACATAAAATCTATATATAAATATATGTAAAAACATAAGAAGATTATAACAAAAATATGCAGTTAAAAATGATCAAATAACATTTGTTTGCTTCTCTTCGATGGCTCTACATGTTTTTTCGTACGCGCCGAAAAATAAGGCTCCTCCTAGCATTATGAACACAACTCTTGGGAGGAAACCAGCAAACAATCTGAAATCGTTCAAATGAGAATATATTTGTAAAAAAAATCAAGTACATAGTAATAATCATTATACTCTCTGAAAGAGAATAAATGTTACGCGCTGTTTAATATGACCCAAATATTTTCCCCGCGGAGGCCGCATCAGTATTTACATGAATATATTATATATTTACTGAATCTGTTTATTACGAGCATGAAATATACTTTGATATCACACTACTGAAGTTTAATGCAAATGTATTTTTTTCAAATTTAAAGAAGTAAAATTATTTGAGAAATCTATACTTTAGGTCAAAGTATATTACATAAAGCATATAAATATTGATGATAAAATATTGATAAAAGTATATTACGTAAGCATATAAATATTGATTCTCAAGATTACATTAGGGACTATGGTTTATTATTAGATAATATGTTATTATTTTAGAGTAAAGAATTATGAAATTTTTTTATTTGTTTATTATTATATTGTAAGTAAAAAAGCACATTGACATGGTCAGTGATTTGTAAGCCAAATGTTTTGATCTGGAGGAAATCCTTAAAATTTCTCAACAGACCAAAATCTATCTATCCGTGTCATAAAATAAAATAAAGATTTTGAATTTGTAAACAGGACTGAGATTTAAATTTTTTTTCCCATTTAATATTGCCTTTATTTATCACTTGTGGAGTATTAATTTAGACGTATTCTTTGTCAAATGCACTGATCAATCAAATGATACAATAAGTATTTTGAGTTCGTAATGAAATCAACTAGAGACCAATTTTCTAATATTTTTTATTTTATGTCCAAATATTACTAAATATCAGTGAAACAATTTGATAAATTGGCAGCTAAATTTTGTATAAACTAGAGTGAAAAAAAAATTAAAACTTTAAAATATAAATCTTAAGTGAACATCTCAACATATTCCAAATCCCTACAGCATCACTAAATCAATTAAATACACTTGTTAAATTATTAGTAGTAAATGCAATAAACAGAGACGGCCAAAAACAGTATTCAATCCCATCAAATCATAAGTGCAAATTAGTCATTAAATATATATTTTTATTACCCGTTCATTCCTTTATTTTTGTAAATGTTGAAAAAGACTGTGGAGAAATTTTGATCTACGGCACTATTTGCTAACATAATTTGAGTTTTTGTCACATCAATTGGTGTGGTCAATGCAGCAGCTATGCCCCCTACAAAACGTGTACGCTTTCATAAATAAACAATACAAATTTAAATGCTAAGAAAAATAAAAACAATAACCTGATATAGAGCCACATAATGCAACATCTAACGTGGTAAGAGGTTTACCAGTGATTATCTTGTACTCTTTTTTCAAATATTCCCATATTGGAAGTTGTAACATAGAAAACGGTACATCGCGCATAACAGTCGTCCAAAATCCACGATAAAATCCAAAAATTCCCTCATTAGAGTATGCCGTCTTCATAATTCTAACAATAGATTCTTGATTTGGTGATGCTTGACGTCTTTGTTTCACTATTTCTATGGGAACTTTAGTCGTACAACAGACCTATGAACCAATAAGAATACGAGTATGTATTAATACTTAATATATTATTAATTACTACTTAATATACTATAAGTTAATAGTCAATAATATACCACTTCACCAATGATTCCAGCGCATAAATGTACTACTGGAGCAGTATTGTTAGATACATTAGGGAATAGATTTTTAAAACCATCATAAGTGCCAAAAAATAACCCCGCTAAAACAAACATAAATTTCAGTCAAATGTTATGACAACAAGAACATAATATATTACCTGTAAAAGGAGCACCAATAATGGTCGGAGTCAGTCCTTTGTAAATACCTCTAAAACCACCAGACTCAATAAACCCATATTGACTCTGTAGTCTAGTTTTTAATGTATCCAATGGAAATAATGCAATATCAACAATAGTTCCAGCTACAGCTCCAGCCTACAAAAAAAATAAAAATACAATTCTTTTGATCGATTATAATGTCATTTTTAAATTTACAATATTTAATCAAATATCTAATACTAAGAACATTAATTTCATAATTTGTTAATATAATTTAAAACATATAATATATGTATAATATATGATAGATACCCAGATCGAACAAGACATGATATCTATCATTAAATATTCCACCCATTTAGATTCTGTGTTTGTAAAATAATAAGATAAAGTAAACTTACAATTAACGAAGTTGAATAATGCCGAGATCCATTAATCGAAATAGAATTTAATGGGTTAATTGTATCCAATTCGCTTCCATCCATTGTATAATAGCTACAGAAGGATTAATTAAAATTATTTTATATTTGTATTTGTTGATTAACCAATATTGTAAATATATTAAAGGTTAAAAAAAAAGAAACAAAAAAATTGTTTCTTATTCACTAAACTTTTTAAATTATCATTATTATGTAATACTAATCTTTATCAAAAATAATTTTTAAACAATTCAAATTATTGTTAAATAATTTAATCACTATAATTAATTATAAAAAAAAATCAATAATTTTTCTAAAATTTATTTTCAATACAAACCTACACAGTCTACTTAGACGATATAAAAAAAAAAAAGAAGAGACGTGGAAGGTAGTGACTAATATTTTACTATTGAAGTAATCGGAATAAAGTACCTATTTACAGAGTTCGTGAGGACAAGTACCACTAGACGGGTACTAGCCCAGTGAAACGAAATTGAGTCAATAATTTCCAACTTTTATTATATTTCCATGACAACAACTTGGATAAACGTATTAAAGTCACGAATCTGAATGAAAAATAAAAACGAATGGAGCGATAAAATTAAAATAACATAACGTAGGTTCCTATTACGTCGTCGTCAGGTCGGGGAGGTAAAGTCGTGAGAGAAGGTCAACCAACAACACGAACAAGTACGGAATATATCATTAAATCGAAACATACCGAATTGGAAATTATCTGTACACGCTCGACGTGTTCGTCTGCCGAATTTATATTTATTTTATAGAAACATGCGAGTAAAAAACAAAATCGTCAAGTAGGTAACGCAATAATTATCATTATTAATTTTCGAGTGTATTTCCGTCAATCGGCGCGATAGGAGAGGGAGGGGGAGACGACTTTAGCCGGCGTTTTCGTTCCGTTTATCATGGACTCGTCGACTCGATATCGACAACTGCTATTGATAAGACGCGTCTTATCTTGTATAACTCGGAATAGATAACGGTAACCAGAGAATCTGAAACCATAGATAATATCATTTTATTATCCATGTTAAAAAAATGGCCAATTACAAAATTATCCATGTATTAACATTCTTAACAAAGATTGTTAAGAGAAAAATCAATAAACTTTACTATAGTATAACGGAAAATAGGTATAGACGTATAGTACAATTTTTACGGTTCATTTATAAACATTTTTTCCTTTTAATACTACCAAGTCATCCGAGTGAGCTTGGAATTGCGAAATTGAATTAACCTCCTGTTAAAAAAAAAAGAAAAGATATTATTACGTTGATAATTTTGAAAAAATCAAATAAAAATAAATATATATTGTCATATACTCGGTATACTCATAGATTAAATAAACATATATTTAACACAAATAGTATATTTAATCTATGGTATACTACTATAGTATACTATATAAATATATAATACTATATTTAAACTAGTAAAAGGTCTATGTATATTATACATTTATTCCATTGAATAATATTATTCTATGATTGTACTTAGTATAAGTACTATAAGTATAATTATATTTGTTATCCTTACTCAATTATTATTTGAATATTAAATGTTATTGAATATGAAATCGGAAAATTCAAAAACATGACCTCCCAAATGCAGCAACTAGACAAGTTTTCTACCAGAATCATACAAAAATTCAATTCTGTGATCGTTGTTTCATTCATTAATAAAAATAAAATATAAAATCATTCCACAGTTTATTACTTGATAAGAATTTACAATTCAAAAAGGAAACCTCTATTTTATAGTGACTGTTTAACGACGATACAGGTACAGATCATCTTTTTCACACATTTACAAAATGTAGATATCTGAAACATATTTGAAATAATATTACTAAAAAAGTCTGTGTAATGAAATGGAACGGAAAACATTGTTCTTCTTAGTAGATAAAAGGATTTCTTTCGTTCTTCATTTCTATGTCATGAAAATGAACAGTGAAATAGGTTCAACGTACAATATTCTTTAAAAGGAATCCGCTCATTATTATGGACTTGGTTTCTTCCAAACACTGTGTCACTGCCTAAAAATAGGAAATTTGAATTTTTTTTTTTTATGTAAATATTCGTTTTAACAAATAATTATCGGTTAAAATAATTTGTCAATATATTTTTCCAAATTTGTGAAATTGTGACACACTTAGGTACAATTTCACATATACACACTACCCCTGTCAGGACTTACTACCCTCCCATATACTCCTCCTTTTACCAATAGAATTACATTTATGAGAGGTGGTAAGATAATACCAGCCAGAAAACGAATCCAAAACAAATGCATTTTCGAAATAGAATAATAATATAATAACTTGTTGGCTATTCTTATGGAAAAAAGACAATTCTAACAAAATTAACAGAAAACAGCATCTATTTACCGTTGTTATTTTTAACTTTTGTAAGTTGGTATGAGCTCACGAAATTCTTATCCTGTTATCACTTTTCACGAATACTGACCCGAATCCTTATCATAAATCATTCAAATAGACGAATACCCAAACAATTCATTCCGCTGGTGTTCCTCGTACACACACCGTACACATTAAAAAGTATAAACAAAAATTGTTTTTCAGTCTATAAAATACTTTCTATATTCGTAGAAAAATCTATTGCGATTTCTCTTAATAACCGCACACTCATTTTTATGATTATAGCATGCTCGTTGGGGATTTTTGCCGCTCTTCAGCAAACCAATTGACGTTTTTTTCGGGAGTTCTGCACTAATGGTGATGCCGGTTTTGTTGTTTTACCATTAGCAGTTGCATTGTTGATCGACTAACCGACCAAAATGTCTACCAATAACGCTGCAGCTGAAAACGGTCTGAATCAAATACTCAACGAAATAGCGGTAAACTATATTACTCTTAAAGTTACTCTTTACTTTAAGTTAAAGAATAACACAAAGTTTACATTAGTATATGTAATCAAAGTTACTGTATTGTGTTCCATATTGATGTTATTATTAGCTATGAATCATAAAATCAATATTCGATTAAAGTATTTTTTTCTGGTATCCGTCTACAAATTCACAGACCACAATCAAATATCCAATTTAGTACTCCACGAAATGTAGAGTCCTAAATTTAAATGTTTTATGATAAAAAATCAGGAACTAGATAGATTATATAATAAAATTATATTTTATTAATTAGGTACCTATAAATAAATTAATACATTTTTAATAAATTAAAAAGAAATTCCGTTAACACCATGTAACTCAATCAAAGAAAAATAAAACAATCATTACATTGTGAGATATAAAATGAAATACACATTGTTGCTGTTAAGGCAGCAATAAATTGGGTGATAATTTTTCCACCATCTACCCACCCATTTTCAATAGTATTTTTATTTATTAGTACTTAAAAGTTAAATGACTGAGTAGTAGTTGACAACAAATTTACATAATGTACTGAATTAGATCTTTTACATGTATCTATTTGATCCACAACAGTTGTTAATAAAAGTTTTCTTTATTCGAATAGATTATTATATTAAATGTATTGTGAAAGAAAAGAATCAATTTTATACTTTTTATGTAACAGAATTTATTTTAAATTTGCATGTTAATTAAAATATGGATTTTATCAGTCTTATATATTATTTATTTTGGTATAATATATTATATTATTTATTTTTTATTAATGTATTAATGTAATTAAAGTTATTTTTCATCTGAATAGTTTTAAAGTGGATAATTTTTAAAATTACAACTTTTAATACCATGTTTGTTTATGTATACATTTTTACGGCATTATATCATTTTAGAAAGTTGATGAATTAGTTGAAGCATTCAATGGCTATATTCAAAGAGATTCGTTGAAGAATTGTGAACAAATTGAAAAATTATTTGTGATGCTCACAAATATAGTAACCCGTTTAAATGATGAGCAATTAACTGCAAGTATCAAAATTATACTAAAAGTTGCTTCTACTCAAACAGTTAGTGTTCGACAAAAAGTTTTTCTCAATATGCTTCAAAAATTAGTCCAAAAACATGGTGTCTCATCAAGGTAAATATTATTTAAATTGTAAAAAGTTTAATTATTTTCTATTATGTCTTACTGTAGGTATGCTTTATTTCTAAACCATAACATATTACTTTCTGTTAGAATTTACAAAAATAAACACCTATCTTTATTTTATAAAACATTGTGTAAACTCTATAATCTTACCTAACAGTAGTCGGATGACTACTTTTCTGGTCCTTTTGACAACGGGGTAGTCACACGTTATTAATGCATTATTTTGTACTTTTTTGATAATAATAAATATTAAATTTTATATATTCATAATCATAACATTAAAAAAATAATCCAAATATTCAACAATTTCAAATAAAAATTATGTTTCGGAAAAATTTAAATTTTCATATTTCCAGTAGTCTCATTTTTAAATAATGCTCTAGTTCCATCTACATTGGATTACAGAGATGACACTTGTATTTTAAGCTCATTGAAATTTTGTTTAAGTGAACTTGTAAAAATGTTATTGTACAAAGTTTTAAAGTTAATATTAAAGTATATACTTATCTACTTAAGATATAATATATATGTATATAGTATTAAAACCCTGTTGTAAATTTTGTTTATTTATAGGTTAATGTGTGAATGTATAATTAATTCTGAATACCTTGTACATACAAATTCTGAATTCTGGATAGAATGTTTTCATATAATTAAAAGCATATTAGTAACAGTTGACTACAAAGGAGTTAGAGAAATAATGAAGGTAAAAACAAGACAAAATATAATATTTTATATGTATTTATATATATATACGTTTTAACTTTATTCATGTAATATTTAGGGATGCTTGGATAAAGTGGTGGCTATGCCAAAAGCATTACCTGCATCTATATTACCTCAGTTTCTTGCACTTGAAGAAGTTATAAGATACATATTTGATAGAGAGTCATGCCTCCTTCCTGGTTATTTTGTAATTAATGAAATACTTAGGGTATACAGTGAAAACAAAGGATGGCCACATTGGGTAAATTATTATTTTAATTTTTGTTATATATTTTTATGTGCATTAACTACTATTTTACAAACTTGTGTTTATATAGAAACTTGGTTGTTTGGTATCAAATTTTGTGGAAAGTTTCCGAGGAGCTGCACAAATGACTTCAATGATTGGCCATTCTTCAATGCTACCTGTTGTAGAACATTCTGGATATGGTGATCACTTGATCACTCCATGGAAGTTGGATCCTAATACTTTGAAATTGACATTAAAAGGGAACATACCATACCCTAAACAATTATTACAACCACAGACCAAACTATTAAGATATGTTCTGGAACAGCCCTACTCTAGGGATATGGTGTGCTCAATGCTTGGCCTACAAAAAATGGTTAGTATTATTTTAGTTGTATTAGTTAATTTTAAAATATATTTTCAAGACATTTTAATCCACCATTGTTTTTATATTTCGTCTACCTCTTATTAGATTTTTATTTAAGTCCATTAACTTACCATAACAACTGTCTTCTCAACAATTAAGTCAGTACGCCGTAAGGTTGAAGGGTAATTAGATAATGGGTTGAATGAAGTATACAAATTTTATATTATTTTCATGTTTTTCTTCTCTTCCTCATTCGAGTAACAGTGATACTATGGACAATATTGTAGTAGTTATAATGTTATCATGTTACAATGTTATATTTATCATTTAGTAAAAAAAAAATAATACTTATAGAAATTTGTAGATTTATAAATTTCAATTTTCTTTAAAAATAATATTTAGTTTTTTCTTTAGCCGGGTTTGGAACTGATAGCACTAAAAATCATTAAAATATGTCTTTAAAAACTTAAATACAATATAATATGTATAAATATAAATAAAACAGTAAAATCTAATTTATATTTGATTATTAAATATTAATGGAAAATAAAGAAAATTCATAATAAACTAAAATTTTATTTCATTTCATTTTAGAATAAGCAAAGATGCATTGTATTGGAAGAACAGTTGGTGGAGCTTATAATTAGGTCAATGGAAAAAAGTGATAAAGAAGCAGCAGAAGGTGCAGATCCAGAAGAAAACCACTGGCTGTGGTTACATATTTCAAGTCAATTGATATATTTTATTCTTTTTCAATTTGCTGTATTCCCAAATATTGTCAATGCTCTCCATGAAAAGGTATTATAATACTTTTTTTCATTTTAATATTTTACTATTTAAACTTATATATAATTCTTTATTTTAATTTCTTTTATAGTTACTGAAAAAAGATTTACACAAATCAAGAGATCGTTTAATGTGGGTACTTTTACAGTACATTTCAGGAAGTATTCAACGTAATTCGGTGAGTTATAATAATATTTATTTTTAAAAGTTTAAGTGTAAAATAAAATATATTAATTTAAATGGTCTTATATATTTTAGCTTGAAAATATTTTACCAGTATTGAAACTATATGATTTGTTGTATCCTGAAAAAGAACCATTACCTGTACCTGACACTAGCAATGCACTTTGCACTCATCAAATGGCTATTACTTGCATTTGGATTCATTTATTACGTAAAGCTCTTATGGACAATATAAAATTTCACAGACCTATACCATTAGCTTTGAAAGCTCACCATGAGTAAGATATTTAAATATATTTTGTTATGATAAATTGTAATAATACTACCAAATTTGTGTTCAGTTATTTGCAGATGCTAGTGCAGCCTTCGAATGGAGCCTTATGCATGGGCACAGATTACCGGGTACCATTATTGTGCAATGCATTCTCCACAAACAACGAATGTTTATCTCGTCCAATGGCTGCTCTTGTAGATGCTGTTTTAGGCAGTAGTAGTAATCGAGGTATATCTGGTGTAACATCTAATCCGCAGCAGTCCACTCAGTCACCTGTTATAACGCCTGCAGTTGGAGGAACATCTCCAGTAGCCTCAGTGCCAGGTTCTGGAGGCACCACGAGTCCAATTAGTGGAAATACTTCTTCTTCTAATGCCATGGGTCCCACTACGCCGCTCAGTATGGCTGTTTTAGATTCACTGACAATCCATGCTAAAATGAGCTTGATTCATAGCATTGTGACTCATGTACTCAAGTTGGCTCAATCCAAATCCAATTTAGCTCTAGCTCCTGCGCTCGCAGAAACATATAGTAGACTTTTAGTTTACACAGAAATAGAATCGTTGGGAATCAAAGGATTTATAAGTTAGTAAATTATTATATTGGTTGATTGAAAATGTTTTAGTTATTTTATGTTTGATTGCATAATATTACTTTTGTACTTAAAATTTTAAACATTTATTAATTGTTCATTATAGGTCAAGTTTTACCTACTGTATTCAAATCTCATGCCTGGGGAATTCTTTACACACTGTTGGAGATGTTCAGTTATCGAATGCATCACATTCAACCACACTACAGGGTCCAGCTTCTTTCTCATTTACACAGTTTAGCTGCAGTGCCTCAAACTAATCAAACTCAACTCCATTTATGGTAATCCTTTATTACTACATATGAAATAAATATTTATTCTAATACGTTATAATATTTAGTGTGGAAAGCACTGCGCTGAGACTGATTACTGGCCTAGGGAGCAATGAAGTACAGCCACAATTATCTCGATTTTTGAGCGAACCTAAAACATTGGTATCGGCAGAGTGTGAAGAACTCAACCGCGCTCTTGTTTTAACCTTGGCAAGATCCATGCATATTACTGGCACGTCAGCTACTCAAGAAGGGTCTTGGTGTAAAGAGCTACTGAATACAATCATGACCAATACACCTCACACTTGGGCTCTTCATACATTACAATGTTTTCCTCCTGCACTTGCGGATTTTTTCGTTCATAATCCCATTACTAAAGAAAATAAACAGCAATTAAAAGTATGTGAATTAAAGTTAATTTGAATCAATATGATGCTCAATTTAAAAATGTTCTATTTTTACTTCAGAAAGCTGTTGAAGAAGAGTATCGGAATTGGGCATCAATGACAAATGAAAATGATATTATCGCTCATTTTTCTGTACCCACAGCTCATCCTTTATTCTTATGTCTCCTTTGGAAAATGATAATAGAGACTGACCGAATCAATCCAATAGCATACAAGTTAGTACAGTGAAATGAAATTTTATTTTCTATACTCATTTAGATGTATGTAGATAATTTTATGCTCGATCGATAATTGAACAATAATAATTTGATTATATCATTAAATAATGGTATAATAATAACTCTTTATTTCTTTAGGATATTGGAGCGAATTGGTGCTCGAGCTTTATCAGCCCATCTTCGCAAGTTTTGCGATTATTTGGTGTTCAAATTTGCCGTATCAGAAGAAGGTCAACATGTTAACAAATGTGTTGATGCTATTAATAGCATGATTTGGAAGTACAATATTGTCACAATTGATCGACTCGTTCTTTGTTTGGTATATTTTAAAAATATTGTTTTAACATTATTCGATTATTCAACTACACATTTAATAAGAACAAATCATTAATTACAGGCACTTCGTACTCAAGAAGGCAGTGAAGCCCAAGTGTGTTTTTTCATTATACAACTGCTTCTGTTCAAAGGTGCCGAGTTCAGAGCTCGTGTGTGTGAATTTGTCAAAGAAAATTCCCCTGAACACTGGAAACAATCTAATTGGTAATATAATCATTTCAAATCATAACTATATTAATCATACATGTATACTTTTTTTAAATTATTATTTATTTTTGAATAGGCACGAAAAACATTTAGCGTTTCATAGAAAATATCCCGAGAAATTTGCCCCAGAAGGTATATTAGACCCTGCGTCTTATCAACCTTTACCAGTGTATTTTGGAAACGTGTGTCTTAGATTTTTACCGGTAATTTTGATGAAAATTTTTAAATTTATTTTCTTTCTATGACTATAATGTTATTAATATAATATTTTTACACAGGTTTTTGACATAGTTATCCATAGATACCTCGAATTACCACCTGTAACTAAATCACTAGAAACTCTTTTGGATCATTTAGGATGCTTGTATAAGTTTCACGGTAACAATTTTATTATTTTTTCCACTATTTTAAGCACATATTTAATTAACTAATTATCTTATAGATCGTCCAGTTACATATTTATACAACACGCTGCATTATTATGAATCCAAATTACGTGATCGTCCGTCATTGAAACGTAAATTAGTTTATGCAGTCCTCGGGTCGCTGTGTGAAACGCGTGGCTGTTGGACGTTGTCTGACGCGTACCAAAAATACAATATACAGACACCATCTTCTACAAACACTAATTCGATGGGTACAAGTACCGATGTCTCAGTTACTCCTGCAGCCCCTATATGGTTGCCTGATCTCGAATATTATGTAATGCTGGTCAAACGAATTACAGACAGTATCCTTTAATATACTTCACTTTTACTTTCACTTCTACTGAAACTATTTAAATTAGAAAGAGTTTCTTTTGACAGTATCTATAAATCATAATACAGTTGTTATTATACATTTAAAGTGATAACTTTGCTACACTTACTTATTATTTATTTTTAAATAATTATGTAAAAAGTCTTCCCTGATTATATTATGGAGTCTACATAGGTGATGAATGATTATTATTGTGCAATAGTTTAAACAAATTTTATTGGTTTTCCTTGACTCTTTGATTTAGCCATGAGTGGAAATGTGAAATTTCCGAATATAGATTGGAGATTTAACGAATTTCCCAACCCTGCTGTTTATGCTCTTTACATGACATGTGCTGAACTCATGGCCTTGCCGCTACCTCCAGCTTCAGTGGCCAATTCAATATTGGATGTTGTGATGCAAAGGTATAATTTTGTACTTTTAAAAATATGGTAAAAATTAAATTGTTGATTAACTTACCACGGTATTATGTATAAATAGATATACAGAAATTCCATCCCATGAAATACACTGTTGGATAAACAGTATTGGGCTTATAATGTCTGCTTTGCCAGAACCGTTTTGGGTGACTTTGCAAGACCGAATCATGCAAATGATGCAAAGTCCTGGCTTGGCTACTTGGCAGTACGCTCACACCCCATTCCAGTTGTTCAATTTCGATCTTGCCCATAGATGTATGCTCGACAACCGGTTTGCATACATGTTAGCCTTGGCGCATGCTACATGGCATCATGCTGGCGTTGGTCACATTGCTTCTATACCACCGTAAGTCATTTAATTAATTTATATTTTTATTAAAATGTTATATTATAGTTTTTTTTAATTACTTGTACAGGTTTGTGAAAGATAAACTTGGACCATCCGTGTACAGCGAAGAACAATTTATATTTTTATGTCACTTGGTTGCACCGTTTTTATCCCGGTACAATCTCGACAAACCATCACCATCCATATTGGATATCACTGTTGAACTATTTAATGCATTAGAAAGAATGGACAAGCATGTTCAGACCCTGCGTTACATGGACCCTATCTGTGATTTATTGTATCCTTTTTAAACTTTATGATAGAAGAAAATATTCAAATTTTGCACTCGTGATTAATCAAAATTAATGTAAGTTTCCTTAATCAATACATTTAGATATCACATAAAATATCAGTATGTGGGTAATTTAATGAAGTCAGAAGTGGAAGGAATTGTGTGTCGTCTTAGATTGCCTTTACAAAAGAAACTAAGGTTTATTACTCAACTAAGTTTAGCTGAAGTTGAAGCTATGAATCAACCAAGTGCCGATTCTGCAGTTACTACGAATGGCACTAATGGTACCACGACACCTCAGAATAATAATAATACAACAACTGTACCACAGTAATTGGTTGGAATTGAACGATTTTACTAAGTTTTGTATTTCTCCAATAAAAAATATGAAGACTATTTTTATAATTATATCAGTAAATAATAACATCATTTAAAAAATTATAGTTTTTTGTATTAAATATAATTTGTACATAAAAAAAAAAAATTAAAGATTTTTTATTTTATTATGAAATAATTATATCAGATAATTTTCTGAGATTACGATTCTTAAAGAATAACATGTCTAGGGGTCATTAGAGTTATACCATTAATTTTAAAATATATCAAATACGTTAAAGTTTAAAAAGAATAATTGATGACTGGTACCTATAAATCGATAGATGGTGGCAATGAGGCAAATTTTTATTTTGAAGCTCTACTCTGCCTTCTAATGTTTAACAGATGCAATCATTAATCAATTGAGACACTTATACTGAATATTAGTTCTTCACTCCATTATTTCCTAGATAATAATATAATGGATAGTTAGTTTTTATTTTTTAAATTTTAATCTTAGAATATAAAATAAATAATCTTAAAATCCAGCATCTATAGTACACGTTTGAAGTCAGTAAAATATTAAAATATATTTTACTAATACATAAGTAATCTAGTGGCAATAATAAATGCAAATTAAGGATAGGAAACATAATTAAAATTGGCATTGTCTATGACTATAGGTAGTGATAAAACAGTAAAACAAGGCAAGCCCTTAGCCAGGATTATTTTAACCCCCCCTCCCCCCCCCAATGGTTATTTAACATGTTGGTTCTTTAATATATAATATGCTCACCACTTTTAACTTCACTCCACCGCGATATAAGTCGAACTGAACATTAGCTCCAGTGATTAACTGCGAACAACTTTTTCATAATTTATTTGTAACAAATTAATTTTGGTGCATTATTGATAAAGGAAAACGCGCTCAAAAGTTGGAACGCAGGTACCCTCGTTTGGTCTGACAGCGTTCGCGTTTCGATACGCAGAAACGCAAAAACGCTAGCACAAAACGCTACGCATGTATCCAAAAATCTAAAAAAAAAAAAAGTGGTTTGTGTATTTATATACATAAATTATACATACAATAATAATAGGTCTATTCTATGAAACAGTACCTTTTGTACATGATTTAATATAATAATAATAATAATTGTGTAAGTAGTTTTTATGAATATTTAATTTTGCCATTTTTATACACAATCATTATGTATAATTATTTATATGATATTATATTATATAATCAGATACCAATATTGAATATTACCTAATTTCCTTTTTTCTTTTTACTATGGATTTTACTTCGAATGTGTTTTGCCCGAAATCATAGATCCACCGTCCACAATATGGAAAACGATTATTGAAAAGTAATATCGATGATCCAGACTTCGTTGTAAAAAAATCAATAATATTAGGAATAAAATATGATATTTTCAGTGAATTTCAATAAAAACGTTGGTTGATTTTATTGTCATCTGTGATGTAGTTAGGTACCATGATATTCATTCAGAATGTTTAATTTTTAAGACAGTTTAAATACGTTTGATATAATATTATAATTTAAAGTAAGAGTGTGTGAATATTTCCAGGTATACATTTCGGTGTATGTTACCATTGTTTATTCTATAATCAATGATATTACACATGAAATATTCTGAACTCAAATGGTAAAAATGTTAATAGTACAGGGTGTTTCAAAACGATTCGTCCGATTTTAGTAGACTATAAATATTGTTCCTGTAATTTGAGGTAAACGAAGCACCAACCATCTGAAAGGTGAGGTAATCGAGTTTTTATCGATTGCTGATAAGTCGCGATAATGTGCAGTCATGTGGCGTAGCTTAATTAGTTGTTATCGAAATGTCGACCGAGCAACGAAAGGCGTTTTGTGTGCTCCGCTTTGAGAAGTGCGAGTCTGTTATTACCGTGCAGCGTGATTTTCGACGAAAGTTTAACATTGAACCTCCAACAGCCCAGAGTATTCGAAGATGGCATAGAACCTTCCAAGAAACTGGTTGCTTATGTAAAGGGAAGTCATCAGGTAGACCAAGAACTTCGGATGAAAATGTCGAACAAATTCGACAATGTTTTGGAAGAAGTCCACAGAAATCAGTTCGTCAAGCATCCAGAGAACTCGCAATACCACCGACAACAGTTTGGCGTGTGTTGCAGAGACGCCTGAGACTTAAACCGTACAGAATTCAGTTGTTGCAGGCTCTCCGTGACGGTGACATGCAAAAAAGAATTGAGTTTTGTACATTTGTTCTTGAGAAGAGTGAAGAGGTAGAACAGTTTTGCTATCGTATCATTTTCAGTGACGAGGCCACTTTTCATTTGAATGGGAAGGTAAATCGTCACAATGTGCGAATTTGGGGATTAGAGAATCCACGGGCAGTTGTCGAACATGAAAGGAATTCGCCCAAACTTAACGTTTTCTGCGCCATTTCCAGAAAGAAAGTGTACGGACCATTTTTCTTTGATGGGAACACAATAACAGGAACTTCATGCCTACAAATGATTAAGGATTGGCTATTCTCACTACTGCAAGCCGATGGAGATGATTTCATTCTACAACAAGATGGAGCACCACTACATTGGTCCTTAGAAGTACGCAAATTTCTCAACGATCAGCTACCACAGCAATGGATCGGTCGCTGTAGTGCTAATGACGCTACATTTTGTCCATGGCCCCGTTCGCCGGATCTTACAATCTGTGATTTTTTTCTCTGGGGTTACATAAAAAGCATTGTTTATGTACCTCTCTTTCCAAAAGATCTTGACGAATTGAAAAGTCGCATTACAGACGCCATCAACTTGGTTACAGTCGACATGCTTCAACAGGTTTATGAGGAATTTGAATATCGCTTAGATGTGTGTCGTGCAAGTAAGGGGGGTCATATTGAACATTTATAAGCATTGTACCTAAAACTTAAAAATAATCCATTAAAATGTAAAATTTATTTCAACATGATTAATCAAATTTTACAATAAATATGATTTTTTGAAATCGGATGAATCATTTTGGAACGCCCTGTAGAACAATATAATTTAACCTGTGGTGAAAAAATATTTTTTCTCATCTAAATATTAGTGCAATCCAAAAATGCAATTGTGCCGACAGTGGGTTTAATTGATCGTCAGCTCGCTAATATTAAATATATCAAGACGGTATTAATTAACGGTATATAGTAAAACATGTGCAATGATTTTGTGTTAGTAGTTTTCATGAATATTTCATTTTGCCATTTTTATACACAATCATTATAATCAGATACCAATATTGAATATTACCTAATTTCCTTTTTTCTTTTTACTATCCATTTTACTACGAATGCGTTTTGCCCCAAATCATAGATCCACAATATGGAAAATGATAATTGAAAAGTAATATCGATGATCCAGACTTCGTTGTAAAAAATCAATACTGTTGGGAATAAAATATGATGTTTTCAGTGAATTTCAATAAAAACGTTGGTTGATTTGTTATACATGTATTCACGCGCCAAGAGTAACGTCAAGAGTAACGCACCGGACGAACGTTCGTGAAATAATGAACTGCGACGAGCCGCTCTACCGAACCGACGCTCCACGCCGCGCCGCCGCCGCCGCGAGTAATGGGGCGTGGCCTAAACGTCACGTGCCTGCGCTGCGCGAAAATTCCCAACAGCCCGTTCTTTGTTGATCGTTATAGTACGTTCAACTTTTAGCCGCGATTATAGATAGGATCTATAATAATAAAATATATATTATAATTATATGATTGTGGTTTTAGCACAGAATATTCCGAGGAATATTAGTGACTATGATTATTGAAAAATGATAATGATAAATTATAATGATGGCTCAACTAATATTTGAGTATTTATTTAAGTAATATGTTTTTATAAAATAAAATCATCGCCGAGTTGAATCTCGGATAAGAATATCTCAATGGTTTAAATATTAAAAATAATCCCAACGATTCTGCCGTTTCGGGGGAGGCTGGAACCCCTCTGGCCACGGTCCCGAAACAAGGTATAGGCGAACATATATACTAGTCAATAAACTGACAGATTTATTGGTCTATCACACGATAACTTGATCGTGAATATAAAATGTTGTTGATTATTTACACATATTTTTATTTATCGACGATCTGTCGATTGACCCGCACATTTCAATTTATTTAGAAATACCTAGCCGTTGTCTTTCAGAAGTATATAGTTCGCCACGCCTGCACTGCAGTAGTAATTAATGAATTTAAGTATGTTATTTTATTACAATGTATAGTGTATACAATAGATAAATACTATAGTAGATACGTACAATAATTGTAAAAGTAGTAGAAATGTTGTTTTCGCAACTTTTGGTCGTATTATAGGATTCTTACATGTACCTATTATATTTCATTTTTATCAATGTAATAGTTGGGTAAATGCAGTAATTAGGTATCAAATGTTAACAAATAATACAATAGGTTCACTTTTTTCTATAAGTACTCAATTATAATAATAATTAAGTAATATTTAAATGGAAAAAAAGGCTGTCAATTACAATATACTTTTAGTATTAGTTATGCTAACTAATGACTTTTCAGGTGTTCTACAGATTTTACATAACATGTAAATGTAAGCATAAGATTATTACAATATCTCATTTAATTATAAATAATATATTTAACGACAAGCGATTATTATTTTTAACTGGATTTTAGTAATTTTGACTTGGTATTACATTTTCAGCTGGTCAAACACTCTTTATAGATGTATACACAATAACGGCAACGCGATATTAATGTGTTTGCAAGCGATTTTAGTAGGACACGTGTCTATTATTATAGCGACAAATTCACCATTTATGTTAACACGTGAACAGTGAACACGTTCTTGTTGTTATTGCAATTGCTTTACTTCGACCGTCATTTAATATGACTGCAGTACACCACATAAAACCACTATTTACTATTTAGCATCAAATTCAATATCAAATTAACTTTTGAAAGTACCCACCAAATGAGAATATTACTACTAGTTCTTAACTTTTTATTAGCTCAATATATTTTAGATTCATTTAAAGATATGTTTTTCAAATTGAGTGATTTAAACAAATGTGAATATTGTAGAAAATATATGTAGGTACATATATCGGTATATGTATTAATAGCTTTTAAAATATGAACACTATAAGTATACTCAATGATTTGTATTAAAATAATCGATTAAAAAAAAATTAAATAGGTATAAGAAGTATAAGTATTCACTATTTACCTATTACCATTGACTAGATATCAATGGTTTTAAAAATATGTAATTATTTTATAAGTTGCAACCATCGAAATAGACCATTTCGAAGCGAATGGAACAAAAAATGGGTAATTTTTATTCATACGGACTGTACAGCGAGTGTTGACTAACATGAAATGTCAATTAAATTAATTTTTCATATGCGTGAATAATAATAATAATAATAATAAATGAATACTTAGGGTGTTATTTTTTTTCTGTTCAAAATATAATGCAATACTAGTTTGCAAATTGATTAGTCATTTCCGTATGCCTCCTGAACGTTCAAGCTCATCGTCGTAGTTCTATTTTATACACTACACACTATTGTATTTTTTCTATTTGCACAGTTTTAACGTTTCATTATTTCAAAGGGTACTCGCCCTCAACCGGTAATGATCTAGCAAAAGTGAAACCACCCTTTTACAAAACCTGACTTGTTTTGCATTTCGGTGAAAGGAAGGTAGTAATAAAACCTCACGTAACAATAGTGTTTCCTGCTTTTAAAAACATTGCACGATATTAATGAAGTGTGATTCATTAACTTCATTCATCAACGTCTTAAGTTTTAAAACACCTAAATCAAAACAACTTTAATAATGCCTGTAACAGAATATCTTTCTTAGACTTGGACGTTTTTGCGTCAGAGATTATCAACCATCGAAGTATAATATTATTAATTTAACATATGTATGTGTAGGTACGGCCTTAGGATCGGTGGTAGGTCAACTATATGTAGAATTAGAATAACTCCGGGGGTGCTAATTTCCCATTAAGAGGTGTTAAAGGCCTTCTAGCTCTCGCTTATGAAGTTAAAATGGGATATTTTCCCTAGGTACTGCAACTAAGAATCATGATAAAAGTTGTGCAATTAAAATGTAAAATTTCCTTAGTGTGCAACAAAAAGTACCTACCTATCTATTTATTATATATATAACAAATCTTACGTTTATAAAACAATTAATTACAATTTCTTAATATTTTGCAATAAGAATTTACATGGAATAGTACAATATTTCATGTTAAAAGTTGTTTTAAAAACAAATATCTGTTATCCAATCGAGATAGACAATATTTTTGAAATAACGAAATTACCGGTTTTAAATATATTCAGCATAGAGCTGATAATAAGAATATAACTTTTTACAAAACACTATTTAAAAAAGGATGAGATACAGATGATGTGACCTCTTTAAGTACCTAATTAGATACAATTTACTATCAGAAACGAATATTAAAGTTGAAAATCAGACTGTTTTTTCGAGTACTTATCGTGTACACATATACAACAAAAAAAACACACACACACACACAGAGTAAAATCAATAGATTCTTTCGTTTCACTCAAAATAAAAATGAATATGTATAATTATTTATAATGATTAATATTTTATCTTTTGTTTTTATAAAATATTGGTGTTTTTGCTTTAAAAATACTCTGAACTCGAATATTATTATTATATATTCTTGAAAATATTTCATACTTTTAGAAATTAATTCGGTACTATTTGTATATATTATATTAGTAAATAAAATCTTTATTCGATGTATGTTGTGTGTTATTGTTTTTTGAACACCCCATTCCTATCACGTCTTTAAATCTCCTTTTTTAGTATTAATACATTTTGGTTGGATACAAGTAAAATTAATCTTGTTAACATGGTTGAAAACTTTGAGTAGGTATTATTATTTTGAACACTATAGGTAACATTATAGCTGAGAAATTATTTCGAATTAATAATTTGATTATTTTGATTTAAATAAAAATAAATCAGTACATTGCGTAGATAGACTTGAAACGTCAATACAATAAAAGTTATGGGTAATAATGTAATATGTATAGCATAGCCACTATAATCAGTATAAAATATATTAAGTTAAGAAAAGTAGGTTGCCATATTTTAACTTTAGTCGCAATTTTTAAATCAGAACAAACAATTATCCGTATAGAAATACATGTAGGAAGAGTTATTATTTTTCATACGAAGAAAATTATGTTATTTCAATTTTAATATTATTACATAACTATAAATAGGTATGCACAGTCCTTCTAAAATAATAAAAAATAAATCTAGGAACATTAAATACAATTATTTATGTTTACACATTTTATTGCGAAAAAAAGCAAAAGTTATCGTTAAATAATTGGTTTTCATTCAATGTCATTGTTACTTACATATCTCAATCGTTTCAGTCTTTTTCGATTTTTCGAAAACTTTAAGTCATCTACCTTGTAGTCTTCGAACGATACGATTGCAATTTATATAAGATTTTCGATCTCTAGATAAGAGTTATGCTTTATTAGTTACACTCTATCGAACTCTTGAATATATATTATACTGCTTTAACAACAGTTTAAAATAAGATACTACAACATAATTACATAACTTACCCATATCGTTGTTGACAACTTAAACCTAATAAACTATTTATAATTAATTGCTTAACTGTTGAAATTAATATTTACAATAAAATTCATAAGAGACAATAGACAATGAATAGGTACATTAATTTAAACCTTACCTAACCTACTCGATTTATTTCCGTATTTAAATATATTTAATATTAAAGAATAATTATACATTTGTAAATAATTGTAAAAAATTTGATAGTTTTTAAATTGTTTAATACTTAATAGACAGGTATTAAGTACCGATCTTATATTATATTGGTTTTTAGTAATTATTAATATTTCGTGCTCTACGGTTTTTGGAAGACGTGCTATGGCTTTTTTAACATTAACATATAGTAAATTATTATAATCTTAATTCATATAATGTTAATCGTAATAAACATAGTTATTTAAATCAATATAGTTAAAATTGCGTGAATAATATTGGACTATTTGACTAATTTGAGAATATTCCAAGTTCAATATTCGTGCTGGATAAATCATATTTTTCTTTAGCTTCGTCGAAAACACAACCCTGTATCCATAGTCCATACACATGTATGAATTTATTGAGTCTTTTTGTTGTTGTTGCTTTACTAATTGAACACATTATAGAAACGTCTATTGTCATCACGTTTTTTTGATTTTTTTTTGTTAAAATTTTCAAATAAATGCGAAATTATACTTCCATATTCAGTTTTAGGCTTAGGTCTAATGTACAAAATGATCAACACGTTTTTGATTTTGACATCTCGTATTGACGTATTGCACTGGCGGCGTCGTAGCCGGTACTGCTCACTATTTCAGGCCGTAAAGAGATAGGTTAGTCTGACACGCGCCGCGAGCCATACCGGCACTCATATTCGTACCCACATTATGACAATTTATTACAATATAAACACCGTTGTTAAACATCAGCCTTTGTTGTTGAATTTTCTCTCCGAAAAAACATATTATTATATACGTAAACGGTAACGCGAAATATTACAATCGCGCTTATTTAGTCTTATCAAAATTCCAACTATTCACAACGTCCCGCGGCAGTCTCCGCGCGGTGTACAATAATTTTATTTTTCTCTCTCCCTCTCGTCCAATATACAATATATATTATTATTAATACGTACAGCAACATATTCGTTATGTTTCTGAGTACCTACTTGTTTTATTATTTTTATTGTTTCCTGCCGTTATTAAAAATTCCATTGCCAGACTCCGACCGAACATGTGCAGCGCGTATATACCTGCGCTCCTCGAAAGTCAAGTGTCCGTGTATGTATATACCTGCAGAATGATAGTATAGCAATAATAATAAACGAGACTTTGAGCATCAAACGGAAAACGTCATTTTAATGTTTCAGGAATTTTTCTCCGGTTCGTGTGCCTCGCTCGGGGTTCGCGATACGCAATAGCTAGTGCGAAGGGTTTATTATATATACGTATACATATTATATAGACGTTTAGGCCACGTGCCAATGGCGGGGCGGCACGTGTTTCAGGTATATAGCGTGTAATTTGATTTGACGTCACGTTAATTAATGAACACAAAGGATGACGAGGGGGAGGGGTGAGGGTGTGCAGGACGAGTTGGGGATTTATTGATCTGTTTTATAATAACAGCACGAGGAAACTAATAAAAGTGAAATATCGATAACAATAAAAATCTATTATAAATTGTTTAAACGTCTGCGTCCAGATATAGAGGCTAAAATCGTATTGATATTTTCGGTTTCGGTCCCGGTTCGAGTGTCGGACGGTTCTTAGGAAAACAAAAATCTGGAAAAAAAACCGAGTCCGTTTCGGTTCTTTAGAATTAATTTCTTAGTGGGTATGATCTAGGATCTAGGGACCAGTAACATATTAATTATTATACCCATCGTTACAAAATGTTCCGCTTTTAAATAGTACCTAATGTTAATTTTATTATTTATAAATTATAGGTACATTGATTAAATTGTTCCAATCATTCTGTACATTAAAAATACCGATTCATATAGGTTTTTAACTTAATTATTAAGTATTTGATATTAATCTTATTTTTTTTTTTTTTTATTTACAAATTAGAAGCTAAAATTGTTAATAACTACTTATAAAATCGTCAATTTTTAAGCGTGACAATAGCATTTATTACATTTTAAATTAATAAATGTATCATTATTATTATTGTTTTAACTATCATAATAGCTGTAAGCACTTTTTGTCACATAAATAATATACCAATAAATTGTTATACAATAACGTTGAAATTTAAAAAATTTCGGAAATCCATGATTAATATTTAAATTTCGTTTAATTGTTATTAACATCGGAAAATGATAAAGCAGGAATTATTTTAAAAAAAAATTAAGTGCAATATATTTGCCAATGTAAATAATCATTCATTAATCGACGATACCCGAATTAGCTAATTATTATAATTTTCATTGTTTTACGTTGTTACATTTTTATTTGTTTAAAAGTAATTTATTGTTTCAGTGAAAAATAAAAACTATATTTTAAAAATATTTTTGAGATATCTTATTGAGAAAAAATCTAATTTACAACGTCGATGAATAATAATACAAATTTAACCTCGACATTATATTTCAAAATATAATCTACGAGTATCACGCCGTTAATGACTCTTGAGAAAACAATTAAATTTTGATTTTATCAAATTTAACAAAAAGTTTTTTTTTTACGGTCTATGAATAAATTACCTGTGGTATCTAACTTTCAAGTATTTAAGTTCATGCTCGTCATAATTATAAACCAATAAACAATATAAATATTAAACCACGTTTAAGTTAAATATTTTAAAGACCTAATAGCTAATAATTATCAATAGTAGAAGACTTTCGACGATCTTTTATCTTATACCGACAAGATTGTTTATTACTCATAGTTTATAATTTTTTATACGACATACCTAAATAAAGTTACTATTTAAGAATATAATTTAATGTTTCACTGGTTATTTTGTATAATGGGTATTTTGAATACATTATAAATTTTATATGCCAAAGTGTCTTCACTGGAAGGTTCTTCCCACACGCCAAGCAAATCCGTAAATAAATTAGCCCTTATGCTTATTGTACCACCAATGTACAGATTGTATAATACTCTATATGAAAATAAAAATAAACATTTTATATAAAATAACAAATTTATAATGCATAATAAATATTATATATATATATAAAATATATACCTCTATGAGACACTTATTATTTTAAATATCTATTTGATGATCCGCTAAGGGTAGAACTGTAAGATAAAGTAGAATAATTATCCGATCGGTCCCAAGAGGAATTCGTTTTTAGTGCGAATCCTTGTAACATCGGTCTTCATCACCATCATCCTTCGCACAGGCGCACATCGCATACACATTTTGTTGCGGTATACGTCTACTTACACTTACAGAGATGCTTTTTTTAAACTGATTAAATAAAAAAGTGAATTTTCATATTCATCATATTCGATGAATTCATTATAAATTCAAATGTGTCCATAAAATGTATTTATTCATTTGATTTTTTAACACTCGGAAAATAAAATAAAACGCGTACTACAAGTTTACGAGTCGAAATAAACGGTGTAATATTATTCGATGCATTAGAATACTGTTATTATTATTGTGGAATATTAAAAAAAAAATATGGAAAACAAGTTTTCCTTTTGATTTCATACATAAGGTGACCACATCGAAAAAAATATAATATATACCCGCCACCCGGTGACTTTTGCGAAATTCAAAATTAAGAGATACACAGTATTATTTCACTTTATATCGTCATTAGTTGTCATAATTTATCAGTGCATTCTAGTAAAATATTATTATTTTAAAACTCTCCTGTCTCTACATGTTTATGATTGTATAAAGATTTGTATTACCAATAAAGATGGCGTGGTTGATTTGAACAAAATATTGAGATAAAACTACCCATCCGTTGGAAAAAATGAAACTATATAATACAATCATTGATTATCATATAAAGAAAAAAAATGTAACTTTTTCTTTTTTGATTATACGTGTAGTTATTTTTTCAGTTTTAAAATCTGAATGTTTTTGAATAGGTATTTTTATTAAACAATATTTTTATTTTTATTTACTTATTAGATGTTTTCCAAAATTGATAATAATTTAATATTATGAATCGTAATACAGCTTCGTTTTCGTACACTCGTCGATAACGACGTATATACACTTATAAACATATTTCAGGTTTTTAGAAACAACATCTTCCATAGAGACTAAATTTAATTGATAAGCTATGTAAACTTTCTAACAGATTATATAAAGAAAATGTAATCCTTAGATTCATTAAAAAATTAGGTTTATGAGTTTTCATATCTTTCAGAAATGGTTGAAAATCTTAATTTGATTAAAGTTAAACTTATTATATAATAAGGGTATCATAAAATATTATAACTTGTTTTTTCAAAAAGAAAATTTAAAATAAAGTTCATAGGCACTTCAGGAAACAACGAGTGTTCTTCGATAAAATAATCATTCTTTATATTATATATCTATGTATAAACATTAGACATTATAATTAACTCGAGGGAAATTAAGCACATTTTTGAATCACAAATTGTATATTCAAGTAAATAGGCGGTAGATATACATAATAAGTTATTATAACAATAACAATAACTTTTACATTACGCACATCTCTTTCCTTAGAAATCAATCGCGTGTATATTGTTTTTGTAATAAAATGTACGTGCCGATGTGGTATTAAAAAAATAAAAATCACTTAGCACATGATCAATAAGCAGTATAGCTAGTTGTATTTGAAATTTTTTTTTGATGTAAAATGATTATACCAAGGTACTTATTTGTGTATTTGAGTTGTGTTATATTACGAACAAAAAAAAAAAAAAACTATAAAGTTACAGTTATATCATACATATACACTGAATACGCGCGTATAGTTTCTACTGCGTATAGGAAGCGATATGGCATACGAATACCGGACCGAAAATATCATCGTACCTAATATACCTCCCCCAACTCATATTGTAAATCGTCGTCTTTAGATATAAAACGGGGGCGCGTTTGAGTCTCGGGAAGCCAAAGCGAGCGTATACACCACTCGTATATAACGCAATGTAATAACAATATATACGCAGGCAAGAGAAGAGAATTTTATTCACAGAGGGAATGGCTATATCATAATATAGTTTTCACCGGGTACACCCGCGGGCGCGCGCCGTAAATTCATATCGCTATATTGCTGCAGCTCGCGCACCTATATATATACGTATACTTCATTTAATCATTTTGTTACCAAAAACATGCGTACGCGCGCGCGCACACACACACACACACAACCGGGAAAAACAAATAAACCGAGACGATAAAAATAAAACGAGAAGAAAAACGAGTAGAAGAAGAGAAATAAAAACCACCCTCGTATAAACGTGCAGCACTTGACGTTATACTCTAATCAATATTTCATTAGCCCGTCCAGAAAGTATATACATGTATACGAGTACACGGTATTTCGGTAGAAATGGAAAAAAACCGTGAGCGCTTTTCCCCTTTTATCACTCTCTCTCTCTCTCTCTCTCCCTCTATCTCTCTTTGCCTTTCTCTCTGTGATTTCGTTCTTTTTATACGCGTTTTTCATCCCTCCGTCACTACATAATATATATATTATATGTCTCTCTCTCTCTCTCGTCATGTTTTTCACGTATATATCGTTTAAGATTCATTCATTTTCAATTCGCATACCTATCCACTCGAGTGCCGCGCGCCGTTCGCTCGCACGGGTTGCCACGGGTCGCTCGGCGGTGGCGGCGGCGGCTTTCGTCGCGGGGAAGCGGCAGTTAGGGGAGCCGCGGGACGACGGGACAGCGGGAGCGGCTTCCGGGTCTCCGTAGCGCCCGCCCACGTCGACCGGCGCTGGTCCAATCGGAACGGCGGCCGGATGCTGTTGCGACGCCGCCGCCGCCGAGGACGACGACGACCGGCCATCGGAGGCCGCTGCCGCCGCCGCCGCCACTGCCGCCTGCACCGGTGCGCGAACGATAAAACAGCCGCCACTGTCGTCGGAGACGCGCGTTTGTCGAACGAACGCGCGCGCACACACGTAACAATAATAATAATAATAATCGTAATAACAATATCGCCGTGATCGTCGTTAGGCCGCAATAAACGTCACCGCCGCCGCAGCGTGTTTACCGTGTGATATCGACATTTCAATCACCTTTTGTTGTGGCCATGTCGTAGTGTGTCGTTCGCGCGATGTCACGGCGTGCTGCGATTTACTGTCGTACGGGTCGCGCGATCGCGTGCTAACGCGGACCGGACGCGTTCACATCGTCGTCGCGAAATCGCGGGCGAAGACAAACCAAAACAGCAGTCGAGTTCCGGTCGTTTCGGTCTTTTTCCGCCGCCGAGTCTGCGTCTCCTCCGTCTATGACGACCACCCGGACGTGCAGTCGTCGCGCCCGCGCCGCGGCCACGGGATTCGCGCGGCCGTGACCGGAAATCCCGACGTCCCCGTCTCGGTCACCCTCCCCCGCGCGAGTGTTTCGTTTCTCGTCGTCGCGTTCGTCCGCATCGTCCGCTGGTCGGTCGTACACACGTCGAAAATCGCGTCCACAATTCTGCACCAGTCCTCGGTACCGTTCAGGCCGGGGTTCAGGCCGAACGTCATGCTCAACAACATCAGTATTATCGGCCCGAACGTCGTCGGCGGTGAGTATCGCACAATATTATAATACTGCTATTATACGTTACGTACGTCCGAACCATGTCGGGGGAGGCACGTCCGCGTGCTCGGAGTGCAGTCGGCGGTGCACACGCACGTATACCGCGAGAACTTTGCGCTCCCCCCCTCTCTCCCCTAAACACACAAGCGCGCGCGTGAGCGAGCGCGGTCCGGATTTAAATATTACGACGTGCGTACGTAGATAATAAGCCACCATCGATAGCGGATAAGAACGACAATGTTTAAACGCGGGAAACTGAGAAATTAGGGGTACTAAAATATATAATTTGAACCCGCCGTCTCAAGCTAGGATTTCAATCCCCCGGGCCCCCGGGCCCCCGGGCCGCGAGACTCGAGATTAGAGGCGTGTTTAGTTTTGCACCATACCTTTTATGACATTCTGATCGTTGTTTGACACATATTTGGAAATGGTTCTATGAAAAGTCATTAACTGATGTGTTCCCCAATTTATACATGACGGCTTCATTGAAGATTTATTTTATTTTGAACCGTGCAGGCAGGTATGAGCTGTTTTGTCGAAAAAACGTTCTCAACAATTGAAACTATAATAAACAAATATAAATAAATATTATCGATAAATATTCGCGTACATCGTGCATGTGCATGTGCAATTGACTATTGCGTATTAATACTATTAATAAGGGATGCAAATAATGTTTACAATTTTGTTAGAATCTTTCTCGTTATGTAACTAGAATTACAGCTGCAAATGTTTATACCGGTACAAACATGAAATATAATTAAAAATTAATATTTTAATGCACATACACCGTACATGAATGTTTGTTATTCATCTTATTTGAAGAATATTTTTATTCGACTTTATGACAACTAAACGATTATCAATTTCTCGTTCCTGAAAATGATTATTGTTGTAATTATTAAAAATTGCGAAAATAGTATCTCTAATAATAAAATTGTTCAAATTTATTGTTCTGTAATTTTTTTTTATTAACTAACAAAAAATCGGTCGAATTACCTCCTTTTTTAATTTACAATATACGGGTACATGTTACAATGAGTAAGGTGTGATTATAATTATGAATAATGTAAACTCTAAATACCAACATGTATTCCTAAACTAATGTTTATACTTTTTTAGATACAAGTATAAACAATGTAGTTGAAAAAAGTCAGATAAGTTTATTAATAATATTTTACTTAGGATGCACATCAATAAATTATAATACCTATGTAAAATTAACTGTTTGGTAGAAAACAATAATTATAGAATTGTAAAATATTTAATTTAATACAGTTTTAATATTATTTTCGTGTAAATCATGAATCGTTTTGTATTGATGTAATAAATCAATACTATACAACTCATATGGATAATATTACCCTAACTGTGTTTTTATTCGTATCGGAAATTCGGAAGTATGAATACAATTAATAGTATTCATTACTATAAACGTTATTAAATTGTTAAGTTTTAATATATTTAACATTTATATTTATACTTGTTCATTCGCTAATTATATAATACTGCACTATTATAACACTCGATTTATCTTTTTATATAGTTAAAAATACTTTCCGATCGAAAAATTTGGTGATATATGTGTTATTAGAGTCACATTTATATAACAGTATAACTATAATTTTAACATCACATTGTCTGTAAATAACTAAGCTTAAAGAAATAACGGAAGTAGTAAAACAGTTACCATGCCCATATACCTATTATATAGGCGCATATATAATCGTATGTATACATATATGGATATGTACTCGTATTATGACTAAAGGAATAGTAATAAAATGTTTTCTTTCGTTTTACGACTAAATAAATGTATGTTATAACATTTGTTCGTTTTATATACTGCGTTGCATTTGTACAAGTAGATGATGTTATAAAAACGAAACTGTACCTTGGTTGAGTTACTCGAAAATGATTATTATATTATGATTTAAAGAAAAAAAAATAAGGAGAAATATGTACATTTTAAACATCGATATACGAATCACGAAACGTATAACACGACGTTGACGATGAAACACTTAAATTATTATGCGAAATAATAAGTATAATAAGTACACATATCACATATGTGATACCTGAATTTGCAGTAGAATCTCAATATTTCGAAGTCCAGGGGAAATAGTATAATAAATAATAATTCGAGTACCTGTGAGAATTTCGAATTATGACTTTTGAA
This sequence comes from Drepanosiphum platanoidis, assembly GCA_948098885.1. Classification (NCBI taxonomy): domain Eukaryota; kingdom Metazoa; phylum Arthropoda; class Insecta; order Hemiptera; family Aphididae; genus Drepanosiphum; species Drepanosiphum platanoidis. The sequence continues at coordinate 7,693,022 of OX402528.1, read as the reverse complement.
ATGTATTTGAAGATGAGTGCGCGTAGAGAATGATATGACGTCAAGGCGTTTTCTTTTCCCATCGACTTCAGTGACGGATTTCTCTAAAGGTTTTTAACAAAATCCAAACTTTAGTAATCACTTTTTATAATGCGAAAAAAAGTACATACATACTTTGTGAGATAATAGATAACGCGATATAGCTGCATTTGCCAATATCTTATTATTATTTCTTGATTCTTCAGAAATCATGTAAACAAAACATAAAATTTATTGATATAATAAAATCGATAGGCACGATACTAGAAGAAGCTAAATAATTGAAGGCCAAGGTTTCTATATGTTTATACATGTTGTAAATAATTTTTTTATTCTATTTTTTTTTCAAGAAATCATCGCCTTCCTCAAAATCAAAGCACGTTGACCCATATGAAGTACTTAGTATTCGATTTTGCATATGAGGGGGGGGAGGGTATTATACGTATTTACTTGATGTGCGTACAGCGAGAAAGAAGGCGGACAGAAAGAACCCAAGCTAGCCGTGCAGAAATAACGTGTGATATCTGTGCACGACGGTTTTAGTGCGCATGTCTACATTGCATCGTGTGTATATGTAGACGACGTATAGCAGGCATTGTTCTCTTGTCCACGTTCGCACCTCATCCGTCACGTGAGAACGTTACGTCACCGCCGGTTGATTATATTAGAAAACTCGGGTTTTGATAGGACGGTCGGCTAAATTTAATTTGCAACACCAAATTACCTCCCCCGTAACCGCGCCGTATGCACGCGGCCTACGTGTAATCATCGCACGTAGTAGCTCACCGGTGGCGACGACGCACGTCGTCATTCCGTATTATACGCACCCCGTTCAGTCTTTGGTTCGACCACAAATAATATCGACGTCCTACACACACAAGCACACATACACACACACACTCGCGCGCCATTATCTCTCGAAACTCGTCGACGAAATATTTCCCAATACTCGCGGTCGTCTATAGTAAGTCTAGTAGTACACGTTATTTAATAATAATAATAATCATAATTAGAGATGGAATTTCAATGGCTTTTACGATTTCTTTCTTCATAAAAATTCTAAAATACAATAACGTTAATCGTGATGAACATTTGCGTTCCTTGTGTAAAATGATTTAGAATATGTAATTTTCACTGTGTAGTTTTTATATTTCTAAGGTTTTTTTTCTTTCATTTTTACACGAAATACACGCACGACAAATTGTTCACACTTTCAATTCATTCTTGTTCGTTTTAAGTTTTTACGCGTACAATTTTCAAAGGTGTCAAACAACGTTATTTTCGGGCCGATCAATAAAAAATTTATGTTTCGATAACCTCAAAGTCGTTCGTTTTGCCTTATATAAAAACAATCTGGTAATTTTCAAATTTTTCACTTGTTTTTTGTAGTTTATTCGGGGTTTTTTTTTCTTCGTCTTTTTTTAGTTTTCTAATAACGATATAATAACACTACTATGCATTATGACTCGCAGCAATATGACGCGTCTTGATTGTTTTATTTGTTCACGAATTGCAGGCCACAAGGACTTCGATGGCCTCAAACACAGATCGCTACACCAGCTGCAGACCGGCGGCGACGGAAGTGTGCACGACGTCGGTGGCGGCCACGGGCTCGGCGGCGGCGCAGGCAACGGCCACCACCAGGGCAACGGCCCGTCGCCGCCACAGCTGTCCTCGTCCGCCGTCGGCGGCGGACCGTTCCGACTGTCGTGCGGCGGATTCGACCTGTCCGCCGCGGCCGGCCACGGGCTGTCCGCCGCTGCGGCTGTCGCGGCGGCCGGCGGCGGGAACAGCGGCGACGATGCCGGCAAGCCGAACAAGCAGAAAAGACACCGGACCCGGTTCACGCCGGCGCAACTCAACGAGCTGGAGCGGTGCTTCAGCAAGACCCACTATCCGGACATTTTCATGCGCGAGGAGATCGCCATGCGGATCGGCCTCACCGAGTCTCGAGTACAGGTAACGCGAATCGTCCGACGATATTATACTTAAAGAAGCTATAATGCTATATTATACTAACACGCACTGACGTGTCGAGCACAGTGGAGCACGTTCTCCCCCCTCCACCATGAAACTTGACGATCGGGCTCAGCTCTCCATAGATTTTCGTTGGAGGGGGGGGGGTTTGACGTTGACGTGTTTTTGGGCTTGATACATATTCGAAATTCGAGTTACGATGCGATGTTACGTTGTTCGGCTGTTGATTGGTTTTGGTAAAGTGTAATTTTATATTTTTATCAGTTGCTACAGGAGCATACGGCGGCGATCAGATATTTTAGATTTTGTTTACAAATGTTTTAATTCAATCGGTTTTCCTTCTACAACCGCAGTATACTGCTCTCTCTGTTCCCGAAGGAACAGACTGATGTGGTTTATACTCTACCGAAAACACATCCAATATTGGCAACATCCACATTACTTTGTTATAGTTAACTAAAACAAAATCCAGGACTAACTATATATTGTACTAACACAGTAATTCTTGTTTTGATTCGTATATAAATATGTTCAATATGCATCGTACAGTATGATAATATAAATATATTAATAGTTTATAAAAAAATCAATCTTGTTACCTTTTATTTTTCGTCGAGTTGAAACTATTTGGTCGGTAATAATTTGACGTATCTATAAAAAGTTTCAAACAAAATAATTGTTACTCGTATAACCTGATTTATATTTTTGTTATGGCTTTGTGACTAAAATCGAAATATCGAATGAAGACTCGATTATTATCGAGGCGTTGTTTATCTAAAAGAAAATTACCTAAGAAAGCGGGTGAGGTAGATTTTTCCCCCTCCTTAGAATTGATGCCAAATAACGCCTATACCATTACCAAAACATATGGTCGTTCAACACATATAAAGTCTGTATAGTTGAGCCAGTTTCACGGTTTATTATAAAGAGCGCGGGTAAAACGATTTTTATCGGCGGTGAAACGTAATCGACGTCATCGGTAAATCGTCATCTTTATGCGACGTATGCGTGTTTATATTTTAATACAGAATTCCTAGTCTTCCTTCAGTTTTCTTCAGTTTGAACTCACGGACGACATGAGACATCGTTTAAATTTTAAATTCACAAAGTTCAGTATCTAATTATATAATTTATAAGACTCTCGACGAAAATAAAATGTTCATAATAAAATAAAGGTAGAATATAATATCATTATATAAACTATAAAGTATAAAGTACAGTGAATACAATGAAATTAGACTATATATCGTTTGATAAGTCGACTAACCTCTAGCCGTTAATATGATATCAATATTGAAATAATTTTTCAAATTTTATTTAATAGTATTTTACACTCGTATGAGCGTCACGTGTTCTATTCATTATCTGCTAAATATGCAATGAAATTGGTACGAAATAAAACATATGCAAAAAAAATGACTCGAATAAACTATGAAATATTTGAAAAGTAATCGCGTTATACTATGATTAGATATAATAAAAAATCGAAAACATATAAATAAGTCGAAATCGGGGGCTAGGATTGTTTCAGTACGCGGCCCGCCGGCGAAATCCTGATTTCCCGACAGACTTATCGGCCACTGCCGACCCGCCACTGCATGTCGGACACACTCGCGCGTAACGATGTCGCCCGTACGAAAACAATACGCAATAACAATGACAATAACGATAATAACAGTTGTATATTATTGTCGGCGACGTGTTGCGCGCATACGTCGCGGTCGTTGGATTGCTTTTGTCCGCGGCAGAAGTATCTGTTTTTGAACGGCCGCGCGCGCGAATTTCACAACCCGCGGAACAAGGTGGTGGTGGCGCGGCGCGGCCGTCTCGCGCGTGCGTTCTCGGCCGGCGTCGTCGTCATCATTCGGCGGCGGCGGCGGCGGACAAGCGCCGCTGCCGAGTTATACGATATTAACTCGACGCCCGCCGCCACCCTTCTGGCCGAGCGCCGCGGGCGAGAGGCGTGTGCGCCAGGCCCGTCCCCCGTCGTCACCTTTTCGCCACCGTCTTCGCCCCTCCTCGGCGCGGAGAGCGAAATAACACCCATCACCGCCGCGCGCCGCCCGACCCCCTCCGGCGTGCGTCGTCGTCGTCGCTACCGGCGAGTTTCGCGTTCGTCCGCCGCCGCCGCCGCTGCCGCCGCGGTGCGCCTCTAATAAACTGTGATCAACCTAAATCCTCGCGACTGTTTATCAAGCTCGCGGCGCAGATTGCATCTGCCGACGACGGTTCCCTCTTGCGCGCCGCCGCCGGTGGGTTCGCGCGCCGTCTTCTTCGCCCCCGGCGACTTTCACATTATTATCAAACGCGCGGCATATATACGTATATTGTTATATTATGTGTATTTGTTTTTTTCTTTTCTTTTCACCGTCGCCCTCCAGTTCGAGCCTCTGCGCCGCGCGCCGTTTCGGCGTTTTCCCAGAAAATTCGAGAAAAACGATTGCGATAGAAACGTAAGCTCGCGGCTTTGCGCCGTCGACAGAGCCGCCGGCACGCGATTTTCCGCGACGCGTCAGACGAAACCAAAGCGACGCGCGAGATTTATATTTGTTATACACGCTCATTCGGTGCTACGTGTCAGCGCATACGCGCGGGCCATAGCCGAGAGGGACGGGGGTGGGGGAGCTTTGGGCGCCGGAGCATGTTTTCTCGGCTCATCTCCTCGAAGTGTATTAAATAAATCGGTAAACGTTTTAATATTTAACACGTATCAATTCGTCTGATACCGCGCGGTCGGGTGAGGAAAAACGCGCGATGGGTTAAGTTTTATTTCCCGGAAAAAAAAAACTTATTCAACAGGATTTTACACGACGCAGGAATAGTATACGATCAGATCAACAGGTATCTTGGTGTTTAATTTTTTCAACACAAATTTAAACTGTCTCTATTCTGTCGCGATTTAGTAACAATACCGCGCGCCCAATACGCAAATATCCCATTTTACAAATCAACTCTAATGTTGGGTTTATTGAGAATTCCTAAAGAATTTATATACAGTGGGAACATTTGGGTTTCTTTGGATGAAATAGTCTTTTCACTCGCCATCGTAATATCGACGATTGGACTGTCTTCTAATCGAAATCATGCTCAACATTCTAACAAAAACATATAAAAATGTCTAATTTTACTCACGGTGATGGATTGCATACTCTGGCGAATTTTCTGACTACCATCAAAGTTGAACTACCGAGTTTTTTCATTTTCTTGTGTTAGCTTTATGAGAAATAACAAAACAATGCAGTGTTTATAAAATTATTAGTAAAAATAAATTTAAAACTGTTAATCAATGAATTTTATGATATTAGCAAAAATTAATATTAGTTTAATATTAGTGTACCTGGTTATTATATTTACTCGCGCTCTTGTTTACAGTGTCACTGCGGATGACATTATTTAATTGGAAATTTATAGTAAATTTAATTTCACTTTATTTAAATAGGTATGGTATGAACACGGTAAAAACGATACAATTTTAGTTTAAAATTAACATATTTTAGTTTCAAATATTACATGATGTTTTTCAAAATAAACATATTTTAGTTTTGAATATTACATCATGATGTTTTGCATAATTGACAAACACAAAGAATATCTAATGAGAAATGATATTGATTGCATTAATTAAACTCCTATATTTAACGTTGATTTCAGTATACCTGTTTTGAGTGAATGCCATGTACAATTTATTGCGATAACATTTAATTACGTCAGTTTCAAAATGAATCAATTATAAGCACGATGCCTTATTAAACGAATAACGATTAATTACGTATTCGTTACTTCGTTAGATCACTTTGAACTTTAATTTCGGTACATACTTAAATTAACAGTGTTTTAATTTTAACTGAAATATCTTTAAAAATGTTTCGATAAAAGAACGTTCTATACAAATACAACACAGCTGTAGTTTCAATCCCGGATTAAGATGACGAAAACTAACAAAAAAAGCAGTAACATTTACAGCATACCGGTTTACAATAAAATCGATCTACCACTTGTTTGTAACTCAAAAAGTATTGATTGTAGAAATTTCAAATTTTCATTGAATATTTTATTCGACCATTTTATAGAGATAGTAATATTTCCAAAATATTTTACCTTCTTTTTTGCGCTATTTATAAATATTTGAAATGTTTAAGTTTCTTTCCGTAAAATATTGATAAAATAATTTAGGCTCGTCAAAAAAACTTGAAAATTGTATACAAAGTTCTTTATAAGTTGATTTTATATCAAAATAAGTTTTCGGAAATACATTAGCACAATTTTTCTTTATAAACGTTTTAATGACCAAACTTTGATAAATTTCCATCAAATCACGAAAACATGCAAACTTTTTGCAGCCGATCCGTTCCATCTCTTTCACTCATAGTCGTTTTTTCAATAGCAATGGTAAATAGGTTTTAAATTCAAAAGACCAATTCGCCAATATCAATCACCCGTCACCTGCGTATTTCATCTGATTCTTGTTTCTCATCATTTTTTAAAATAAAACAAAATATTGCCATGTCTGTAATCCTCTGTAGACAATAGACATCATTATCTGTAATCATGATTTAACAATATTTGAATAATCGCTTTAATATTAATACTATAAAATATATTTGTAACATTATAATAATAATAATAATGAAAAAAAAAAAAACAATGCAATAATTTAAATTCTTTTAGGGAACACACATTTTTACTTACCAATGGGCGACTAAGTATTAAATACGGCCCCGTTTATTATAATATAGAGGTTAGTTTTCAGAAAATTTCAAACAATAACCTAAAAAAAAAAATAGTACAATTTATGATGGATATTTTTATATTTGAAAAATTGTTTTTACAATCATATTGATAACATTTGGTGTTTTAATGTTCAATATCTCAAAATTTAATATATGAATATTAACAATAGCTATAAATTCGACTGTCAAAATAATGTCACCAGTGACTGCCCATGCCCGGGCTCTTTGTTTCTTGTCCTCCGAACTTCCTCTTCCCTCGGGGAAAACATTTATTCAGTTTCATACTACCATCCTCTAATGGAACATTTTCAGTGACAACGCGTCACCCTTCTGCACAGTTCTATCATATGGCACATCCTGCTCATTTGACTTTGATTGATTTTACAAAATGTAATGTATTATGAGTTATGACCAATTTCACCACTGATAGCGAGACTTAAGGGAATTATTATTTTAATACGATTCAATAGAAAATTAAAATTCCTATATGTATAAAGTTGTTAAATTTGAACTAGATGTCAAATTAGTTGGTTTGGCCTTAAACATGTATTTACCAGTGTAACTACATACTACATACAGTCTAAAATGTACAAAGCTTTAAATACTATCATGCGATTAGTCCAAAACCAAAAGGAATAATTTGATGTTTCATTAAATATGTAATGTTTTCAAAAGCAACTATAAATATTATGAATGAAATTGTTGTTTTTTATTGTTGAAAACGTTTAAATACCTTTAGACAGTGATATTTTTGAAAAATACTTTATTCACAAATTTCTGTTATTCGACTCTTTTATGTTTATTTTTGATTTCAACACCTACTTCAACATATCAACAAAAATTAAATTAGCTTGAGAAAGTTTTATTTGAATATAATATAGTTGTCAATGTGTATTGATTAAAATTTCAAAGTTAAAAAGATCTTTTGTGAAATCTATCCTCTCCCTTAAAAATCGACCTACGACGTATCCGCAGACCGCACATTGTCGCATACATTATTGTTTCGACGTCGTGTCAAGGCTGTGAACTGTGTCCGAGGCACGTATAGTCGCGTAAACGCGTTGAAAATTTCAATGGAAAATTAAATGTACATTGCTCACGTGCACGTCTTCACAACGTCAAACCCAAACTGTCACGATGTCCCACGGGCGATGCGTCCCATTACATTCCCCGGAGAGAAAGAGAGAGAGAGAATGAGTGAGTGAATGACTGCAGAGTGAAAGCGACGATGCCGAAAACACCGAGCTAAAACCATCGACTCGACTCGTCAATTTATAATTGATAGTGGGTCCACGGGGAGGGGAAATGAAAATAAAAAAGTATGAAATACTGGAGTCGGGCGGGATACAAGGGACTATGGTATTGGCGAATTATTGTTCTTTTGAATTCAATGTGCCCGTTGCATTCGAAAAACGATTCTAATAGTAGACAGAAGGTCGAATGATTTATATAATATTATTAATTGTGAATTAATAATGACTATAATTATTCCGAATTATTACTAGAGCGGCGAATCGTAATGTCTTAAAACTGATTTTTACGTCACGAAACGGACAGCCGTTGCCCCGAGCAACCGGTACATATTAACTTTTACGTTACCACGGCGACCACTTTGTTTCGATTATTTGGGAAAAAAAAAAAAAAACATTTAAAAACGACAGACGAAAAACATTGGAAAATTGTAATTTTTCTACAGTTCTCCTCCGTCGATCGTTGAGAAAAATATTGTGAGTTTAGAGAAAAAATAATGACTATGTTCAAAAAGTATACAGAGTAGATGAGAATTTTTACAACGATTAGAAAAATAAAAAATAAAACCGTAATGTATACGACGTATAGGTACGTCGTATGATACGTACAGGAGATACGCGCGCATACAGTTGCCTCGCTCCGGTCGGAATTTAAAAACGTTCGCGTCTCCCACAAATAAAACGATAGTAGCGACGGGCGAGGAGTACGCGGGAGAAAAAAAATTACCCTCGTAATATCGCGCGCGCGCGCGCGCCGGAGCTGAGGGGAGAAAGTTTTTACTTTTTAAAAGCAAATACTTGTCGCGCGCGCGCCGCTCCGAAGAAAAACGAAAGAACTCGCGCGCCGGTCGGCGGCGGCGGCGGCGGCGAGACGACGACGATTATGTGACGTCACACGCGCACGGCAAAATATATATATATGTGTGTGTAAGTATATATATACACATATATATATATATTTATTATATACGTACAAAGGGACGACGACAGGGCGGTGCGCGGCTGAGTTATAACGTCCCCTGAGAGGAGATCAACACTAGTTATCCATTGCGGTCGACGGCGGCGGTTATATGCCCCTGCGCCGCCGCCGCGGTTGATGGTAAATTATAAATACGCCATTAAACCCTGTCGCGTCGCGTCGTCGTCGTCGTCGTCGTCGTCGTCGTAGTCGTCGTAGTCGTCGTCGCCGCCGCCGCCGCCGTCGACGTCCTCGGCGCGGTATCCCTCGCGCGCGCCATACCGGCACACGGATATGTCCCTGCGCCGCCGTTGTTTGTTGCCCGCGCGCAAATCCCGCGGGTGTAATGCGCGCCGCTACTATATAGTACACATACTACTACCGCCGCCGCCACCTCCTAAACTATAAAACACCACTACTGCTACCCCGCCGCTTCAACTACTGGTGCTATGTTATTATACGTCTACGCACGCATCGTTCTCCCGCGCCGCCGCGACATATTGCGCTCGCCGTATACACATATACATACGCGATTATGTGACAGTAGTTTTATTTATCCTCCTCGCACGCGCGTATAATATAATATGCATTAGTCGGCACCGCGTTACTCCGCGTCCCGTGTCAAAACGGATCATTTTTTTTTTTTTTCCACCGAGCTTTTCGTTATTTTCCCTCTTCGTGTGTGTCGTCCCTTTGTGTACGTCCCGCCGCCGCGGCCAGTGTGCGTATCGCGTGCGCGCCCGTCCTCGTACCGATCCGGTCCGCACCCGGGCACCATGATATCACGCACGCTGCAGTCCGCGGTGTTTCGTTCGGTCCCGAGCACATAGGATCGAGTAAACCGGGCTCTCTCGGACCGCGATTGAAAAACGATTTCTCGCCGTTCGTAATGATATTATTATTTAAACGATATTATTATCTTTAGAGAGTTTATACGTACGTAATAATATGGCGAGTGAGTGTGTCACCACGGGGATCCGACGAATCTAATCGATTTTGTTCTGATCAATATTTTCGATTTTTCTTTCCGCGTATCACCTAGACATACTCGTATAATTAATTAGAAAATATTATACATTTTTTTTTTTTTCAAAATCCGCGAAGAGCCGTTTTTAAATTTTATAAACAAATATATAGTACGTTCAACTAAGAAAACATAAGATTAGATAAATATTTTAGACCTTATAGGTACTGATCAAGTACATAGATAGCTAAAGACATTTCGTTAAAAATAAAATAAAATAAAATCTAAACTTTTTTTGTGATATATAAAACAAATTTTGTGCTTAAAAAAACATTGTTCTAGAGCTCCTACAAATAAATTCAAATTGCGTTGAAATCCTCTAGGTACCTAAAGTTATAACTTATATATAAAAAAAATTAATAATACAAAAAAATAAAATATCTAATAAAATACCTACATTACATGATTCAAGTTGATTTTTTTGTAATCTGATTATTTAATCTACAATTTAATCATATCATTATAGCAGACTATTATAGCATTCAGGGGTAATTCTAGCTGTATTTTTTGGGTGAAGTGATATATTTTAGTAAAAATTATATGTCAAAATAATGAAGTTAGAAAAAAGTTAATGCCGATGTTAACAGCGTCAGTAACTTTTAACTTGAATAATCATTGTACAAATTTAAGATAATAAAACAACCAAATAGGAATAGGTTTACCTTTTACTTGCATTGAGAGGTAATACGTTTCTATCATTATTCATTGCAATAATACAACTGTGGCATCCATAATAATTGGATTCATAACGACAATTTAATTTCTAAGTTTAATGTCCTTAAAATAAACAAAATCAAATGGTTAAATTAAAAAGTATAATGTATTGAATATTACTATCAATTAATTAAGTGTCTTATTAATGTAAAAACAAATTTATTGTTTATTTGTTATTATATAAATCGCAGGCATTCAATTAAAAATCATCGATTATGACATTTTATACCTTTTCTAGAAAAGAAAAAATAATATAGAACTATAATATGTTTCAGTATCAAAGTAAAAAATATCTCATTAATTGTCATTAAACTTACATTAAATAGAACCTTTCGGCATCCTTGAAATGTTTAATAAAATCCCTTAATTTTTATGAGTAAACTTTTATGTTCACTTAACCTATTGTTTCCACAGTTTTATATATTTATAGATAGACTCTACATAGATTTTATGAACATACGAGTACAAGTAAAATATACAATATATATAGTTTTAAAAACGGAGTGTGTCTTAAAATTATATTACATTTCTTAAAATCGATCAAAATAATTGAGTGAAAGTTATGCATTTATAGAATAATATATTTGTATTTCATTATTAGTTAACAAAATAAAACGCTGTGTTCTATGCTTCTATGCTTCTCTATATTATTATAAAGTACATTTTACTATCCATATTATTATAATAGAATTTAGAATGTTTAAAATATTTACTAGAATTAGAAAACTTCATTAACACGACATAATTATAAGATAAATGAGAACCCATTTAAAACTTCAATATAATATGTATGTTTTTAATTCATCTCGTTAAAAAGTATAAAATATTTTAGAATGAGGCAATTAAAATTGTTTAGATGCATGAAAAAATTCAGAATTAAAGAAAACATCTTTAAGATAATCTTCAAAAAGTCAAAAATATCTTATCTCTCATTATTATATACACATTTCCTAAGCCTACAATATATATATATATATAAATATATTATTCAGAAATAAAATCAAAAATTGTTTTTAGTTTTAACAGTTTTGCGCCACACCCAGTGACTACCTTACAACTAACATCAGTACACGCTTCCGTTTCCTTTCGAATGTGTATAAGCTGTCAGTTAGAATGAAAAATATAATTTATAGTCGTGTCATTGATTGTACCGAATGATTACAGAGTATGAAATTGCGAGATGCTTAAACGGGTATTTATTTACCTATTTACACACTCCACATTAGGTATTAATTCGTGCATGAGAATACCTTAAAAATAATTTTAAACATTTCGATGAGTAATGTTTTAAATATTTAGAAAAAAGTATATTGATTTTTGTCTCGTCGATAAATTTCTAAAACAATAATTGCATTAAATATATTATATTCAATATAACAATGTAAACGTTTGACTGTGCGAATGTCGAAAAATAATTGTAAATACCTAACGTGTTTTATATAAATTAATAAAAGTATTATTTGATTATTTGATGATAAAAAAAAAAACAAAACACAAAAGTAAAATTACATTATTATACGACTGATTAAGTCCCGTGGATTTCTTATTTGAGCGAAAATAAAAACTAATAGGTAATTAGTACATTCATACTGTAATGATAGTCTTACTTTGAAATAAATTTTTCGATAAGCTTGGTAATTAATAATTCTCCTGTAATAAACCAGTTATCGTTCCTATACGAAACAAAGATTCGTAACAGACATTCGGAGTAACTTTGCAATCCCACAAGAACTCGGAATGAATTTTTTCGTCATGTGCCAAACCGGAAGAGAGATCATTTATTAACTCAGGCTTCCATTAGAGTCTATCTGTCACCCCCTCCACGGGATGTCGGGGGTAGTCTACACGCAGTTAATGCGCAAACCTTGTCCGGGAACCTCATGCTATATTGATTCGGCAGGGTCTACGGGGCGGATTTAGCGCACTCGCCAAGCTCGCCATGTTCTGGGGACTTGCGCAAAACCCGGAAATATAAAAACAAATGGGAAACGCTTAAACTCGCCCGCGCGCCAAACATTTTATTTATTTTTATTCTCCTCTTTTTGCGCGTATTTTTTGTCTCTATCATTTTTCTTTTTCTTTTCTTTTTTATCTCAAATCGGAAACGACGGCGTTTTTCCTTTTTTTCAATCGTCCGTGTAAAAACCGCTGATATTGAAATGTAGGATTATGGCACAGGTGTATAACTTTTGATCACTCCTTTTAAATCCTTTTAAGACTGTATAGCTTTAGGCTGAGAAAGTTTTACGGGATATCAAGTTTACAATTATATTATTTGTGTTCTGAATATTAATGAGATTATGAGTAAACGGTATAAACATATAAATGTATTTGAGAAAATGAATTACAATTTTTATTTTACGACGCCATCACGCATAAACATTTAAAAAATTAAAACAAACGATTTTATTTAAAATAAAAATGCATAAAGACAATTTTTTTTATTTTATAAATTACCTTTATAATTTGTTGTGACGTTTTCCTATCACCCGCATTTGTTTTTAATTGGTATCACATGTGTTATTTTGATATCCATAAACTAGAAAACAATAATCCAACATTAATGAAACCTAGTAAATTGATATTTGATGAATTTGAGACCAAGATACTATATCTTACCCTTTTTTTTTTTTTGTGTGTTTGTCATAAATTTATTGATGAGAAGAAATTGTCCCACTTTCAACTTTAAAAACCTAGAAAAATGGTAGAAATACCGCTTTTAACAAAATTGAACTAAAAAAATCAATAATTGTAGACTTGTAGTTTTCACTGGATAATTACCAACCTTTATAAACTTTCAATGTATGTTGACCTTTTATGTATCTACTAGCTGACCCGGCAAACGTTGTTTTGCCATTTATTTCTAGTGAATTTCGTAGTATAAAAAATAACTAACTTATTGTAAGTATGTGGGGACGGCGTCTATGATTGAAAGAGGAATGGAGCGCGTACGCACGAAATTTCGGTAAAAGTTAGGTAATAATAATATATGACGTTGCAAAATCCATACCTTTTGGTAAACATCGTCGGGTTTTCGCTTTAATTGAATACGTCATAGAGCTTATCGACCAATGACGATAGATTCGCCTGCGATCGTATTCGATCGTCCAATGAAAAAAGTTCTATTGTTCATCGCACGCACGCAATTTCGGTAAAAATTATGCAATAATATGATATTGCAAAATCAATACTTATTGGTAAAGATCGTCGGGATTTTCGATGACATAACAATTTATTTATATAAAATGCAAATTACCACGCACTCGCTGATCGCTGCATCTCAAAATTTAGCCCGTGAAAAGTTTTTTCCCGGTATGAGGGAGAAATAAAGTTCTTCATTTTCAACCCCTTTAACCTCCTTAGGGGTTAAATTTTGAAAAATAAGTTGATAGATTTTTCATTATTTGATTTACAGAATATGTATGCTAAGTTTCAAAAAAATCCGATCGAGAAATAACGTTTTCTATTTTTAACACATTTTAGTTTTTACCTCCCCCTTAGGGTTAATTTCCTTAATTTTTTTCCCATAAGATCCTTCTCCTGACAATAACAAACACAAAAAAAAGAAGAATTAGCTAAATCGGTCCAGCCGTTCACGCGTGATGAGGATACCTGGTAAATAGGGATTCATTGTTATGAATAATATTATTTTTACCGATTTCAACCCTTTAAAAGCAAAATTTGAAAATCGGGCGACGTGGTGACACTCAGGAAGGTATTTGGAACAACTCTGTGAAAAAAAATTGGAAAAAAATTAAATAGCGTCGTCACAAAATGGGAACATAAAAAAATCCCGTATATATATAATAAAGGATTATTTTAAATAAATAATAATAGATGTTTGAAATTTTCGATTTTTCTTAGTTTTTTTTTTCTTCGTAAAATGTCGATAACATCATTTTTATTGGACAAAAAATCTTGAAAATTTAAAACAAAGTTTCTCGTAATGCATTGTATACAAATCTTTACAAACGATTTTTTTTAAAGCATTTAAATTTTAAATTTCGATTAAAATTGCGAAAATCTGCAAAACTTTTGTAATAATATATTGGTGTAATAAGCCATATAACACTTCCAGACCCCAGTTTTTCATAAAATCAAATATTACTCAGAATCCACCATCGTTCCTAATAAAATATTATAGCAGAGTGTAGTTTTTCTTGCATAATAAAATGTTGTATTTTGGTTTTTGAATGTGACTCTGGATAAATCTTCGAATTCACGAATATCGATGTATATATCGATGAGTATGTATTTTTATCGTGTATCATACGCAAATTATGTATACGAATGTACGGGTAAATGTTTATAGCCATCGTGCTTTTCATTATTAAATGTGGCTAATAAATCAGCTTTATTACACTACTACATTGTATCATTATCATAACAGGAGTATTACCCCTTTTCCGGTCATCATCCCTATTTACATGTTTTATGATACCACATATGTGTTTTCATTTCGGATGGATGTTGATTTATGACTGGTAATAGTATTATGAACGCGCCGAGTTAGCGCAACGTTAATTAGACGGTTCCGAGGTCAGAGTTGTGGGGGTCCACCCTAAACCGAGTAAACCCTTTAAATTTTTCTCCAGCTAAGCCCAATGAAGTATTATACGCAATGAAAAAAAATCAAAATACAATCAAACATCAGCTGGCTCATAACACATGATGATGAGTCATAAACATCCAGAACCACCTGACAACAAAACAACAGAATAATTTTACATTTAATCGCGAGCAAATAATGACGGTTGTTTATTTTTTTCTTTTCTTTCAATAATGATTACAAGTCAAAGATCCTATGACTGTAGAGGGGGTTAAGTGTTACTTATTTCACGGGTCATTCCCGACCATTGGTTTCGTTTTGCCCCCTTGGGGAAATTCCCGTGGTATGACCACGTATCACGTATGTCGTATATATATATATATATATAAGTTTGTAACCCTCGTGTAAATCCTGAAATAATTCTGAGTATTATGTGGTCGCTAAGCTATCCAATGGCGTGGAGAGAGGGTCCAGGTTTTGGCTTCTCTTTTTTTTCGTTTTTGTCGTTGCTGTTGTGGTCTGTTTGTGTATATAATAACAGAGACCCGGCTATAAATCTATTGGCCAGCAAATCCCAGTTGCGTATGTTGTGTTATGGTGTTATACGTGTGCAAAAGTATAAGAACATCGTGGTACGGAGGAAACGGGGAGCGGCGACTGGAGCATTTCTTTTGGATTACCAAAGGAAAAAAATCTTTAAGAAAATACACTAGTTCCTTGTCCCCTTCGGGGAGATTTTATAGTTTTGAGCACCCCAACGCCATATTTTCGAGTTGTATACAACAAATACGTATATTGTATATTTGTATCCCATCGTGTATGTATGTAATATTGTACACAAGCATATTGTAATCGAGTTTACAATTTGTATACACTAAACTCGTGTATGAAATATAGCTAATGTATAATAATGCCTAACTAATTAGTTATATATAATATTGTAATTGTTAATAAATAATAATTCAGTTACTAATTTTAAAAATTCTGCAAGTCCCCGAAAAATTTCCTAAATTACGCTACTACATACATATAATATAATTAAATAATACAAAACAAGCAACTACCTAATATATAGATCTAAATTTTAAATTAATTACAATGAAAATAGACATTTCACGGTAAATAATAATTGAAATAATTTATTGTTTAATATTTCATATTTATTATAGTTAAAAACCATTACCACGTATACATTTACCGTGTATATTATACTCGGCCACTCAGGATATATTTCGTTACTTTTTTGTGGAAAATCATTGAAATAATTATACAATAAAGTATACGTATAGTAATAATCACTCACTGTTATTATATTTTTATCATTTTAATAATTTACCTAAAACCTAGAAATCTGTTAACGTTGTTTATAAACAAATCTCGATAATCTCGTCGATTGCGACTCGCGTATCACTGTATAAAGTGTATTAGTCAAGTATAGGAAATTGTTTGACACAGCACGCATGAAAGTGCAAAAGTTCAAAACGCATTGCTGTATTCAAACAGTTTTTAGTATAACTACAGTTGGTAAAGTGTTTTACAGGTTATAAAACTAGTGATAACTATCGAACTCAAGTTAGACCGTTAAATTCAATAGGTTTCCGATAGAAAATAAATACAAAAACGTACGTTTTAAACGATAGATATGATAGTCATAGTACCTATATATTAGTACAGAAACAAATATTAAAGGTTAAAAATGGAAATTAAATAAATCGTCAACCATCGATTGATATGTGAAAACATGAACAAAATAGATTTCTCGTTTCACTTAGAATCTAAAATGAACTAGTAAACTTTATTGCGCTTGCCAATTACACGTTACTACGGTAGACGACCCGTACAGTTTAGAGTTAAAACTAGTCATTAAATTTATAGTAAAGTGTAAAATCGAGACTTTGACCAAAAATGAGTAGATACACATAAACCGACGGGTGACAATGTCCACTGCCGATCGTACATGTTATAAAACGTTATTTTCGAGAAACGTTTTAAACACACTTGGTAGTTCTTACGACGCGCGACGTGATTAAAAAAAAAATCATTTAGAATAACTTATAATTATTGCACATTTTTAGGACAGTTTTTAAAAATAAACGGCCTTTTCATAAGTAATATGAATAAAAAGTATGTACTACCTATATATTCACCTATAAGGCTATAACATAATAAGGACATTGCAAGTATTTTTTCCTATTATAATTATAAGCTAGGTAACTGAACGGTAACTGGACTTACATTAATGCATGTGCATGTCTCATGTAGATTAACGAATTAACTCTTGGTTGGTCCAATACAACTTTATCTATTCGGTTATGTGTGTCTTTAATCGGTCGTTGATCACTTTTTTCACGTCTTGAAATTGTTTTTACTGTTATCTCTAAAAATTTAACGAATTTTAATTTTTTTATTATAATTTTTACATTTTTAAATTTATTACCTGAATTGTTTTAAAAAAACGTCCCAACATTTCGGGAGGGGCCAGAGCCCCCTCAGCTTCCCATAAATACATCCCAGTTAAATTTGAATATCGCACGATAAAGTTGAGTATAGAAAAAGAAAAAGAGAGTCGATTTACAACTGGTAATAACGCGCTTTTTGGGTATTTTCTTTTTTTATCACCATTGTGATACACGTGATGAAACGCGACGTACACAATATAACGTGGAGCGTAAAAATAAAATAAAACGAGAGAAAGAAAAGTCAATAAAAAAAAGCTTTGAGATTCCATTTGTCACCCCAGCAGCCGCGGGTATAGCTATCGTATATATTATGGGGGTTAGCGAGCGCAAACGGATTTTACGAGCCGTGAAAAGACTGTTGTCGATGTGGCGGCGGCAGTGATTGAAGTCCGTCCGTCGGACTTGGCGGCAAAGAGTTTATTGGTTTATGAATTTCGTATATTTGGTGTTGTGTGGAGCTGGGTGTGTTAGTGTGTATGTGCGTGCGCGTGCGAATACGTTGTGTGTACATGGACGAGAGTCCAGCATCTAATGATCCAATATAGTGTCGGTCCCTGGAACAATTTTTTTTTAAAGGGGGGCTCTTTATGAAATTCAAAAATCTTAAAATATTTTGTATATCTATATTACGAAGAAGTAAAGAGTCGATTTAATCGAGCTAAAATTTCTATTTAGAGTTGAATCTTATTAAAGCGTAACTATTTACCTACCGCTAAATCTCGGTATAGAAATTATTTAAAAACCCAAATACGAGTATAATATAAATTTTCCTATTATTTATTGAGTATATTATTGTAATTAATATTATTATATATATATCCATATGAATATTTCTTAGGCGTAAGCCAAAAAAAAAACCCTTTGAATATTAAAAGCGCGAGGCTCAGGACGACCCAGGTACGACATGGCATCATATAATCGTTAGAAATTGAGCGATTTTACATACTACTGAATAACGCTTGTTTGTGTAGTGTTACCGGGCGGCCTGCGACGGA
This sequence comes from Drepanosiphum platanoidis, assembly GCA_948098885.1. Lineage (NCBI taxonomy): Eukaryota > Metazoa > Arthropoda > Insecta > Hemiptera > Aphididae > Drepanosiphum > Drepanosiphum platanoidis. Next base: position 7,674,348 of record OX402528.1, on the reverse strand, counting down.
AATCGTATTGAACACACACTGTATCAAAACTATAGGTATAATTTTAAGCATATTTTTTACGCGAACCCCTCACCTTCGTTTACAAAATAAATATGAATTTTTTAAATCGGACAGACTTGAATCACCTTGATTCATGAATATATTATATGATATATACAGCATGCGTGCACGAGCGCCGTGTGTGTATGTACACGAAATGAAACGGTATGATTTCACCATTAGCGGATTAATGGACACACACACACACACACCGTCTGTCGGCGGGTATACAGACCGATTTATTATATCTCTTCCTCAGTTCACCCCACACATAATATACACACACACACCCTATCCCTCGTGCACGACACGACTATACGAGTATACACACGTATATAATGTATAAATATATACCGTGTGTGTGCAACGCGCACACTGCTACCCCCCAAAACGTTCGTCCGGCTTACTGCACAACGGGGTTAAAGTAAATTGAACGCTAAATCGTATATATAGCCGAACGCAACCTCGAATCAAAGGGCGCGTGATTTGTCGCCTCCGCGAGCGGCACATACACACACACGATGCACATTTATACGTCATCAAATGTTCGTTTTCATTCCTCTCTCGGTCCAAGAGACAGGCGACTGTTTTAATATTACGTATACTGTTATGTAATTATAACACCTGACTCGTGTTAAAGCGTATTTAAGCGTGCGCACGAATATCATCTGTGGCCTATAACATTTTAAGCGACTTTTTAATCACACATTTATACCCTCACTCCAAACCATACGAGTTTGATGCACGATAGAGCCTAACACTGTATGTACCTAACCTAACCTAACCCATAGTCGTGATTCGAGTGTCGAAACAATTAATTATGATAAAAAATTCAAAATAACTTACCTATATAATATGTGTTCGCGTTGTTTAGTTTGTAAAAAGAACTTAATTATTTATTCTGTATATTATATATATATATTGAGTGATATTAATTATAGTTGAATTTTCAATTGAAGAGATATTAATTATAGTTGAATTTTCAATTGAAGTGACTGGTTTTAGTAAAAATTACACACCAAATAACGAAATTAGAAAAAAATTTCATTTCAAGCGAATATCATTTTCCGGTGATTTTAGCTGAAATAATTATGACAATTTTAATATAATTTTAACATAATAAAACAGAAAAATAGGAATATGTTTACCTGCTTTGAGAGGTAATTCGTTTTAATCACTATTCACTGAAACAATATAACTGAGGAATTTTTCACAACTGAAATCATAACAACAACAATTAAATTAAAATGTTTAACGTTCTTAAAATAAACAAAATCAAATGATTAAATTTTAAAAATAAAAATAAATATGACGCACGCATTCAACGATGAAAAAATTTACATATAGGTTTCATTTTGTTTGCTTATTCGAACTTTGAACACGACCCTTAAATACCATTGTCTTACCTGCAGATAGTGTGACGTAATACAATCCCATTCATTGCCTAGTTGGTTTGATTGAACTTTGAACATGGCTGATTCTCTATTTTATCATCACAGCAATGTGATTGATTTATGTCTTATATTTCATCTCTTAGATGCTCTGTAAAAAAAAAATAGTTAAAATTAATAAAAATTTGGGCAAATGATGAACTTAGAAGAATACTTATCAAGTATTGTTGACTTCATATTTGTGATATACCTACGAGTTCAATTACTTATATAATTTTGTCATCGAGAATATGTAAAGTCTCAATAATTTGATGCTTCCCTATATCGTACAAAATATTGATATTAATGATGTGACCAAACTATCAAAGAATTTATGAAAATAGTTCATAAATTCATAGTAAACATAACTCCTGTTTGATTGGAAAAGTTGCCCAGTCTTTTATAAGAATGTCTAGTTCCGTCAATAATTTAATTCGTAATTTTTCAATATTATATTCTATTATTATGAATTAAAATATCAAAGGAAAAATAAATTATTTTCGATTTATTTAATTCAAATCACTTCTACAGTTTAACACCGCTGCGCCGCCTTAACTAGCTACTAACTACTCGCACCGTACCATATTATTTTCCAGAGATAAACTGATAAAACTTAAGGCCACCCTAAAGACGACAACATTGAATTGAGTAATGTAATAATTTACCTCATATCTTTAACGTTTATGTGGTCCTTCTTGGATTGTGGTGAAAATAATAAAAGATTAAGGAAGGGGTTAAAACAATTAAGAAAGTGTGAGAGAAATTGGTTTAAAATGGTCCCTTGTCGCTAATGGCGTGACGCTAACAATCTTGTGTAAGCTTAAGTTCCGACATCTTTTTGACCTCTTTTTATGACAATTCATTTATGAAACTCCCGGTGTAGAGATCTCAATCGTCATGTTATTTTGGGATATCGAGGACTTCTTTTGTCGCGCGTTAAAAAACAAAAACACTTTATCCCGTTAAAAAGCATTATTTTTAAATATATATTATTTTTACGATATAATGATATTATCAATTCTATTAATAAAAAATGAAAATATACGCTATTAAATACACAAACTTTCGAATACAATAAAACTATATCTGAAAATTATTACTGCTTCCATCATCCATCACGATTATGCGCGTATTGGTTAAGTTATACGTTGAAAAAACCTAGAGTGAGGTGGGTTATTTTTTTTACAAGCCAAAACATGCGGTGGTGACAGTTTAATCTACTAGTATTATAGTCCAGTATATATAAGTAGGTATCTTGATATTAAACACGCGTATCTATATTTTACGTATCCATGTAAAATCAAATAAATTACCGCAATTATATAGACATACATAAATTTAAGCATATAGTTTTAGAAAAATTCTGCTGTCAAGGTATTTTCTGGCTACATCTACAAGATAATGCAATTTCTATAACGTAAACTGGTTTTAATCTAGTCTAAATTTATCAAGTATACGTGTTGGTAACAAGTTTTTTAATATACATCGACCGCACGCGCACGATACTTCTAAATGTACTGTTTATCAAATTTACTCTCGTGAATTTGTGGCGACATTATCATTTCTCGACTAAACATGCATTATTGCATTGTAACAATTTATATGTTAAGTTATTTTATATTATACGCGAAACACCTAATCGCCTAGGGTGGGTGAACAAAAATGAACTGCGCTGACATCAGAAGGCATGAATAAATTGGTTTTCATTCAGTAATCCCTAGGTCAACGGGATTACAGGATTATTAGATACAGCCCCTCTACTTTTATTACTTTTCATGTACCAAACATACGCGGGTATGGGGTTCACGTCTTTTGATAAATTATAGTACAAAATTATAACTCCCGAAAGCCCAGATATTGTACATTTTATTACTTACAAAATAAATTAGTATACCGACAGTATAAGCACTTTATTACATTTCTTTTGTCCCGCGACTGTGTTTAAACGCATTAAACGTTTGCGATTTTTTTTTTTTTTTCCTTTTCCGTCTCGACTTATTTTTAAACGAATATTATTATCGCCGCGACGCTTCCGTATCAAACCATACATAATAATAATATTTGAACGAGGTTGAATCTAAAAACGTGTTGAAAATCAAAACAATAAACTAAATACATATTATTATTATTTTATTTTTTTCTAATTAAGGTTTGGTTCCAAAACCGAAGGGCGAAATGGAAAAAACGTAAGAAATCTACAAACGTGTTCAGAAGTCCTGGCGCTCTATTGCCGTCCCACGGACTGCCACCGTTTGGATCCATGTCCGACAGCTTATGTCCCACGTCAATGTTCAGTTCTCCAGACACGAGATGGGGTGTGACCGGTATGACTACAGGTATATCATAAAATTATATACTTCTTCTCACTATTAAACATGTCACGTCATACGAATGTGACCAAGTGTACCTTCCAAATACCAATGTCCAATTTAATATAATTTAATTGTTTATATTGTTTGTAATGAATACTTTTTACTCCATTTGACTATAGTGACGTACACGCAGGAGAGGTGGGGGCTCGGGTATACAGATCCTTCTTGGTTTTTTTTTCATCCTTTAGAATCTATAATATAAATAGTATCATTAGTATCTATAGTATCTATAGTATAGAATATAGATCCACGGAAATGGACAAAATTTAAAGTAGTAAACAATTATTTAACTTTATAATATATTTATGAAAAGTAAAATACAAGACTATTGAGATACAGGAGGTGACCAGTAATTAATTATGGGGAAATTGTTAAAAACTGTTATGTTAAAAACGAATAATCAATTAGCAAAAAGAAAGTAAGGAACAATGTTTGCCTAACACATATACTTAGATGTTAAGCTTTATGATTACTTATATTATTTGTCAATGCGATACCTTAGAAAATAAAATGTTCACATGAAGTTTTATAAAAAAGGCAGTGCCGGATTAATCACTTGGCACATGCCTATACGCGGGCTACAGTTTTAAGTGGCGCCGAAAACTGAATAATAATAATAGTATTATTGATCTCAAAAGTATTATATATATATTATTATATGCAACTTGACAGTGGAGTATCCGGAATTTTTAAAAGGCAAATGAAAAAAAATCCATGTTGGTATATTTTTTATAGTTATTTTATTTTTTGATTAGTTTATTTTTAATTATTATTGGCCGTTAAAAATTTACAATAAATAATTTACTATTAGGAAAAGATAAATTGGCTTATAGCGCCAAGTGTAATTTTAGTTTATATAATTCACAAACTATTTGTTTCATGCAGTTAAAATATAAAAATTCTTAGGGCTAAGTCAGTTGGCCGGCGGAACAGTTACCATGAGCGGATACAGTCATCAGAACTCATCGCTTAGCTCCGTGCCGATCACTACGATGGCTACCAATGCTCAGAATATGTACCAAGCCCATTACGGTCTCAATTCACTAGGCAAGTAAATATAAATTTAATTAATTTTTTTTAAGTGTCTAAGGTGTTTAGAAAATAGTACTATGAAAAATTATAATTCAGACTGATTAATTAAATTATCAATTGAAAAGAAATAAACATGTTTATAAAACTGTTTTCAATGCAATAATAATAATAATTAAAACATTTTACCAAGAATTAAAATTCAAAAACTTCAATTTTTCGATTAAAACTTAAAATGCAGCATAACTGATTATTATTACTTTAAAATTTCTACAAATAAATATGACCAACAAAACAAACTGTTTACAGATGAAACCCGCATCTTAGATATAGTTTTTCTAAGCTTTACATTTAAAAGAATCTGAAAACAAAACTTCAAAATCATATTAAATTTCGTCTCACAATCATTTATATTTTTTTGAATAGTAAGAATAAGTAATTTTATATATTATAGTTTAAAAATGTTATACAAAGTTAGCCCTAAGCTCGTCAATATATGTTTAAAGTTTTGAAATATGAAAAGTATGAAAAAAATGTACCAACTGTGTCCAATTTTCGATTAAAAAAGTTGCCATATAAAACTTTTAATGAAAATAAACTATACGAAAAAGTATTTACGGAAAAACGGCTAAGAGAAAAAGACATATTATTATAAAAAAAAAAAAAAAAACAACCAATTACAATAATAAATAATAAAATAATCATAAGCTCGTATTGCTCATGAATAAAGTACCTATTAGTAACATAAGTGATTATTTTAATGGTAGTATTAACTATTATTAACTAGGCAGGTAACTAGTTTTAATATTTATTCAGGGATGCTATCAATTTAACTGATCTAATAGGTAGTTACAAAGCTAATTAGGTACTTTTTATACTTATATAGTTAACATTGAAACATTTGAAACCGATCAGTAAAAACAAACGAAACCAAAGGTATAATGATATTGAAACGACGAAATACCAATCGAAAAAATGATTTCAAATGGTACCAGAGTTCCAAACGTGTGTTTTATAAAACATGAATAATTTATTATGGTCAGGGGATATCACTGCACCTCTTGCCACTATATAGTGTCATTAAACACGCAAATAAAAGGTAGGTGGGTAATAAAATGTCCATTTTCATTCACTGAATTTAAACCATACCTGATATTTATATATTTATACTACTAATATCATACGTAATAGGCTTACATATATACACACAAGACCACCGTGGCCTCGTGAGATGTTAGTAATTTTCAAGAATATTTTAACATGGACGTGTGAAAAATAATCAAACACCGCACTGATATATTATGTTCTTCTTGAATTCCACCATTGGTAGATGTAGGTAGGTAGGTGCTGCTCAAAGTAATTATTGTTGTTTGTTTTGAAAGTAAAAATAATATATTATTATTATGACAACTTATACAGTATTTCATGCAATATTAAAAACATTGAGGATATAAAATTTATAAATTTAAAAAAATACAACAATACAACAATACCCATATACCATGAATGCTGTTACACTCTAAATAGTGCATTAATACGAGTAATATCATTGATTATAGAATTTTGTATTCTGTATTCTTATTCTATTCTATAATCAATGGTAATATCTACCTAAATTTAATGAGTCATTGAAAACTATTAATCAAAACCCTTATTGATAAAACAAATGATTACATTAAACATTTTTCGAACAAAAATAATTCATGTAGGTTTAATAAATTACCTAGGGCTCTAGATACCAATTGAACCACGCGGGGACCCCTCCTGCAGACGTTAACGCCCGGAGAAAAAAGCCTGATGATACGAATGCTCCACCTGAGATTTTTCATAGAAGTGTGAAAAAATTAGGACATGACATTTGTTTCTATTATACGTAAAAAATTATACCATCACTAGAGATCGGTATTATAAGTCTCTACGATTGTTTTCTTTTTGAGTTCTTTTCTTTTATCTACGTACTTGTTTAAAACGTGGCTAAAATATGTTTATATTTAATTATCAAAATATCATAATTTATAAAATACGATCATTTATTAATAGTTCATCTACTTAAAAAGCCAAAAGAAAAGAAACAAAAACAAATGCATGTATGTATCAACAATATCGACGTCAGCCATTGTATCCCGGTATACCTAATACATGTCATCATACACGCGCACCTACTTAGAAAAAATCTTAAAACTTAATACAAATACGAAACACCGACAAATAGGTTAATGGTAAGATCAATTTTTGTCTTAATTTTAGGTGATTCGAACAAATGGCGATTTTCCAAAGAACAGTTCAAACCCTATCCGGCTGACTCTCAGCTATTTTGAGAATCAAGTGATGATGCATCCATTGTGTAATATATAGGTATATTAAGTAAGTAGAATCGCACAAAACTAGCTGTTGCATTTATAGCAGAAACCGGTTTTATAATTAACTTAATTTTTAGCAAAAAAAATAAATAATATTAATAAATAGAACTATTTACTACTAAAAGAACTAGATATGTACATAATAAATTTAAATAGAACATATTATACATTAAAAACGTAAGTTACGCGTTTTGTACTTACATGGGTATTTGATTATTTTAAATCAGACAACCTATTGCTTTTACTTTCGTGAAACTGAATAATTCTTTTGGTCCTATTTTCACTTAGAGAACACTTTGGTACCGTTACAAATGATCACCTATTGCATACTTTATTTATTACAGATCACATCGTGATATTCACTATTGATTATTAAATAAAAAATATACTTAGTCCACTCATTTTTAATTATTTCTATAATGAATAATGATATTCACTTTAAATTTCATTTGATACATAACTACTCTAATTAACTATTAAGTAATGGAATAACAATTTTACGTTTCAGATTCTGTGTATTGTACCCACGAAAACGGCGAAGATAACTATTACCAATAGTGTCTACAAAAATATAAACGTGACGGAGCCGATCAACTGAACGATTTTTTTTCATACAAATTATTATTATTATTATTATTAGTGTTTGGTGATGCGTTCTTAAAATTAAGAATATTTTTAAAACTACCCTTTAAAAATAATTATTATCGAATGATAGCAGCAATAACGTTAGTTCTAACAAATCCTGGTTTACATTAAATTACTATATTATGTGCCTATAACCGTTCTGTATAGGTAATCGTTATGCAGTAAATAAATTACCATCAATATAATCGATGACCTAAAAATGAATAAGTAGTTGAAAGTTACTCACAAGCTTCAAAAAAACGATACGGGAATTCGTTCGGGTTCATTCCCAATTCGTCGACAATCCAGTTTGCCAACAAATACGTATAGGTACGTGGTTATAAATTAAACTTAAGAAATATTCCCAATTCGCCGACAATTTGATTTCCCCTGTTACTGCACAGTTTGACCAGGCACCAATCTAACATAACCAATTGCCGTGTTAACCAGAGCGATGCAATTTTAAAGTAATTTTTAATCGTTATGGAGTGTATATGATTTTTATGAAGTCTTCGAATCTGAAAAAGACAATAATTTATTGATAAAGGAAGAAGAGAAACGATACTACATTCTAAATGCAATTGCAATAAATTGTAGAGGCCGAGCAATTTAGAAATAATAATTTAATAATTATCGTATATTCTTGATAAACCATCAAAAGACTAATTATATATATATAAATATTTTTTTAAATTGTATATTTCCATGTTAAATACCTATAGTAAATTGAGTTGTAGGCAGTGGCGCAACTATATAGATCTAAAATTATGGGGAGGGGAGGGGCTAAGGACTTTTAAAACTACCAGTAAGTATATTTTTGTGCATGCAAGTTAAAAAAATGTATCGCTCACTAAAACAATATTAAGTACAAACACAACAAACATTTATATATTACTATGTAATATAACAACACATTTTATTAAGTATTAATGATTAATTTTAAAACTATTTATCTTTCAACCTTGGCGAATTTGGTCAATTATTACTTCGAAATTAATAGTATTGGTTATATCTTTTACGATGCTTAAAATTGATCTAAATATAAAGTATTTTAAAGTAACCCACAAACACGGTTAACACCTTGACGGTTTATATTGTTTATTATAATGTTACACGTTTACAGCAAAACTAGATATGCTTACTAACCAATTTATTTTTACTAAATTTTTCCAAATATTTTCCATTATTAGTTAGAGTTGTTTACATAAAAAAAGATCTATCAATATTTGGCTTAAATAAAAAATTTTAAATCACTTATGAAATCTGGGGGCGACTAAAATCACCTCAGGGGGGGCTTAACCCCCGACCCCCTCACTAATTGCGCCACTGGTTGTCGGTGAATTGGGTCTTGGCGACGGGCTCGTTCGAACTATACTGATCCCTACTCTTAAATGTTTGACTACTGTTATATTTATTGAACAGTCCTAAACTCATAATACGTAAAAGCTTTAAACATAATCCTAACAATAGAAAATACAAAATTATGAATTCGTCTCCATTATTTTACTTGTTAACGTTTAAAAATTAACAGTGAAATTATAATTTTTTTAAGTTATTTTTTTTATTAAACTCACAAAAGGTTTTACGGAGTATACATACTCAAAAGTATACTAAGAAACATAATGTGAAATCGTATTAGTTTAAATAAATTGGTATCTACCGAGAACAAGTCTAAAATGTTAAGTAAGTAGGTACATTTTGAATGTTTCTTCTTTTTTGTAAAATTTTATTTTTACATTGTGATTAATAAAAAATAACAATGTAAAACATAATAAGGGACAGATTTTTAGTATTAATATACTTGACCCAATATAATTTTCACCTACAATCTACGATTAGTATAATTACCGACCTAAATCTATCTTTAAGTGTTTTAAAATCAAAACAAAATCAACTGTTTGTTAAATTTATAAGAAATAAAGTCAAACTATTCCTTTTAACACTATTTGGAAACTGTAAGCAATATAAAGCTTGAAAAATTAACATATATAAAATAAAGTGGTACATTTTTAATAATATCAGGGATAAATACAATTACATAAACATTAATTTATCCAAAAAGTATACGTTTGTATAGATAAAAATAATTGTTTAGTGGTATAGTGAATGTTATAAAATTTCTATATTTATGCTAGTAATATATTATTATAAATTTAACTAAGATAATTATTTTAAATTGTAGATGTATAAAATTGGATTTTTATTAAATTCATAAGATTTTTGAATAAGAATAGGCAAACGGTGTCTATCAACCTATTTACCTACTATAATCTACTTATTTAATAAAGTGTAAATTATTCCGTATTCGTTTCAACTCATACCTTTTTTTTTTTGGTTCAAAATTAGTATTAATATTTCACGTACCTATACCAACCAAAGTATCAACACTTACCCAAACCCATATTTGAGTTAATTTGGAAGTTAAATTTAACCCCCCCCCCAAAAAAAAAAACTTTATAATTTATAGTTGTAATGTACAATTAAACTCAATTAATTATAATTTATCTTTTAAAAAATAAGATTACTATATTGTACATGTCCACATTATGTTCCAGGTAATTTTCAATTGTTTTTTTTTATACTTACATATAATAAGTCAATTCACTTTTAACTCCCCTCCCTCTTTCCCTGAAATTTGGTCTAGTTACGGTCTTGCTTATACCAACCTTAATGTGCATTTATACTAATATGTATACTATATATATTTTATTATTATGTATTTAATATATAATATGATTTGTGTTACATTTTAAAATACACAATGCATATAATTTGTTTCAATAATACATGTATGAATATTAAAATATATTATTATATTATATAATAATAATATAAATGTATATTTATACCCATTTTAATGTTACCTACATCAATGTATAAAATTTACAATTTTTAAACTGTTTTTGTAAATAATATTTTCGACAACATGTTGCTTATTTTTATGAATTGTAACTCTTTCCTATGTTAATTTTAATCTTTTGATAAAAGAACAAAATATGTAGAGATACTTTCCTAGCTAGGTAAACTTTATGTAAATGGACGTATGTTTTACAGTAAATATACACAATGCGGTCTAATATTATAGATATATGAAAACTAAGGATCACATCAAAGTAATATCCCCGTTGTAATTAGAAAAGTTCAAAAAGTCCAATATATCCTGTAAATGTTATACTTTTTCAATTAGTAATTAGTGGACACGTATTTAGTTGGTGAAATAATGAAAATCATTTTTGAAGGGGTGGAATTATTTTAAGAAATAATACGGAATAGAAAATTAAAATTTTGTACTTTTTAATTTTTGATATCAGTCATCCCCATTAATACGTACAACATATATAGGTAATGCAGAGTACAGACTACAGATTTATGCAGGATAGGTAGGTCAACAAAAAAATTATTCATATTTTCCTCATTTTCCTATCTATTCACATTTAAAATGTGGTATACTTTTAATATAAATTATGAAGCATACCTATACAAATAATGTGTACAGTGTACATTATGTTACCTACTAGGTAATACAGTAATACATAAATATTAGTAACCCTTGTTCGTATATACCTACCTTGTTCATGTTCAAGTAAATTCACGTTGCACTAGTAGACATTTCATTTAACAATTATTGGGTAGGTAAATCGTGTGGTGGCCCGAGTTCATTTGATCAACCTAAAAGTGTAAAACATTTATTTCAAATATAAAACAACAGCAATTTAAATTACTTCTACAGCTTGAAAAATATAAGCCCAAAAAAGTCCATTGTCACATTCACCAGGCCGCAATTTTTAAGTAGGTAGAATTAAATCCTGTGGTACCTAAACACAAAGTATATATGTACAAGTTTGTTTATAAATTTATACCGGAAAACAAATTTTTCCTTCAAACATACATTTTTATAATACATTTTAGTAAACAATTTAAATTGTCATGTTAATAATATTTAAATACTATTGATAATAATTTAGTAATAGAGTACCTACCTGATAACATTTTATTCTATAGACTATAGAGAAGTAGGTACCTACCTTCACACACGACACCCCTAATTCGTAGTGTGCACAAAGATAGAACCTGGTATCCACCTGAACCTAGATCTTAACTGCAATGAGACATCTAACGCATTGGTCTTCATCACACCACCACTGAGATAAACCTACCTATATCTACTCAAAATTATTGTTGCTATGCCGCTGCAATAATCCAAAAATATTTAATAAATTCCTTAAGTATTTAAAAATTCTATACCTATATCTTTATTTCAATAGTTACTTGACAAGACAAAAAACATGAATTTATTTTAAGATCATTAATAACATCAGATAAAATATTTTGAACTACCTACCAAATAAAGTAACTGAAAAATTTTAGTATCAACATGTTTGCATCCAAGCTATTCATGTATAAAAAAAAAGGGTTTCAGCAAAAGTTCTTAACATCAGTGTAGGAATTGATAACTTTTTAAAAATAAAATATTATATAATATTAATTTTATGAACAAGAGATTCCTATGAATTTGAAAATGATACTAGTATTTAAAAATTAAAAGAGTTCTAATTTTACTTTTTTTAATTAATTTGAATTTTTAGAAAAATATGAAATTTGAGTCCAGAAGATCTTAAGACTGAAACATAGCCATAAAAATAACACGGAAAAATACTTCAAAATTCGAGATAATATTATACCTATTGTAAGCAACACATTTCTGCAACTTACATTTACCAACCTATAACTTCAGCTTTATGCCCATGTGAGCATTCATTTTCAATCTAATGGAGAATAAATAATTGTATTAGAAGTATAAAGATAAATGATAATTCCATAAATTTGTCAATACTCCATTACCACGTGCAATATATGTATTCTGAAAAAAAAAATGGATGCTTTCAAGTTTAATTTTAATAATCAGAATGTATAATAAAATAAAACTGCAAGTTAAAAATGAGTTAAAATAAAATAGTTTTTTTAATCAAAAAATGCTACCTTTCACTGAATTAATTTAATCATTATGAATACCAAGGTATTTATGGGATACATTTTTTTAGGATTATATAGCCCTCCCCCATCACAGATATTTAAATCAAATGTTACACTCATAATTATATAATATACATATTGGTATGAGTTATGATTCCTGAGAATTTGAGACCATTCCATATTTCAAACAATATTATTGTGTTACATAATGCACACAGCTTTAATGATTATAAATTAATAGTTTTTTTTTTTTCTAAATCTTACTAATTATCATGTAATTTACTGTAATTTTATAATTAATTGAAAACCCCGTATGATTTAATTATTGACAATTCAAATAATTTTAAGTTATTACTATGTTATAAGTTCTAAATCATTTAGCATTATACATAATAAATAATTAACAATAAATATACTTGTATATTTTGTAAATTATATAATATAGATAAGCTAATTTAACTAATTTTAGGAATTGTTCCTGGTTGTTTTGATAACCAGAAGTAAACTTACATTTTGTAAGTTTATTTATGTAAATTACATAAAAACCAAAGAAAAATAAATGTTTTGTTCCAAATTGTATCTTAAACTCGTTTTATATTGAAATAAATTAAGTTTTTTTCAAAAAAAAAAAAAAACCTGAAAGTATTGATTGAATTTGGTTTGTTAATTTTAAACTATATTAGTATAATCCTTGAATCAGTGATATTAAAATTATTTTTCTACAATTTTAACTTCCAATATTCCTAATTACTTATTTTTCCTTTATTTTAGAATCTGAACAAAGCAAAGAATATATTGGTTTAAAAACTTTCATCATCAAACTTACGAGTAGTTAATTTGTAAATGTTCAAACTGGTACGTAACAACTTATTAAATCTTTACAGTACTTCATATCTATAAATAAATTTAGTTATTAAATTCTATATTATAAACTATGCACATACTCTCACTCAGAATTGTTTTTCAAATTTATCATAATTATTAAATTTAAACAAATAATTACAACTAAATACCTACTAACACAATAAAAGACTTGCATTAAAAACTGGTATCTTGCTTACTTTATTTTGTCATGAAAAACAATAAACATTTTTCCCACAAATTTAAATTCTTATATGCTTTGCCATTTAGTTAACCATTCCAACTAAAATAATAAAAAAAAAGTTGAATTTTTATATTTTATTTAATATATTTGAATTGTAATACAATAGATATAACAACTTATAATAATTAAAAAGCATCAATAGAAAAATATAGTCAAAATTATTTTGTACCCAATCACATAATAATAAAATAATTGTTTCTTTTCTTTATATTAAACAAAGAAGTCCACAAAAACAAATTGTAATCAGTAAAAAAATATTTGCAATTATATAATAAAAGCAAATCAATTACTAAACATTTTTATAACACGTTAATCAGTAAGTTTGTGGTATAATAATAAAATATGTTGCAATAATGAATAAAATGCTTACACAAACTTTTTTATGGACTTAATATTTCTAATGTTTAATCTTCTTAGTGTAGTATAACATAATTCATTAACTTTATGAACCTAAAAATATGTAAAAATACAATAGAAACAAATATTAGAGTATAAAATGTTGTTCATTGTACAAAAAATAATTTGATTGTAATTAAATAAAATATATTTTATAAAAAATTAATCCAAAAATAAATTTAATGTAAAAAAATTAAAATTTAATGAAAAATATTAATAATGTTAAATTGTGATTTTAGTAAGATTGTATTTTTAATCAATACAATAGAATAATATAAGAACTGATATCAGTTAAATCATATTATGTTAATAATGAATAATATGTTTCAAATGTATATATTATTTAATATTTATAAATATAGACAAATTAAAAGGCACCAAAAGCTCATAAAAATTTGATTATCTCATTAAAATTTAAGTAATTCAACCAAATTCATAGGTATCTAGAGAGTGAAGCAAAAAGAATTTTCTTACATTGATTTTTGATGTTGGAAGCAAATGTTATTGATGTGGGATAGTTTGATTTAAACGATTAACATTGCATTCAACAGTTCGCTCTGAAGTTCATCATTGCGACTTATTTTCTAATTTTCAAACTTGTTAATTTTTAAATAAACTATGCCCACAACAGAAAAAATGTATAAGGACACCCATAATAATGGATAATACGTCTTAAATTAAAAAGCTTATAAAATTCAAATAGTTTATTGGATTTTTAAATTCTCGATATCTGGTGAAGAATTTTGAGATGCTCTCTTTTTCGGAACAATACCATTCAATTTCATATAATCCATAAATTGTTTTGGTACTTCTGCCAACACATCTTTTGCCAATTGCAAATTAGCCACACTTGGGTCCAGGTTATTATACTTGTTGAATGCGACAAACTGTACAATATCCCTTGCTGCTTTAACTCCATTGACTTTTAAATTTCCTTTATCATTATCCAATTCATCCATTTCATCAAATGTTTCATTGCCAATACCGACAATTATAATAGAAATTGGTAATGTTGATGCTGAGATGATTGCCTTGAAAAAGAATACAATTAATAATTTGATGGATTGATAAAGCTTCTCCTGTACACAGATGAAAAAAAATTAGTAGTAGGTCTTTGTTTGGCTTATCATAGGCTCAGCACAAGTTTATTTGATTGTTTTCATTTAAAAGCTGTAATAACTAATTTCAATGAAAAATTATGTATACATTTTATGGTGGACGAGTTTATTATAGAGTAAAAACATTGATTATATAATATACAATGTATATAAAATCAATGGTAAAAATATAAAATAATAAATTTTTTTAATGAAGTTAATTATTTATAAAAATTGCAAGAGTATAATAAAATATTGACTAACCAAACAAATTTTATCTGTCAAACCACTTAATAAAACTATATTAAATTATTAATAATTATAACTCAAAAATGTTAACTATCAAAACATATATTTAATTGAATAATTTGGATAATTCACTTATTATGCCTACTGTAAACTAATAGTTTAATATCATAAGAATTATATCAATAATATACCAACAATCAATTTTATTTATAAAATTCATCCATAGTATATTAATGTTTTCACTTTCAAAAGAACTCTAAATTTGTAAGAAGTTATGACATGTATTGATATAAATATGAAATTAATCAAAATGAGAAATCTAAATGTAGGTAATATAAACTAAAAAAATACCTTGCAAGTTTCTTCCATGTCAGTAATAATTCCATCAGTCAATATAAGTAAAATAAAATAACCACTTCCATCTCGATGATCTTGAGCTATTTTAGCTACATGATTAATAACAGGTGCAAAATTTGTAGGTCCGTATAACTGAATTTGATTAATACAATGGCGATATGCATCTAACACACCTATTTATATTGAAATATATAAATTTTTATTGTACAATAAATTTAAAAAAATTAACCATTAGTATCAAAATCAATAGTATTACTTTACCTTTTACTCCAAAACAATGTGGATTTTGAGGATTCATATTAACAAAAAATTCATGAGACACTTGTCCACCAGGTATTTTAGCACCAAATCCCAACACAGGGAATTGTTTATCAGAATCGTAATCTTCAATAATAGATACAACACTCCATATGGCTTGTTCATAACTATTCATACTTGCATTATTGAAGAAATGCAAAGATGATGGTTTTGATGGATTTCCATTTGATGCTATTTATAATAATAATGTACTAATTATAATACATTTTACAAATAAATAAATGATATCTAATAAAATTAAAGTATATTTTTTTAAATATTTAATAATTGTCTACTCTGAAGTTTTATTGAATTCAAATCAAATAATTTTGGTATTTAAATCATACAAATTAATAAAAACTGTTACCTAACACTGTACAAATATGAACACAATTTACCTGTAAAATCAATAGCTACTGTACAAAATATCTCTGTTCCTCCTTGGACATAATCTAAAAATGAATAAGTCGATTGTATTTTTATGTAATCTACATTTATATCTCCAGAATCTTTATAATCCTTCTTTTTCTCCTGAAAATTATTGTTGATAAATTAACTGTAAATATTATGATTCAAAATTGAATGGAAATAATAATTTACTTTTTTTTTTCCATTAATACATTTAAAAACCACATTAGGTACTAAGAGACCATTGAGAGTAGTATGAAATTCACCAATAAGGCTATGATCTCCACTAGAATTCCAATCAAAACAAATTATTTTTAAATCACGATCATAATCTCCATTGCAAAATGTTCGAAGTGGAATTTTAAATTGTTTCCAATGCGGTTTAAGCGTATCCTTAATCACCTATAAAAATTAATTAAGCAATAAGTTTTATAAAATCATATTATTTAAACTTTTTACTTACTTCGGTCTTATAAACTAGTGTGTAATTACCAGTATCTGTGAGTTTATATATTTCCAAAAATGGGTCAGATTTACCAAAAAAATCTTTCTTATCCAAATTTTTTCCACTCATTTCTAATATCATTTCATCTCTATCCGTACCCAATTCTTCAGCTGTTATAATGAAGTAACTACTTTTTAATTTACCATCACGATCAGTCAGTTGTAATTTATTCTATATACAATAAAAATTATTTATCACATATACGTATATATATATATATTATATATATATAGTAGGTACTTATAGTAAGTCAATTTTATCTTACACGTTTGTTAGCAACAAGTTGTCCTAAATTAGTTGTGATAGTTCCAAGGAAATCATGTGTTGACAAATCTTTATCTTTAGAGTCTGAATCATAAATTTCAAACAATAATGGTTGTTTTTCTTCAAATCTATAGCTAATTAAAACTTTAGAAACAAAATTTGGATCTTGATTATTTTTTACAGTTTCAGTACGGTGAAACTCAACCCATTGTTTTTGACCAAATGGTTGTACATATGTTACACACATTGGATCTGATTTAGACATAATATCTGTACCAGATAGTCCCCTAAAAATAAAATAATTGTATTATGAAATGGACAATTGCACCTTACATGTATTCAAAAAATATATTTTTCATTACCTAAACTAAAATATAGACTTGTATAGTAATTTTAAATATATATATATATATATATATATATATATATTTATAATGGTCAAAGTAGAAGATACAAGGAGATGGCATCCATCCAATTATTTTTTTCAAGATGGTACATCCTCTTTATAACAATATTCTATATAGATTATTAATTTATATTGATGTTTTTCATAAAAATGATATGTTTTGAATTAATGAATACAAAAAATTTAGTTTTTATACCTCCAATTTGTGTATAATGATGTAATGCAAACTGTTAAAAAAATATTAGTGTACATTTATGTACAAGTAATAATTGTTTACGATTTAAATCAAAATTTTTTTATAAGAATATATGAATTCAAATACGTATATTAAATAATTTAATATATTATGTATATTAAAATTAACTTCTGTTGTGGTATTATTTTCATCACAGAGACATCTCGCCAACAGAAGTTGGCTAATCTAAAGAAAGTGGCGGAAATCAAATTCATTGTTGATAATGTTTATGGAAATTCTATAATGAGTTTCTGAATGAAATCGGTTAAGTTTTAACTTAACAAGTTAAGAATTCCTACAATTTAATGAAGAAAAAGTTTAAAATTACTTTTTTAAAAATCTCAAGGAAACTTATTTTTTTATTTTTAGACGAGCATTGGTTAATTTTTAATTCTACCAAAGCAATATATTATGGTGAATGTATTTTTGTAAGTCCTTGATTAAAATATTGACCAATTCTTGGTCTCATTAAAACTTATAATGCTATGAATCTCTAAACATTAATACTGCTGGAATAATTCAAATTTACCTGCATGCCAAAGATAATTCAATATCGGCTGATGGAGATACAGCTGATCCTGGAGTGAAAGCCATGATTTAAAAACTGTTTAGAATTTCTTTAAATTATATTCTGCAACTATGGATGAGTAAAATGTTATTTCAATAGTATGTGTTATTTTATAATAAGTGCATACGGTGAATGTAATATAATGTACCTGGTGGCTGGTATATTATTATGTTATCAAAACTCAAAAAGAACAATTTCGTCCTTACCACGTCCAATGTTTTCAAATACAAACAAAAAAAGTAGACTATAATTTAGAAATTAATTATGAGTATCCAAAAAAAACCATTTAATTTTTACAACTGTTTAATCTTCTCTGTGATACAACCACGATTTAAGTGAGGAATTTCACTATTGAATCGAAAAATTATTATAACCAGATATACCAAATTTGGTGTAAACTATACAGTCACTTCAAAATACGCTATCGGTAATTCTCTAATCACAAGCTAAAAATAATAATAATCTATTAAGTACAGATACCGTTATCGTTATCTATGGAGCACAGAACATGTTTGTAGATAATTATATAGCCACATAAATACTATAATATTATAGTATTATAAAAAAAAAAATAGATATAATCTACTGCCGTGGTACCACAGAATGCTATTATTCTATAGTGGTACAGATGCGAATTCTATTATCTAAATGGGTCTGTCTGTGGCACAAATAACAAAGTATATTAGTGTACACACAAAATTATTGGTATACAATTTTTTTCAGAGGGTTTATAAATATGTAAATATGTATAAATAAAAAGTTATTATATGGTCCTATTCACGAACACAAGAAGCGTTCATTTTTCTATTACTCAGGGGATCAAAATCACGACTAAAGAAATATTATTATAAAACATAGGTAATTTTATTATCTAATAAAATATAAAATTAAAAATTATTTGTACTTTACCTATAAAGATATTTGAAATTTTCAAGATTTTTTTTTCCATTGTTGTTGATAAAGTCAATTGAGTAGATCAAAAAGCTTCAAAATGTAATATAAAGTTCCATTTATATAATATAATATAAAAAAATTCATATAGAAATTGATAAATTGAGCAAAATCTGCAAACTTTTTCCATTAAATGTGTTCCATGTTACTACTAAAGAATGTAATACAAAATTGAAAATTAAATATATATTTCTCATGGCAATAAACATTTTTTTTTTTTAGTGTGGCAAAATTAAAATTTTATGTAATTGGATATTTCAACTAACTTTGATAAAACATATAAGTTTCGTTCAAATCTTGAAAATTTGATACAGTTTTTTTCATAATTTGTTCCAAGTACAACATAAAACGTGGAAGAAATGCATAGAAAAAATTTTCTTTTTTATAACCAAGTTTTTAAAATTTTAAATTAAAAATACTAAAAATTATAAATTACATTGTGATTAACAATTAATAACATTTTTATTTTCAATCACTAGGATCTATAAATCTTTTTCAAGATAACTTATAAGTTGTTCACACATACTTATAAACTTGTATATAAAAACTGAATTCACAATCAATTTATATGAGTGTAGGGAAAATAACGGGAAATTAATTTCATATTTATAAGAACAATTTTCAAACATCACTTCTCATTTTTTTCACGTCAATTCTGTAAATTCCTGGCCAACAATATAAAAATTATGCAAGTTATGTTTATGTTAGTTTATGTTTATAATATATGCGACAGACACATTTCATAATCATTATTGTCATCATCATATGGCTTCATGACTTTATAAGTTTTCATCACCACTGTCAGTGCTCTCCAACGTCTACGATCCTGAATCATAAATGCACTGTAAACTGATACATCTGTATCCGAAACAGATACATTTATACATAAGTATAATATGTATATTATGTTCAAATACAAACCTTAAATACCAATATACATTTTTAAGATTATTAGTGATTTAGAATAGATACTGTAAAAAACAAATATTATTATACAGACGGTTGTAATTATTTAAATATAATAAAACATAGAGCTTATTTTATAATACAATGATTATAATTTTGAATAGCACTCTTAATTCTACTTGATATCTTTTTTCTTTTCTTTTTTTTTTATAGTAAAATTGAAATTATTTTTAGAATATAAACCAAAATGATAGAAAAAGTTATTAATTGTAGGTCATATAACGTGGAGTAGAAGAGAACTTGGCGTATGACTTGATAACTTTGTTGACAGCTTCTAGAAAATCTTTTTCAGTCGCGACTTTTCTGCGGGCTCTAATTGCAAACATACCAGCCTCAGTACAAACGGATCTAATTTCAGCTCCTAAAATTTAAAAATTTAAATAATTAAGGTAAAATGTATTAATTATTTAACTCAATTTTTGTTTATATTATGCAATCTTGATAATCTCACACAAATAGACAAGCCTTTTTAAGTTTCATACTAAACTTAAATAAACTGTTAAAATACTTATTTAAATTTTAAGGTTTAGGTTAAATTGTAAATTTATGTATCAAAAGACGATAATGTATTTTCCTCTTTTTCTGTAATCAAACTTAAAATTGAAAATTTTACTTGAAAGGATTATGAAATAATAAAACATCTTTACATAAAAAGTAAAAAAATATATAAATAGTGCTCAATTTGATCAAGCAATAGTTCATAATTTATATACTTCTTTTATGAAATGAATAATTTTATGTTTTATGGATCAACATTTCAATGCAAGTTCAACATAATAAGCTATTTTACCTAAAAGTGAAAAATAAAAATATTTACCTACGTTAAACTTTCTTGTTAAAATTTGAATAACAGCTTTGTTAGTTGTTTTATATTATCGTACACATTTCATTATTTTAATGCTTGAACAATAAAAAGTATTAGAGTCAAAAATTCATAGCAGATGCCATGGTAATGCTATAATAACTTATTCGCCCTAATATCTATTTATATCTTATACTTGGACAAGTTGAACATTTGGATGATAAAATAATTTCCTATAAAGTAAACCTATTTTATGAATCAACTCAAAATCTCTTCAATTAACTAATCAGACGAACTTGTTGGTCACCACTGATAATTTTATATACAAGGTGGCCCAACTTAATAAACCGATGAAAATATCTACAAAAATAATAATTAGTTGTTTAAGTACAGTTTGATAATAGAGGGTCGTATTAAACCCTTCTAGTTAAATTTGTATTTTCATCCCAGACATCTTTTAACCTTGTGAAAAATAACTTTTGTATTTTTAGGACAGGATACACATAATCGCACAACCGGTAATTGTTAAAACAGAAAACATTGTTGATGACAATAACTGAAGGGTGGGCGGGAATAACGTGCTATGTAGCAATTCATAAATGTTCAGGAACAACTAAAAACGAAAACTGTATTATACATTTTTATTAATGTGATTTGGAACGCACGTAGCACGTTCTTACATATTTGACTATAACACTCTACCATTATTTTATTTAACTTTACCATTTTTTTACATTTTTCCAATCTGTCATATTGATTTTCTGTTTTCGTCCATCACTTAGACGGTTAACATCACTACTAGATAAATTATTTAGACTTGTCATAGTTAAATAGGTAACACAATCGTGATATCCGCACGTCTCGCGTCGCGTTGACTTACTGTGAATAGTGAACGCTTAACATACATAACACGTTATAATAGTCAACTAATCGCAGGTTTCTAAGTTTATACACGATGATTGTGTACAATAAAAACATTCTGGGAATTGTTCGATTCTTAAAATATATCGAGATTACTTCATAGCACGTTATTCTGCAAAAACATGAAAATTGAAAAAATGTTACATAGCACGTTATTCCCGCCCACCCTTCAACTGTTATTCATTATTATGATAGTATGTACTGATAAATAGGGTAGTCATATAACTAAGTAATACCTAAGTATAAGATAGCCTATCTTAAAATATTAAACATGTTTTTTTAATATATATTAATCAACCAATAAAGCAATAATAATATATATAAAAAAAATAAAAACATTACCAGTGCTATTTGGACACAGTCTTGCCAATAATTCAAAACGAATATCACGTTCAACACTCATAGCTCTAGCATGTATATTGAAAATATGGGTACGACCTTCTAGATCAGGCAAACCAAATTCAACTTTTCTGTCAAGACGTCCAGGTCGCATTAATGCTGGATCTAATGTATCCGGTCTATTTGTTGCCATTAAAACTTTTATGTTTCCTCTAGGATCAAATCCATCCAACTGGTTAATGAGCTCTAACATAGTTCGTTGAACTTCATTATCACCACCAGCACCATCGTCAAAACGAGCACCACCAATTGCATCAATTTCATCAAAGAATATCAAACAAGCTTTTTTGCTGCGCGCCATTTCAAATAATTCACGCACCATACGTGCACCCTACAAATGTAAAAATATATTATTAAAACAATATTATTCAATAACAAATGTATAAATTGTAAATATATTTATTTTACCTCTCCAACATATTTTTGTACAAGTTCAGAACCAATAACTCGAATAAAACAAGCATCAGTACGATTAGCAACTGCTCTGGCACATAAAGTTTTACCAGTCCCAGGGGGTCCAAACAATAAGACTCCCTTGGGAGGTTCAATTCCCAAATTTACAAATTTTTCAGGCTAGAATAATATTAAAAGGTTATACATAAAATAAAAATACTTTTAATATAAAGTTAAAAAATACCCACATGTAATAATGGAGTTTCAACAACTTCTCGAAGCTTATCAATCTGTTCTTTACATCCACCAACATCTGAGTAAGTTACATCTGGTTTTTCTTCTACTTGCATCATAGTAACAGTTGGGTCAATTTTTGGTGGTAATGGAATATGGATTTGATACTTATTACGATCAACTCTATATAAAAATAAATAAAATTGAAAATAAAATCCAATTACGGATTTTTATATCTTGAAATTTTTTGCATGAAACCTTTGGTAAAGATTAATTATATGAAATTTTTTCTATTCGGACTTAATTGTTTTATTAAAAATAATTGTATTAAAAATATATATTCTTAATTTAGACTTCAAGAAAAAAAAGTTATTTATTTACCCAACACGCATTCCTTCTTCAATATCAGTTGGTGCCACAGAATCAGCAAGATCAACTACAAACTTGGCGAATTGTTTCACATTAATTATGTACTTGGGATCATCTGAATCAGCATTTATAATTTTTGTACATCTTGCCACCTATTAACATAAAATATTCAATTTTTTCATTAGTTGTTTATATTATGATAAAGTTAAAACAATATTAACCTGTAATGGCTGTTCATTTTGAAGAGTTTGTTTATCAGCAGTTAGATCCCAAAAGGCTGGTGGAGCTAACCCCGTGTCTGATTCTTTGATTCCAGTTAACTCATTAATACGTTTTATGTTACCTTGAATATCGTCTTCTACAGCTTTAACATTAATTGTCCATTGTCCTTGGCCCTACGAAAGAAAAAAAGTTACATTTAGTCAATGAATAAAATTAAGAATATTAACTAAATAATCATACTTACATATGTTTTGAGTAACACAATATCCTCTTCGTCCAATGCTGAAAATTAAATAAATAATTTACTTGCAATAATATTTGTTTGATAGGTATTAATATAAATTTAGAATGATTAGTTTAAGGTACATTAGGCTTTACCAATTAAAGAATGAATAACCTAAAAATAAATAAAAATGTAACCTTATTCTACTACTATACAAAGTTTAATTATATCTAATAAATTATTAATTAATCTGATATTAGATTTATGTACATAAAAATTTTCAGAAAAATAATATCATAAAATATAAATTAAAATTACAGATCAATAACAAATCCTAAATTGATAATATTTTCATAAAAACTAAAAAGATAATATTAAAAGTATGAAAAAACAAAGAATATCTTGTAAAAGTGTCAAGCCAAAAAATGCAATTCGTTGACAGACACTTAAATGTTGTGACAGTTCAAAGTTATTTCCTAACTAAGTTAGCATAATGAAGAGGCCAAATGTCTGCTACTATAGCTCTTTAATTATTTTTTTTCACCCAGAAATGGAACAACTACCATCCAGATTCTATAACGAATGAAGCATCTGGAAAACACTAAAAAGATTAAGAGTGGGTGTTTCCGAACAAAATAGAATTTATACAAATGGGGATACAATACAGGCTCCACAAAATGCGAATGTGGAAGCGGACAAATCAAACAACATATACTAATATGCCTTTTAGACTCCGTGATATGTACACACAGACATAATAAATGCATTAGATGCAGCAATAAGCTTAGCTTAAATAGGTAATAAAATAAAATATAAGTAGAAATATTAATGAAACGTTTAATACAATTTTTCACTTACACTTAATTTCTTTTTCTTCTTTTTCTGGTTCATCTTTCTTCACTTTCCTCATCTCATCTCCCAAATAGTCAGGCATCTTAATAGATTACTTTTGCTACACTAATAGTTAAATCTGATTTGAGTTGAAACAACTCAATGGAGTTGAATCAACCTGTTTATCAAGTGAATGTTCTAACACGAAATTTCTGACCCTAAGCTTACGAATTTACAATCAATGGGTTGGCGTTTTTACTGTGTAATATACAATATATTATGTTTATTGTGAACCTAATATAAAGGATAATGATAAAGCTGTTTTTATATCAAAATGTAACTTAAAATATTTTTAGGTTAACACAATGGCTTCTCAACATTGGCCTACACTAGCGCTATCTTTGAAAATAATTTAGTACTATAGGAAATTTGATTGTGTTTTTTTTTTTTTTTTGATAATAAAAACGCTTGATGTAGGTATATATTTTTGTAAAACAATAATTTGTTTATCGCCTTATTGGTAAATATTTTATTATTTTCCTCTAATAGCCATTTGTTTACATTTTTCTTCGACTCCACCTTTTAATAATATCTATTACCTATTACATTTTAGAACTAATCATGTGCCGATCAAGGTGGAAATTAAGATTTATTTTTTCAAGACTTTTCTTTTTTTAATCTGTTACTTTTATTTATTTTTTTATTTTGCAATCACATAACGGTACCTCACCTAGTGGGGCTTGTTTGGGTGAACACAAACAACCTGATAGGTACGTTAATGTTAAAGCGTGCATAAATAACAACCACTTGCGTTTCTATGTTCACAGGTAACATGCAAATAGCATTGTTTATTTCACCCTATCAGTTTAAATGTAAATAAATTAAATTAACCAATTATTGAATTTTGTTTTACACAGTATAATTATCATGGTTCTATTTTCGTGACATTGCCCTATTACATGTCACTGCAATGCTTCGGTTTTTAAGTAGAAAGCGGGGTCGGAATGATCCTAAAGCCCGAAACATTAAAGCTGGAGCTGAACGTTTAAATCCTCCTAACAAGCATTGCATGCAATGTAGAGTTATGCTTTTAGATGGTACAGATCTATGCATTGAATTATCAGTAAGTACATTATTATATTTACTTTACTCAAAATGTTTCTCATCCATAATTTTAAATTTGAGATACCTAAAAAAATTATAGTACCTAGTTTATTTTTATAAATATTAAATAAAACATTTGTCAAATATCTTTTTCAAATAAAAACGTCATTTAATATATATATAATTACCACTATTTCACTGTGTAAGATTAGTATTTTCAATTCTTATGTAATATTTATCTAACTATCTTGCATAAATATAAATTATGACAACAAGTATTAATATTAGGTAAATCCAAAATTTATAAATATAAGTTAATTAATATTTTAAAATAAAAGCTAAGTACCTATTTCACTACTTTGTAAAAAGAATAAATTTAAAAATTATTTTATTCACAACAAAATGAAATCAGTTTTATTCATACTACAATACCTAGTAGGTTCATATTTATTTTATTTTTGCTGAAATTGTTTTCAAAAATCATTCACCATTCAAAATCATAATTTGTATTATGACTAATAGTATTTAATATTTATTTTGATTGTATGTTCACTGGTTTTGCATTTTCATATAACCTATACCTGTGTAAATCTTATAAATTTAAAAATGTAATTAATTTTTTAAATTACAATTTCTCTCTCCATAGAGAAAAGCTAAGCAACTATTTAAGCCTATTTCAAGCCCATCTTTCCAAAACATTTCAACCACATGAGGATAATTTTTATCATACAACACATACATGAAGTTAAAAATTACTTTGATTCTGCAGTTCCTAATGCTTCCATTGAAAAGTCCTAGCAAAGTACTCCTAACAAAGTAAAAAATATAATCTCCTTAATATTCACATAATAAATCCCCAGGGTTTAATCTAATAACAGCTAATGGTGCTAACTGTTTACCTAAAATGGCCAAAATACTCGTCGCATATATTTTTAATGCATTCATGAGACATTCATATTTCCCCTTACTTTGGAAATTCTCACAAATAATTATGTTTCCCAAATTGGATAAACAAGTCAGTCTACAGACCCATAAGCCTATTACCATTCTTTTCAAAAAATGTTCAAAGATTTATCCTTAAATTAAATGAATTTACCTGCACATACTATCTAACAATATCCTCCCACCTTCTCAATTTGGCTTCAAAGCCAAACATAGCATGATTCATCAAGCCCACTGAGCAGTTGATGCAGTCTCCTCACTTGACAATAAACTTTATTGCACCTGTGCCTTTATAGACATATCTCAGGTGTTTAATAATATCTGGCATGAAGGTCTCCTTTTTAAACTCCGCAAATTTCTTCTACACTTTTCCTATTAACTAAATCATATCTTATAGACCACAGACACTTCCAAATCAAATATAGCTGTAATCAATGCTAGAGTTCCCCAAGGGGGTATTATTTCGAGCAAATTATTTAATATTTATTCTCCTGATCAACCTTTTACTTAAAATACTCTTGTAATTGACTTTGATGATAACAAAGTTTATGACAAATATTATAAAACAATAATCTGTTAACTGCCTCAGAAAATTTACAATCTCATATAAATTTACTTTCGGAATAGTATGCAAAATGACAAATTAAATTAAATCATAATAAATCCGTATGTACAATTTCACCTTAAGATATGGACCCTTACATAACTGTTGATTATATACCAATCTCTACTTTCGACACTTGTTAAATACTTAGGCCTCAATCTTGATAAAAGATGTAACTTGGCAAAATCGTATTACAAAAAAGACTATTAAGTCTCAATTTATGTACTCGCTCTCTAAAAATATTAATCTCAAAAAATAAATTCACTATTTTAAATACTAAATTATTACAAGAATTAATAATATATAACTCGTTCATAAAGCCAATGTGGACGTATGTGATTCAACTATGGAGTTCGTCTAAGAAGTCAAATTTAAACTAAATACAATAATTCCAAAATATTACATTTTGCCAGATTATAAATGCTTTGCCCTATGTCTTTAACCATAACCTCCACCATGACCTAAGTATCAAAACAATCAAGAAATAAGCTGCAGTATTCTTCAAATGCTTTTTTGAATAAAAATACCTGATATCTAACATATTATATTGTTAAACAACATTTTCATCAACATTTTAGTATTATATTTAATCTTTTAATTTTATCTTCAGATAATCCAAAATAATATTTACTTTGGCATTGAATATTACTGCCATTCGAATTGTTTTATTGATAAATAAGACCATGTTAATATATTTAATACATACATATGTCTTAATAGTTAAAAGAATTTAACACCTATATAGTTATTTTTCAAAAATAATGAAAAAAAAAAAATTAGCATAACACTTATTTTTTATATAATAAATTTAGAAAAAATTGTTTTTGGATACAATTTGTTAGTGGAAATAATTTTTTATCAAGTTGCATTCAATAGTTCAGATGCAACTTACCGATATTAAAATTAGTTTTCAAGTTGCGTTAGAACAAATAAGATGCAATAAACATGCTTTTATCAATTTCGGATGCAAGTAATATAGTACAACTCAAGTATCAATTATTTTTACCAAATTGTAAACATAATTAAATTAATATATTCTGAATTTCTGAATAATTAAAACCTTTAACACATTAATTTTATCAATTAATAATGAATTATATTTATGTTAATGTATTGTTATTTTTTTGGTAAGCAAATTAAATTTTAATTAACATTTTACATATATATTTTAACTTTGCTTTAAATTAATATAATCACTTAAGAGTTTAGTTTATAGGTTCATTAATTTAAATTTTTTCTATTTTCAGAAAAAAGCTGTAGGCAGTGATTTATATGAACAAGTATTTTATTCATTGGATTTGATAGAAAAAGATTACTTTGGTTTACAATTTACAGATGCAAATCACGTTCAGGTAAATAATATATATATATATGTGCGTGTGTGTTTGTGTATTAATAATTTAGTGAATACTGTTAATATTGAAATTGCACTCTGAATTGGAGTTCTTATAAAAAGCCAGTTAATCAATGAAATCAAATTGTATTCTTTGATGTATTATTTTTAATATTTGAATATGTTTGAAAGTGACATTAAGACTTTATTAAAAAATAAATTCTAAACTAATTAATAAATTTTATGAAATTCTGTATTATACAGTTTGGAATTAATTTATGGATTATCTGGTTTTGTTTTTTATTATCAAATTGATTTTTGTTTGCCAAAAAAATTATTTTAATTATAATTATTTTATTTAGCATTGGCTCGATCCTACAAAAGCAATAAAAAAACAAGTTAGAAGTAAGTTATAATACATTTAATATTTATAACATTTAATAATTTATTATTATTTTTATATTAGTTGGACCACCATATACATTTCGACTTCGTGTAAAATTCTATTCTTCTGAACCAAATATGCTCAGAGAAGAACTAACCCGATATCAGTTTTTTCTTCAACTTAAATTAGACATTCTTGAAGGGCGACTTGAATGTCAACAAAATATTTGTATTGAATTAGCAGCTTTAGCTCTACAGTGTATGTTTTATAATACATTTAAAATATGACATATATATATACTTATACCTTTGTACACTTAATTATTATTTTCAGCTGAACTTGGTGATTACGATGAAACTTGTCATACTCCTGCTGTCATATCAGAATTTAGATTTGTACCAAATCAATCAGAAGATATGGAAATACAAATCGTAGAAGAGTTTAAAAAATGTAAAAGTTTGACTCCAGCTCAAGCAGAAACTAGTTATTTAAATAAGGTTAAATGGTTGGAAATGTATGGAGTTGATAATCATACAGTTTTAGTAAGTTAATAATTTTATTTATGTTTATAAATAACCTCTCAAACCTTATTTACAGATAAAAAATAAAATATTAGTTGATTATATATATTTTTTAAATAAATTGTTTATAAGAATATATATATATGTATTTAGGGTAAAGATGGGTGTGAATATGCTCTTGGTTTAACACCAACTGGAATTTTAGTTTTTGAAGGACTTCAAAAAATTGGCCTCTTTTTTTGGTACGATAAAATATAAATAATATATAAATTTATATCATTAAGTGTTCTGCTTAGTTATACTAATATTTTGTTTTTGTTTTCAGGCCAAAAATTGGTAAACTAGATTTCAAAAAAAAAAAATTGACTTTGGTGGTAGTTGAAGACGATGATCAAGGACGTGAACAAGAGCATACTTTTGTATTCCGGCTACATAATGAAAAAGCATGTAAACATTTATGGAAATGTGCAGTTGAACATCATGCATTCTTTAGGCTCCGTGCTCCTGTCAAAGGTCCCTCAGCTAGACAAAATTTTTTCAGAATGGGTTCACGATTTCGATATAGGTAAATAAACATATACACATACATATATATATTCTATTTTATATAACAATATTAAAAATTTGTGTTATCAATTAAGTGGTAAAACTGAGTTCCAAACAACTCAGTTAAATAGGGCAAGAAGGACTGTTCAGTTTGAAAGAAGACCAAGTCAAAGATATGCTCGAAGGCAGTCTCATGTGTTAAGAGAACGGCAAAAGTATACAAAAATATTAATTTTATTTCCTTTCTTATTTCATAATAGTTACTATAAAATGTTATGCTATTCAATTTTAAGGGATAAAACAGATAAACCTAAATCAGCTGACGAGAACGATAAAGTTGAAAATGTGAATATTATGGATAAACCACCAACTCCGATTTTAGATTCCAAAGATATTCATCTTGAACCAACATCCTCATTGACGTCAAACTCTTCAGGTGATAATTTTTTTTAAATGTTATGTACAAATATACTTTCAGAGTTGTTCTAGTAGTTTAATTAATTTTAGTATAGTTAGTATTAATTGCTTTATAATATGTTGCAGATGTTGCTGAAGATAGGTTAGACTCACTACTAAAAAGTTTAAATAAAGACACTCCATTGGTAAATAGCAACATTAATGATTCAAATTCAGTTGACAAAACTAATAAAATTGATGGTACTGTATTTTTACTAAATATATGACTAAATTATAATAATAATTCTATTTCATTAGATTTTGGGAAAGATCAAAACCATTCCACATCGCCTGTACCAAATAATCGAAAAATTTCATTCAATAATACTCCAAGACCAATTCCTAAAGAACATTTAAAATGCAACATTTTAAAAGGTAATTTTATGTAAATCTTTATCTGTGTCAGATTCAAAAGATTTAAAGATATATCATATATATCTTCGTGGAAAAGAATATGTTATTATTTTCAAATGTGTTTATATTATCACTATAGTGGTAAACTAGGATATTTTTTATTGTCTCCTTTCATTACAATATTTCATAATGTGTCATAATATTTCATAAGTGACGCTCTAGTATATGTAAATAGATCAACTGTATAAAAAGTAAAATGTTTTTTTTTTTTTTTTTTAGCCAAAGTTGAAGAAGAGATGAGGAAGTCTCCTTTGTCTATATTTGATCCATTATCTAAAGTGACCAACTTACAAGATAATAACCTACTTCATAATGGGTAATTGTTTCATTTTAAAATTATTTTATAGATTATTTATAATAAGCTAATTTTCTTTAGGGAATGTAACATGAATTCTAAATCAAACTCGTTTGGCAAAGAACAAGCAACCTTTGTATCTGTTGTAAGTAAATATTTTATTCTTAAATTATTTATTTTGTGGTGTCTCTTATATTATATATAACATTTATGTATTTAATTAGTTTATGCTGTTTTTTATTATTATTTTGTTTTGTTTGGTTTTTGTTTTTGGCTTCTTGCTTGGTATTTAAAAAGGGTGGAGATAAACTGACTTTATCCCTTAATGGTGGCATCGCAGCACCAGAAGAAACTAAGCAACCATCGGATGAACAACCTTTATCTGAAACATCTCTATCTAAAGATGACCTTAAAAGATGTGCTACTCCAGTAACAGTAACCCATTTCTCTTTTGGTGAATGTGGCAAATTAGAACAAAGAGTGATTTCTCCTGAAAGAAGTCCTACAGAAAGTATGTCAAGTATTTTGTCCTTGCCATTTAATGCCACTTCTCCAACTAGCCCTCGCAACCCATTTTCGGCAAATCCGTTTACTGGAGATTCCCAAGCAACAACTAATCCATTCTTATCGCCATTATCAAATCCATTTACCGATAATAGTATAAAAAAAGATTCTACTAATGGTGTTGTGGTGGCTGTTGTTGAATCGAATACTGAATCAAATGGTGTTGCAAATTCTGATACTAAAGTAGCCCCAAAAATGCAGGTATGTTGATTTCTCCTTATTTGCTCGTATAATCTTATAGTATTATATTTTAGTAGTGTTATAAATGCAAATATTATTTATTTTAACTAAATATATTAACTATTTATATTTTATAATATGTATCATAGTATTCAAGTAATTTAATTCATAAATAGTTTTTATAATGTAAATAATTACTTACTTATTTCTAAGACATGATACTTATTTGTAGTGTAAATAATAGCATTTGAATTACAATATTATTGCCAACAGTTAAATGATTCAATTATAATTATTATTGTTAAAATATTTTCAAGAGATTTTTTATGATCAGTAATGTATTTCTAATTTTGTTTGAACTAGCTCTTGCTGTAATATTAATATTGATTGAATTTAAATTTAATAATAAAATATAATTTTAATATAATCAATCATTTTTTGAAAAAAATTTTAATTTTTCATTTTAATTATTTCAAAAAAATGTAGATTAAAAATAAAAATCTTTGTACCCATGTTAATTTTTAATCAATTAACACTTAAAGCATTTTGTATTTACTGGATGAAAAACAAGTGGCCTCTCTTATGTTACCTATCTATATTTAGTGCACAGTAAAAACAAATCATTGCTTTGAAATTTACTTTTTTTTTTCCAACATACTAAAATAAAATTTAAGTACATTAATAAAACACAGTTAATTTAAAACAATGTAAAATAGCTGTTTAAAATATAAACTTGTCTAACTTAATATGTTTTTCAAAAATATTTTACAAAATCCTACCCTTAAAGTGTTACACTATAACATTATAGTATAACACGATGAAAAATAAGATTACTTATGAATATTTGTGTAAAATTAACTGTAGTTTAAATATTTTTGTTGAATTTCAAATTTAAATACTTTTTTAATGTTTAGATAGTGTGGATAAAGCCATTTTTTTTTACTACAAAGTACAAAAATAAATGGACCGTGAAATGTATTAAATTTAAATATACGAGAAACATTATTTTTTCCACCATATATACAGTGTGTTTCTTTTTAAAGGTAACACAAAATAATTCTGTCCAGTGACATCAGATTGATATGCGGTGTTCGGTAGGAGATAGGGAATACTTAAATACACATTTTTTGATGATTTTTACATTTTCAGATCTTTCCGTGTGCGCATGCGCAATACAACTTGCATTTTTTAAATGGCATCAGGTGTTTTGAATACCAAATTCAGATAGACCGAATTTTTTTAAGTCAATTTGGTGCTTTTTACCATAGCTCTAAAATCAAAATTGACCAAATGACAACGAGTGAAAGTTTCGATTAAAATTATTGAATTTTTCAACAATCATACTAGAATTTTATTAATTATTATGAAATTTCAAGTATTTTTTCTTAAATTCCTTTAAATTAAATTTAAATGATTTAATAATGTCTGCAAACGTACGGATACAAAAAAAAATACTTGAAATTTCATAATAATTAATAAAATTCTAGTATGATTGTTGAAAAATTCAATAATTTTAATCGAAACTTTCACTCGTTGTCATTTGGTCAATTTTGATTTTAGAGCTATGGTAAAAGGATCAAATTGACTTAAAAAAATTCGGTCTATCTGAATTTGGTATTCAAAACACCTGTTGCCATTTAAAAAAATGCAAGTTGTATTGCACATGCGTACACGGAAAGATCTAAAAATGTAAAAATCATCAAGAAATGTGTATTTATGTATTCCCTATCCCCTCCTCAAAACCGTATATCAATCTGATGTCACTGGACAGAATTATTTAGTGTTACCTTTAAAAAGAAACACACTTTTTTTTTAAATTTAATTTAAATAAAAATAAATAGGTCTGCTTTTGTTTACATTACATACATTTTTATAACTTAAATTTCATGAATTTTGATAATTATTTATATTTATAAATCAATCAAAAGATTGGTTGAGTGTATGTTTTAATTTGAAAATTTAATACATCCTAAATAGTGTTGTCTTTAATCTTGAGCAGAGCCTTATAAAACTAGGCTTAATATGTGCAAATTATTATAATTATAAGCAATTAAACATATTTGAATTGTTTTTATTTTAAGTTTTTACAAATCTAATTTACCAAGACTAAACACGTTAAAACTTTACACACAATATATAATAGAGTATAAAATAATTTTATATGATAATATTATGAATTTATTTGCATTGTTTGTTTATATATAATACCATTGATTAAGTATATTAAGTATTATGTATATTTAATCAATGATAATACCGATAACCTAATAGAAATTAAATTAAATGTCAAAGTGATAAAACTAATATTTTTATTTTTATTTATAAGAGGATAAATTGATTACATTTAAAAAAATGTAAAATCCAAGATTAATTGTATATTAAATGGACAAAAGATATATCAATTTATTTTATCTTTCATTATATTTCTTAAAAAGTTAATTGGGTCCTTCAAATATGTCTACACCCAGAGTGTTTTTTTTTTTTGTAATCATATGTCACTAATGATAATGATAATGCTTATAAGAGTTATTTTGTTCGCTTATAAATTTATAATAAATGCATTATGACATTTTATTTTATTTTAAAATTGATCTAAAATTATGTTATCTGTTTTAGGAACCTGCCAAGATGAAGCCTGTAAATCAAATTTCACCATGGTTAGTAAGTAGTGGTACGGAAACTTCATCTGGACCCAAAATAATAACCAGGAAATCTGTAATCACAACACAACTTTGAAAATGTTATGTACATTGGTATTTTACATTGTTTACTATTCTATTAGAAACTTTTAAAGTACTATTTAGTATTTAATTATATTATTTTTAACTATATATACTTATAATAACTGTATACGAAATACATTTGAGATAGAACACAAATCACCTGAATTCTTAGTGTCAACTATCACAATATCTAATGTTAGGCATCACAAATTTTTTTCCTTGAATGCAGTATTTAAACATTCTTAATTAATTTGATCTCTGTTCTTTTATAGATTAAAAGAAAATTATAATTGAAATATAAATTAAAAAAAAAAAGATGAAATGTTATTAATTTTCTTAAGTTTTCAAATAACTTTATACTGAAATAATGCTTCAATTTAAGATACTTTTATAATACTCTTAGTTACTATTTTTGTATACTATTGAAGGAATTTATTGTACAACAGAGAATATAAAAAAATCAAGAGATACATTTTCCTTCTCTTGATGAAGTATTATTGAAAGATTTATTTTGTTTAATCATTTTAAATTCCTTATGTTTAAGAAAAATGTAGAACAATGAATTTATTAATTTATTATTTGGAACTAAATGATTTTATGTATTCAATATTATTATTACTCGATTCAGACTGAATTCACGTTTTTGATGTATGATATAACGATTAATACCTATTCTGTTTTGGCATCTAAAAACCATGTTTTAAACATACATTTAATTGTCCTAGTTTATCAGGACTCAAAATAGTTTAACATATATTTAAAATTAATAATTTATAACAAATAAATGTATAGTTAACTATTTTTATACCATTCCCATGATAAAGTTTATTTTATTATAAAATTACGAACAAAAGTGAATAAATTAAGTGCCTTTATCTTTGAGTTTTATATCTATACAATTGTTGCTCTCTTTGTCATTTAATTTCAATATTTATTATTATTTATTTGCAATTGTTAAGTATAACTTATATAATATTATATGATAAAAATGTAAATTATTTTATTTGTATTTGAATACTATACAAATCATAGATTCATTATAAACCATACAAGGGGTTTTTAAATTATATAATTTAAATATAAAATTAAATAATTTATTCTCTGTTACTGTATAATTTATAAAGATATATTTTATCATACCCCTTAAATGTTTATGTATTTTGAAAACTGTTGGAAAATCAGTGTGTGCATATTTTTGTTTAAATATTGCACTTAGTGAGTATTGTGTTAAACACGTTTGCCTTAAACTTGTGATAATTTTTAATTATAATACAGTGTTAATTTGTTATTACTATATATATATTTTTTTTTATTTTTTTTTTTTATTGCAATATAAAAAATTGACTAAACATTTTTTTTAAATAATGTCTACCGTCCTTTTGTAATATTGTATTTATAGATTTATATATTTAATATTTATATAGTTAATTAATGTAAGTTTTTATACCGAGTGTGCCATAGTTTGTAGGTGTTATATACAATATTTAAGATAATTTAAATATCATGTATGTTCTAATATGGCATAAATACTGTTTATACTTAATATATATTTCTTTATGTGAACTTTCATAAAAAAAAAGTCGATAAGTATTTCATGAGTTTGTATATATTATGAATCTAGACGTTTCTCATGGATAATCCATTGGTATACATAAGTATCTGTTTTATTTAAAAAAAGTACTACTTTCATATTAACCAATGCCATTTTAGAACTTATAAATTAAATATTTGTATTTGTAATTCATTTTGTTGTGAAAGTTATAAACAATTTTATTTTAACTTATTATAAACATTTAAAAACCGTCCAATAAAATAAAAACATGTATGTGATTTATAAATGTATTATTTATTGAAGCAGTTTGTCACAATTTGATTTATGACTTATACCACGTTTGTGGTTTCTAAAACTTAAACACTCGTGAAGGGTACATTTATAACCCAGACAGTGTGTATCAAACTCTTGTCAACCACAGAGTCCATAATTTTGACTATTATAAAATTGAAATTATCTTCTAGGGATATAAGCTACTAAGTGAAAGTAAAATGAAAAAAGTTAATTTTACTTTCATTACATTGGTGTTTTTACAGTTATGATATTGATAATTATTAGGTGGATTGTAATGGGTGTTTTTTTATTAATTCTAATCTAAATTACAAATTTTTTTTTTCCAGTGCTTATTAGAACAAAAAGAATGATTTGTAACCTACTATCTTACATTAATTTATCATCAGTTTTATGCCAAACATAAATGCAAATTTTAAGGACATCTGATTCTAAGGTTTTTTTATTTTAAAAGAATTTTAATTCATACCTTTTAACACCATTTATAATAATTTTTATTTTTTACAAGTTTTTTTTTTAAAAAGAATTTAAAATAATGTGATCTTTTACCTTACAGAGATGTTCTATGATGTTTGAGATCATTGTACACTTGGCTTCTGTTATTTGTGAGGTTTTCCGGGTTAAATTAAATCTATGCCATTTATAATACAACAACTTGTGGTTCATCCATTGGCTGCAAAGTTAAAGAAAAAACAAAAAAATTTAGTTTTACACTCATTACATTGCTGTTTTTACTGTCATATTATGATTTGTAATTCTAAGTATTTCTTAAATGAATTATAAATAATAGTATCTCTTACCGTATAGAGATGTCCTATGATGTTTGTGTTCCATGTACACTTGGCTTCCTTTAATTGTATGATTTGGACTTGTAAGGTATTCCAGGTTTAATTTAATCTGTGCCATTAATATACGACGACTCGTGGAACATCCCTTGGCTGCAAAGTCAAAGTAAAAAGAAGAATAAATTAGTTTTACTTTCATTACATTTTATTTTTTTAATTTATTTTTCTTACTTACGTTTTATTTTAACTTTTTTTTTAATTAATTTTTTTTTTTACTTGGTTTTTTTTTACTTACAGGCTTTAATGTTTGTGTTCTATGCAGACTTGAGATGTTTTCTGGGTTCAGTTAAATTTCGATGATGTAGTCGCGCAGTCGTATGTAATAAATGCACGTGTGTGTGGTAACACACTATCCTTTGCAACCCCCTCCAACCGCGCCCATGTCCGCGTACCGATCTATGAAGGAATAGAAAATCGGTTCACCACTGATGGCTTGATGTAGAAGTTCAGTGTTCATGTTCGCTTGTAAAATAATGTATGTTTGGTAGCGCATACAAAAGTCACTCGATAAATTCAATTTAATATAATCGAGTCGCCATAAATAGTAATGATATTTGAGGACAAAACGCACTGTCGCGAAGAAAAATGAAACGTGACCGAGAGGAGTGTTCCGAACCGCTGTGGACATCATACTGAAAGGCCCTGGTCGGTGAGCTGCCGCTGTAGATTCGTGTGTCTCTCGATCGGTTGTGTTGTGTGTGCAACTCGGCTGTCATTGGTCGGGCGGAGCGAGCAGCTCAGCTCTCATTGGCTGTGTGACACGCCCATTATTGTACTGACTCGAACTTTATTATATCCAAATAGTCCAGTCATTTAAGCTCTAAAATTGATGTTTTGAGGAATTACATCGGAAAGTTTTGAAACTTTGCAAAAAGTTTGGTTATAGGCTCCTGATTAACCAAAAAAAAGTCGCCATCCCTCCGAGGTCCGGAAGTGTCCGCCATCTTGGATTTTATGTGCGATTTTTCAGTTTTTTAAAATTATCTTTGGAAATACTAAGTTTATTTCAAAAATATCTCTATGCAAAAATGTAGCTAACAAAATTTTAAACAAATATGGTTTTATTATTTTTTTTTGTAGCTTGAATAGATTAAAAGCAAAATTTAACCAAGTGTTATCATATTAGACGCGGCGCGTATTAATACTATACACGTATTTACATAGGCGGCGCACCGCATTCGTGTCCACTAGAAACGCAATATTTACGTTTTTTATACATATTGCAGGTAAACGCTATTATTGATATACGTTTATATATTATAAATAATTTAAATATTATAACCATATGTATTATTTAGTAAAATATAAATATTATTTTATAACATTATGTAAGTACATTGAATATTTTACAGAATCATCACAACATTTGCTTTATTTATATTTTTTTTTACAATTAATATTATTATTCTAATTCATTATACATATTATAATTTATAATACATTACATAATTCATTTTTGCACATTTAATTTTTTCTAAAATACATTTTTTGTAAAATTATCAATGTACTTACATAATGTTATAAAATAATATTTATATTTTACTAAATAATACATATGGTTATAAATTTATAATATTTAAATTATTTATAATATATAAACGTATATCAATAATAGCGTTTACCTGTAATATGTATAAAAAAACGTAAATATTGCGTTTCTAGTGGACACGAATGCGGCGCGCCGCCTACGCGCAGCCTATGTAAATACGTGTATAGTATTAATACGCGCCGCGTCTAATATGATAACACTTGGTTAAATTTTGCTCTTAATCTATTCAAGCTACAAAAAAAATAATAAAACCATATTTGTTTAAAATTTTGTTAGCTACATTTTTGCATAGAGATATTTTTGAAATAAACTTAGTATTTCCAAAGATAATTTTAAAAAACTGAAAAATCGCACATAAAATCCAAGATGGCGGACACTTCCGGACCTCGGAGGGATGGCGACTTTTTTTTGGTTAATCAGGAGCCTATAACCAAACTTTTTGCAAAGTTTCAAAACTTTCCGATTTAATTCCTCAAAAAATCGTTTAATGACTGGACTAAAAAAGCTGTCCTAAGAACAATATAATTTACTCTTCAACCTGTAGCCATAGATTAAGTATATTTAATCTATGCTGTAGCAGACTATGGACGTCTTGACAGTTCAACAAATTATTGCATTTTCTATTTCTCTTAAATGTGATCTATAAACAAGGAAACATTAAAAAGCTTTCAATAAATCAGTAATCCCTTTAAAGCTGAAAGTATGGCTGGCACAACTCAAAAGGTAAGGTAGCAATATAATTTGATCGTTTTCATTGGCATTATTATTGTGGACGATTGGTCTAAACTTCAGAGTTAATAGGTCAATTTTCTCACCCAAGTGCACAAAAATTTATAAAAAGGATTTAAAAATTTCAAGTATGGCGATTGGATGATAATTTACGAATTCATGGAAAGTAATTTCTTTTTTTTAAGAACGCGACCCCGGTATCCAGAGTTCTATCCGCAGCGCGCGACCACATCGTCGTCGTTCCATCACGGCGGCCACGCGACCACACGGCCACGGCGGTGGAACATTCACACTGCAACGCGTGCCACGCGTCGCGTTTTTTATATTTCAATCGGAAACGGAAAATTCAAGTGCCGCGCGGTACGCCGTTCGCGTGATACACGCCGCCTGCAGTGCTATGATAACTCGTCGTTATCGGCGTTTTTACCGAAATAGTATGATAATTATAATAATATTCTTTTATTAGTAGATATAATTCGAACATAGCCGAACGCTCGGCGAAACGTGACAGTGAGTCATGCTTTTTCGTGCATGCAGCCGGCGTTCATCGATTTACAAGACGTTATCACGTCAAAATAAAACCACAAAAAGTGCCATCGTTGGGTGGCTTTTATCATCAAATTTTTCATGTCAAACAATGTAACTCTCATCAAACGACAAACATGCTCATTGTGTCTAGTCTGATACAGATTGTGTATTATGTGTAAAAATAAAAAATCACTATACGATAAAATACTTACGATAATATTAAATGGCGAAACGAGCAGCGCTCTCTGTTGAGACATCGTTAAACTAAATAAATTGGTTGCTATTTTCCCTATACCCATGGTACATCTATATTCTATAGTATATTTAATCTATGATAATATCACAGAATAAATGAAATTTATTCTGTGATAATATGTACTATAGGAAATACAGATCTTATCTTCGTTTGATTCGTTGAAAAGAATAGCCACTTTATATTAATCTCACATTTTTTGTCTTCAAATCTACCATTCCAGTTTAAACGACTCCGATTTCCCGTAAAACTATGCTTTTCAATGACCATCAATAAGGCACAGGGTCAAACATTAAACGTTGCAGGTTTAGACCTAACTGTCCCATGTGTTTTCCATGGCAAATTGTATGTGGCTCTGTCACGTCTCACTTGTCACTCATATGCAAACAAAATCTATTTGTGCTGGATCTAGAAGGCGAAACGCTTGAAGCGGTGTATGTGTATCCAGAAATATTGAATGCAAATTGAAATTATAAATTTAAAAATGTAGTTTAAAATCAAGCAATATTTAAAAAAAAAATTAAAAAGCATAAATCATAATAAAACCAATAGATTCCAAATTTCCCTTTAAATATTAAAAATATTTCTGTTCAATACTATGCACGGACAAAGCCGGGGACAGCTAGTTATAGCTAGTTTTTTTTTTTATAATTATAATTTTATTAAATAACCATTTAATAAAATGTCATATTAATTGCCATATTATAATATCCAGTCAAAATCTTAAAAATATGCGAGAAAAACATTTTTTTTGTCCAATTTTTTCAATAATTTTATTCATTGTTTTTCGATAGTACATATTTTTACCTGGTTCATATATGTATTTATTCACACTGTTCGTTTTTTAATTTGTGGAAGGGTATCTCGGAATAGACCATTGCAAAACATAAATCTTCAAAATAAATATTGGTAGAACTAGTTGCAAGCAATCGCTGTTTTAATAACTTTTTTTCAAGTGCAGATTTGTGGCAGGCAGCTAAATCAGATATATTAAAAATGTGGAAATTTATTTCTTTTTTGATATGTGTCTGGTTTTATGTGTGATCTACCAGGGATTTTCTTTCACAAACAATGGATTTTCCACAAGAGTGAGTTGTGGGCACTAAATAGTAATTGAAATAAAGATAAGATAACAATTATCTTACTCTACTATTTTTAAATTGTTGCTTCAATATACAATACTTTTTTAATTTTGTAAAAATATTCAATAACCATTAAATGAGCAGAAATATGCAAAAGAAAACATTAGTTTCAAACTATTGTGATTCATAAAGATTACAAACAAAAATCCAAAAACGTGAAAAAGAAGCAAATATGCAATAGCATAGAAATCCGCGCTCTAATTATTATAAACATTGTATGTAATACTTAATTTAAAATATTTGATTATTTATAATATACAACTTTAAAATGGATTAAAATACATTATGCGAGGAGCAGCAAAGTCTTACAGATGAATGAATGAACACAAGATTATTTTCACACCCTACATTTTTATGTATGTCTGCCTCTATAATAAAAATAACATCTTTTAAAATAAATAAACATAACAATAAATATTAATTGCCATTTTAACATATATATTTCTTTTTTAATTTAAAGAAAAACAATATGAATAAATCATAAAACATTTATTATCCAATAGATATTGGGTTTATTTTAATTACGTTGATGTATCCATGGATTTTTTTTCCAAATTTCAGTAACAATGTACCAAAAATAATTCATACACATAGCCACAATGCAAGTTATAACTGAGCATTAATGTTGTCACAAAATATATGTAATAAAATCAATAAACTATAATTAAATATTGTATTCAAATACCTAAAAGATAAAAACCAAAACAAAATAAAAACAAAAAAGTCGAGGAAGATCATCATGAGAATTGACATACTTTAACAGGCTACATGTTCCACTTGTCTTGCTAATATGTTAAATATACATTTTACCAAATCTAATTGGCTACATTTTTATATATTCACAATCTTAAATAAAATTGAAAAACTTATTTAATACATTATGTTTCCTCAAATTATTTTTTACATACCCAGGTTTTTCAAATATAAATAAATATAAGTTAAAATAAGTATTTATATTATTAATAAGTTGGGTAGAAAATGTGTAACCGCTCAGTTTCATAGTGGTCTGTGATCGGGCCAATGTCTTCGGAACCCTTTAGAGTGGTTGATTTCATGTAACTCGTGTTATCACAGTTTTCTAGTTGTTCGATCCCTCGAACTCTAGAGATCAGTCTTTTTATTGTGTTGAGCGTTTCATAATTCTCACACAAATCTTTGAACCAAATTTTCAAAATTAACCTGTAAAGTACACATTTGTACATTAAAATAATATTATTATTCATGAATAAAATCCAATGAAAGCATACTTTTAACTGATTATTTGGTTATATGGCTTTTTGGCTTGCTTGTAAACTTTTCAATGCACTGTCACAGTCTGTGGTATCAATATCATTTAAATTCAACCCTAAACGTTCAATTTCAGCATATGTTCCAAAAGGTATCTTCCCTAAACACTCCAATTTAAGTATATGCATTTTAGATCGTAAGTGTTTGGCTAGATGTCCGTGAATTCGAAAACCAACTTGGCAATCAGCACACTCAAATGGCCTTGGGTTTTTAACAATGGGCCCTTGGGTGGACATCATATTCACCTAAAAAAATAGAACAAATATGTTTAATTTACAATTAATAAGATAATAAATATGGTGTTTCAAATGTATACCTTATTCAAATGCGTGCTAGAGTCCAAATGTTTTTGAAGCAAATGTTTGGTTCGGAATGATTCTTTGCAGCTTTCGCATCGGAATGGTTGTTCAAAATAATGTATATTGATGTGTAATTGTAATTGACTAGGTTTATTGAATACCTTATCACACACCATACATTTACTACGTCCATCTTCTAGAATACTGAAAATTAAAATTTATTTAATCAATAAAACTTTTGCAGGGTTATTTATTAAAATATGAAAAATACCTAGTATATTTTTGTGATGGACCATTCGTTGTAGGTTGCCGAAATAGTGCTTTAGGTTTTTTTGAAGATTGCAGAGCTACTTGAGATTTATTTATTTGTTCTGTTTCTTTGCTGCCTCCGAAACGTGAAAGATCCATTGGTTTATGAGCCAAAGGTTTTGGACTACTGTTTAATATTGCATTAACATTATGCCTCAAATCTGATGGTGTAGTTTGAACGATTTCTGGATTATTAACAGATGGATTATTAAAAACAGTTGTGGATGGAACAGGTGATACTTCAAGACGGCTCCCAGATTGCAAAGGTAAACTAATTTGTGTTTGGGTAGAATGATTATTTTGAACTTCAGACTCTGTGATTGATAAAGGAGATTGATATGGATATGATACTGGTCGGTGATCATAGGGCAATATTCCTGCTTTTGCATGATTTGATTGTGGTATTTGAGATGGGCAGACTTGTGATAGTCTTAAAAGTGATCGTGCAGCATCAAAATCTGATTGAGTTTTACGCCACCCAAGTCTATCTATTGTTTCCTCGTCATCATCTTCATCATCAATATCATCGTCTTCATCCATATTATCTTCTGAGTAATCTTCCATGTCTTCAGAATCAAATTGCTTAACATCATCAACAGGTGTTGTACTTTGATCCTGTTCAACTCCTTTTTTGAAATGTGCTTTGGACTTCATATGTTTGGTCAAATTTCCTTTAGTTTTAAAACTATAAAAATATAATTGAAATATGAATAAAAATATCACATCAAGGTTTAAATTTTTAATATATTTTACCTGAAGGTACATTGTGTACAGGTGTATGGTCTTAAGTCAGTATGGGTTCTGATATGTTTCTTGAGCATTGAAGGCTTTTTACAACGTATACCACAATCAGCACATACATATCGCCCTCTTCCTCGACCTCTTACGTATACATAATCTTCATTGGATTCAAAACCTCCAGGACAAATCTTTAACTTACCCACAGTGTTAATTTCAACTTTATTTGTTTGATCAGTCACTTTTTGATGCTTGTAAGAAGAATGAGCAACTATATAATCATGAGACTGACTGGCTCGTGTATATTTGTGGCTACGTTGGCTTGAGTCATATAAATCCATA
Source organism: Drepanosiphum platanoidis (assembly GCA_948098885.1). Lineage (NCBI taxonomy): Eukaryota > Metazoa > Arthropoda > Insecta > Hemiptera > Aphididae > Drepanosiphum > Drepanosiphum platanoidis. The sequence goes on along the minus strand of OX402528.1, from coordinate 7,629,391 downwards.
CCTCGAACACCCAACATATTACTTCCCATTTCAGAACAAATCTAAAATAAATCGAATAATTATTAACTAATCATTAATATTTATAAATCAGTGTTATGAAGCATTTTGTGTAAGTAAATTAAGACAAAATAATTTATATCAGTTATTATGGTTTACCTTCCAATTAGAATACATTGAAATGGTATTAACTTCTGGAAGAATTGTGTAGGTGGGTTGACATTTGGTAAGTGTACAATAAAATACTCTAGTAGAACATTTTAATCCGAGATATGTGTAGGCATGACCATTTAGATACAACTGTTGGTAGCTCTTTTTTGGTCTTGGAGTATCTGGACTAACCACGGGTAACATGCGATTAGTACTGAATGTTCCTGGTTTGAATGCCAATGACGTTGGCCGAACAAATTTTTGAGCTGCGGTACTAGTGGTTACAGTAGTAGTTAGAATCTGAAAATGTAATTTTATTGTGTTAATCATGACTACGATTTAATACAATTTGTTGTGAATTTATTGATTTATACATGTCAAATTATAGAGTCAATTATCGAACAATTACTCAAGGTGATGACTGATGACTGTGTCAAGAAATGTAGAATTATTATAGGTATATAATCAGATGTCTTTCATCATTTATTAGTCTTTTAAATCATAAATTAATAATCTAACTTCAATATACTCAACTAACAAAACAATATCAACAGATTGTTTACATTTAATTAACAATCGATAAAAATATTTTTACCAGCATTTATTTAAAATAAATTATTGATGAACTCATTAGAAACAAGTTATATTTTATGTTTATGATTCATACAAGTTGAGAACAAAGTAAAGTTTAATAATAATTCATGAGCATAAATTAAATTAGTATTAGAAAAATTAACAAATAAAAAACTGAATAAACTATTTAAATATTACGCCTATGTGACCCTGAGAATTAACCCGCCATTTAAAATTGTTGGAAAAGTTCCAAATTTAAAAATAATCATACGGATTGGTACTTTGGAAGTATGATAGAATAACATGTTTGAATAAATAAATTCTCTTTCTTTTATTTATTGAACAACATTCATAAATATTATCATTTATCAAACACCAATGTACCTAATAGTAAACATTAGATAATTTTTGTTGGTCTTCAAATCAAATTAATTTATATTTGAAGAGTAAAATATCATATATTGTTATTAAGAAAATATCAAACAATTTATTATTATTACCTGATGATGGGATGTTGAGACCAAAAATTCTTCTTCCACTTTCTGTCTTTTTGAAGGTGGAGATTCAGTCTGTTTTGGCTCATACTGTGGCCGGAGTTGATGAGGCATTGCTGTATGTGGACCCGGCATACCTGGTACATAAGGTATAGCTCGGCTACCCTGGAAAATGGCGATCATTTCCTGCTGCTGTTGTACTAAGTTAATACCTGTACGTACAATTAATGGCTTTGGGACATCGGGTTCCTTTGTTCTGTGAAATTCAACAAGAGGTGTGCGTCCCAATAATGGACCAGGTGATGGAAGTGGCATGGCTACAGTCTTGGACTCTGTATACTTAATTTCATTTGGACTTATGTCACAAATATGCCTCATCAGATCTTCTTTGCAATTAAATTTCAAACCACATGTCTCACAAAAAGGCTGCTCTTTGTTGTCATTACCATTACACTTAATGATTTGGTTCAATAACAATTTGTAAACACCTTTTAGCTCAGTTTGGCCATTTTCTTCAATAGGAGAAATTTTATCCTGACATCTTTTGATTGATGCTACAGACAAATTCAAAGGCTGAGATGAATCCTCTTCATGTTTATATGATAATATTGGCACTGTTTCTGTAACTGGTTCAGGATCCTTTGAACTATCTTCTTCAAATTTAGTGTATATTAAAGCTGTACGAAATTTTGGTTTGTATATTTTTGGCTTAACTTCCTCGGGTTCTTCTATAGCTAACCTTTCTGTATGTGATTGTGATTTACAATGGTTTGTCAGATTACTTTTTGATTTAAAAGATAATCCACATGTCTCACAAGGAAATGGACGTTCGTCTGAGTGAAATTGTAAATGTTTGATAAGAGCACTAGGCTTAGTGCAAACAGTTTTACAATATGGACATTTGTGTCGCCATACACCTTCGACAGAATATTCGTCTGTGGATAATACAGGCGTAGGGACTGCAGCAACTTCAGGACAATCTTCTGCAGTAGCGACCTTTTTAAATTTTTTATGCAAGTAATTTCCAGCCGATAAAGGAGCAGATGGCGAAGACTTGTCAGAAAGACACATTATGCCTATGCCTAGAAAAAAAAAATAGATGTTTTAATTCACACACTGCTACGAACAATATAGTAATTTACAAGTATTCTATTTACAATGTACCGATCAACTTATAGTAATGCGATTATTAAAAACATACTTGAATTAGCCTTGGAACAGGCAATAGAAGTAATCACCTCCCCCAAAACCTTATATGAAAATATACTAAATCACATTATTAATTTATAATCTAATTTAAGGCTGATATTAATTACAACATCGAAAAATGCATCATTTCAATTGGGTTAAATGAAATATTATATATTATATATTATGTATGTATATACTAATTATGTAAGTATTATATTACTAAGATGAAGAATGGAAATGTGGCATTAACATATTATGTCCTACTGTAAAATATGTAAAACCCGAGTATTCGTTTATTTTATTTTACTTTTTTTTTTATTGCTGATTTCAAATAAATTCCTTTTTAGTTAAAAGTTTTAATGTACGCAAATAAACGAATTCTTTAAAAACCTAGCCAATACTTGAAAAAAAAAACTAAAAATTATCATAATTAAATTTTTGTAAGACTTAATACGAAAAAGATGGACAATTTGGAACTGTCGATCTCAATAAATCTTTCGATAAATTCAAACATGTCTTCAAAATCTTGATCGTCTCATCATAGACGATATACCACGCATGTTAAAAATGGTACCTACGTAATAAGTCTAAATTGGTATATTGCATGTGTACACCTACTAAAATGATCTCTTCAACAGCAATAGATATTAAATATCTCAACAATTGTTCATAAGTAATATTTTAAGTTTCACTGGCATTACATAAATTCTAAAAAATTACAACTAAATTTAAATCCTATGTCTCCATCAACATCTACAACGTTAATAAATATTTAGATTTAAATTATAGTGCACACTGACTGCGTTATTAAAATTCAGGAATAAATAGATCATAGATTTCAATTCTCCACTGTTGACAGTGTAGTATTTCACTATCACTTTAATTTTACAACATTAGACAGTGTTAGGACAAAACAATTATTATGAGGTCATTGTTTCGATAGTTCTATAATGATTAGTAGCTGGTACACAATCATATGCACTACCGTGTACATATGAATTCCGGAAACCGCAAAATTTAATGAAAAGCAGAATTAATAATGACTAAAAACTTAACGTCACACGAGAAATCATATTAAAAACAATGCGATGCATTTACTCACGAAATCTAATCCAACAAGCGTTTACCATGTATACACGAATATTGTAAAATGCGTTCAGAGTTTTTTTTTTAAACTTAATTTTTTAATCACTAACACTTGTATTTACAACACTCTTATATAAAGAAAATCATTAAATAAAAAGTATAAAAAACATTCGTTTTCTTGAAATATTCTACAACGTTTTAAGTTGTTTTGATTAGATATACTTATATCCAACGCATTCGTAGCTTAACTTAAAGGCATTAGTCAACTGACCTATAATAAGTCAATTTTATCAGCAAAAAAAAAAAACTATGAACGAGATGGTTTATTATTTAATAATTAATAAGTGTTCTTGGATTATAGACGACGGAAACTTAATAATTGAGTGTCGATAACTATTTGGACATCTCGTCATATTATAAACGTCAAATATAAGTAGGCACGGACATAGACAGCCTACATTATTAACATAATTAACCTAACCTACCAAAGTACCAACAAATGAACAACATAACAGTTTAGTACCTAAACACGCATAATATTTGATGTAAATATATCTATAGTGTTTATTTTTTTAAATATGTCGTTTTACGACTTCTGAACGTTCTATAATTATAAATGCAATATTATATATCTACACAATAACATACATAACAATGTTAAAATATTACAACAGTATTATAAATCGAAATCTTGTTCAAACAAGATATGATATAAATGATAATAATTAATCATTCCAAAGGCAAAAGTTAAGAATTAGAAAATCTAAATATTATTACAACTCTACATTTTCAATAGAGTAAAAAAAAAAAGTCAGACAAGACTCGGATGAGATAAAGGGGACAGACATTGATATTGGTGAATTGTCATTATAAATTAATTATTAAATAACCAACGTCCGAAAAAACAATTCCGATGACGCAGAATGAAAAATATTAGATCTGCCTAAAATATTTCTGAATTATTTAATAGAAATTCATTGAAATGTTCGATTTTATCAAAATTTAATTTTCCAACACTTATCAAATATTTTGGTGACAGCGATAATTTTTTATTTTTAAGCCTCGAATATTAAAATCGAAAGTTAAATGAATTTTTAACCACGAAAGCGTTATAACTTATAAGTTTTCGTGATTTTGTCAAAAATTAAAATCGAAACACTTTTAAACGTAAGGCGACTTTAAAGTTTAAACTGTCGACATTTTTTCTACAAACAATATAATATAAGGAACGTTGTATTAAATTTCCAAGATTTTTTCCCAACTAAACTATATTATCGACATTTTACATATTACATACTACATAGAAAACTAAGAAACCTCAAATACTTCAAATATTTATAAATAAAAATAAAGTAGTAAACATTTTTTGAATATCATACCATATCTAAAGAATGGTAATATAAGTATTCGGTGAAAACTTTTAAATTCCGACAGAAATTTCATTTTGAGTCACGGCGATAAAAGGCAATTCGATTATGTATCCCATTAATGTAGAAGTTTTTTTTTTCCTATCACTTTTCGTCCGTTTTTCTCAATTATAATATGTGTAGAAAAGCTATTGAAGAAATTTCAAAATCGACCCGCAAAGCACTACCACAAGATAACCATATGCTATTAGATACTATCTGAAAAGTTAACGATAGGACTAATAATTATTGTTCTAGTCAAAAACATGATGACAGACACAATACACAAACACACACACATAGTAATATCAATACTTTTCAGGCTTCACTCGGAAACTAAAAGTGACGAAATAAAAAGTGAAATAATTGTGTTATAGATAAAAATACATCTAAAATTTTAAGAAAAATTTTACTTCAATAACGTGTATCTAAAACCGTATATTGATTCGTATATTATAACAGTGACTTTATCTGCTCGGACGGAAAATGAATACAGGGATTTTCTTTCCGGCATAACGATAAAAAACGATCAACATACAGGATCGCTGCGACGAACTTGAGATATTTAAAAATAATCGACAGTTAAGATCGATCGACGGTACATACTATGTGTAGGTATACTCACTTTTGTTCTCGTTGTGGCTAGGACTCATCTCGATCGCGTCGTCGACCACTGAAACGTAACAAAACGAAACGTATATAAATACAACAAATCATAACCGATACATTATTATTGTATAATATGAAATATATTTCGACGGCGGCGGCGGCGGTGGCGCAGAAATAATATCACGTCGCCGTGTGCGAGGGAACTTCGCGCGCGAGGTCAATGGAATCGTACGCATACGATGTATAATAATATTATAATCACCGCTGCGTGATGCGCGCGTATATACGGACATGCGTTCGGGTACGTGGGCAGCGCGCGCGCATAACTCGGACGAGCCAAAAGCTAATATTAGCGGGCCGTCGCCGCGCGAGAGAAAAGAATAAAAGAATACTATTCGAGAGCATAGGTGGTACCCCCCCCCCCCACACACACACACATACATACCACCCCTCTTACTCCTCCTCCCGACGTCCGACGGTGTGGCGACCGCGGCTGCTGCACCACCCGCCCACACTAACTACAACGTGCGCCGTGTCGCCGCGGCGGAATACGACTTTCGGACGGCGGTCCGCGCGATCTCCGCCAAAAACAACAACAATAACAAGCGGCGCGCGAGGGAAAACACTACCGCCGAGTGCAGCAGCAGTACGACGACGTGCGATACACAAACACGATGCGCGAGAGATGTACACGCCAACGTCGTCGTCGCGCATATTATTATTATTCATTTATGATGAAAAACATTTACGCCCGATCGGTGGTGAATGTTGGGCTGGGGGCGGGGGCGGGGGCGGTGGGAGGAGTACCTCGAAATATCAGGAGAGCCGACAATTAATAATCATATAAAACCTTCTTTATCTGTAATTAATAATGATAAAAAAAAAAATTCCTCATTAGAAAGAATTTAATGCACGCAAAAATATAAATACACGATTTGATAATATTTTGAAATAATAATATGCGTCACAGAAACGTGCAGTCATAGAGAAAATAATAATTCGCGGCAATGTCCCGTAGCTGGATCACATTTTGGGGAGTAGTTAATAATTAATTGAATCGTCTTAATATGAACAAATATATTATAAACATATTAATCCGAACTTGATAATATCAAGTACGAATTATACAGTCATATTTTTAAATCGTAATTGATTGATAAAGTTTTTTAAGTATCGAATAAAAATAAACTATATAAATTGAAGTTCTTAACCCCCAACCACCTTTCAAATGCGGCCTTGATTCGCGGCAAACCATAGTCCGCGATGAATGGATGTAAACGCAACGGTGTCGAAGAGTGAAAAAAACGTATACATAAACTACATAATATTATCCGTATACGTATATATAACAATAATAATAAAATACCATCAATTGAAAACGATTCGAAAACAATAAAAAAAAAAAAAACCATGACTTTTTACAACACCCCCGCCGACCCGTATATTTTTCTTGCGTTCGCTCCTGCATCTGATTGATTTACAGATAATAAACACGAGCAATCGTGGTAAGGTCGGACGGTATGACGCGAGATACCGCGAAGAGTCGGTTTTTTTCATCCGATTCAGAAAAAAAGTAATCGGCCGAGTACGCGAGCGCGCCGGCCAGCACAACGGGTTTTTTGTGTTTTTAATTCCTTTTTTTTTTTTATTTCTGTTTCCCGAACAGCGGCACGAGTACAGGAAGAAGTCAGGAAGAACCGGTTTTGCCATCTGTCCTCCACCCGCCATACACACACAATCGAGCGCGCGCTCATCACCGAGTCTCGTTAAACGTAAGACGTAGGAAGTTATAATGGCGATGACGATACGTGTCACTTAACTCGAAGACGACGGTGGCCAGATATTTGTTGGGGGGAGGGAATGCTTAGGAAATCCCCCTCCCCTTTTAAGTTATACACAATGTTTCGATTAAAACACCAAAATGATGTTCATATTTTTAGTAATTGATTAGAGAAATATACATGGATAATTTGGAAGTTTAACCACAAGTAGTTTAAAATTCAACACCCTCCAAAACTTGAATATAGCCGCCACTGAAAGACGACACGCGCGAGCGAAGTTTCGAGATCACACGGCGAAAGGAACATAATATGATCTACGGATCACAATTGTTGGCAATCTTTTGTTGCAGGCCTTTAACACAGCGGAATATCATCTCACGTGCCCGATCCCCCACACACTCACATACACGCGTGCGCACTGCGCAAACGCAAACACACACATATATAAAAGTGCCTTCTTTACTCCTCCCTATCATGAGTAATACAGCTGACCTGTCTAAATACGATGTGAGTAATCGTCGTCGTATTTCGTACTCCGGGTTTGTTTTTTTGCGATTATTATACATACGCGCATTCCATTCCGATCAATTATTATTGTATTTAAGTAAACGTGTGTGCATTCGTCGCATGAGTACCTCTAGTAGTTATTTTACATCCGCCACTGGGTAGCGAACTAATAAATCGCTTACCTAATACCACAATTGACGTGAAAATTGTAATTTAAGCTCGATATTTAGTGTATTGTTTCCGGAAACTTTAGTAAAAGAACTTCGATATATTTTGTTTCACCTGGACGCGTACCAAAGTCGGAAAACTCAATATTATATATTTATAATATGAATAAGATATCCACCCAACTTTTTCAGATTTTTTCGTGTGTTTCGTGTTTCAAAAACGTTATAAGCTTTCAAATAAAACCACAAAACGTGAATAATTATTACAAATAAACATGGTTTGAACTCAAGTAAATTGTATTCTACTGTAATAATTTTAAAATATAACTAAAAAAAGTTAAATAAAGGAATAGGTATTATTTATTTCGTTAAACCTGTCGACGTTTTTAATGTGAGAAATTTAAAACCTATAGATATGTGTACATGATTTCACTTTGAAACATTTAAACACATGTTGTATCACATTAATATATACCATACATCATTATTCAATAGTCGTATTATCTATATGAATATATGGCTAATATCCAATAGTTAATAGTTATTAAATCCTTACGCCGTTTGATTAAGTATACTATATTTTTTAACACGCTTGGATACCGTGATTTATTGACGAATGACGACAAGATTTACAATTAAATTTGTATTTAATAGAATAATTACTTAACTACTAGAGTATATTATTTTATCATATATAATGTGTAAAATGTTTAAACCAATTGTAAATAAATAAAAAAAAAAAAAAACCTAGAGAACTATTAACTGAAATTTAAACGATTTGTTTTAGTATATGATTTATATTTTAAACGCAAAAAAAATTAATTTTTTCAATAAAATATGTGTGCATATTATTTGTGATCGTGAAACATTGATCCATTTCTACGTGCGATTTCAATATAAAATCACCATATATTTTTGTAATACGCCATGTGATACACGAATAAAGTATACTATAGTATACATAATATAATATAAACGTACGCATTTTTACATTGGCTAAGGTTACGTTTTCTTAATCATTGCTATTCGTACGGATTCCACACATACGCCTCGCTCGCGTTAATTAGCTTCTCCGGATAATGGACATTCCTCAATATTCAAACTTAATTCGTAAATAATTATAGCAGATATTGTCATTGAAAAAAAAAAACCACTTTCTCCGCATAAATACGCTGGCCTGTGGCCACCACTCTTCGTAAGGAGTATCACAGATGTACAACATACACGTTAAGTTGATTATACACAGCTGATTCGCAGTGAGCGAATTGAAAAGTCAGCTCGTTACAAGTTGGCGCGAAAAACAAACCGTAAGCAAAACGCACATCAATCCAAACCTCCTTCCACACGCGTTCGCTCATTGGAACGGCATCGGTTACTTTCTACGGCATATAAGAATGTTACGGTTTTTTCTTTTTTTCAAGTAGTGTTTTTAATTTTAAACGTGCGTATATCCTACAGCGGATAGCTCCACCACAACACACAACAGGTGACCTTCGGCACGACACGGCGTCGCACGTCTGACGCACGCGCGCGCGGGCACAAAACATACAAATACATATACACACGCGCTCGCGCGCGCGCGCACACACACACACACTCGCATAATAGTGCATGTATTAATATTGTGTTACGCTAATATGACAATTGCGAAATAAAAATGGATTTTTAAAACAAACATTATGTAAAACGTGATGCGTAATTGCAAAACTATGTCTATGGGCTACCGGACCGGGCAGCAGGTGGCCTGTTGTTGTGCTCCTAATTAACAATTCACTATCTAATATCTAATGCATAGATAAAGTTTTGGTATGTATACCAGTACGTGAAAAATTTAACTCGCATGAATACAATCATAAATAGATAAGTACGGCGGGTACTTTTAAAAACCTATACAGCCTTTTTAGGGCTATGAAAAATTTTGAATATGACAAGCGCAAACTGCGGCATAAAAATATATTATTAAAAATGGTTTAATATCGTTGAAATACACCCTCTCCTACGGAACAAAAGGAAATATTTTTACGTTAATGCATGTAATAGGTATATACAAATGTATATTATTGCGTTCTATGCGGAACAACGACTGAATAAGTGGGTATGTATTCTGAGGTATGGGATATCAGTAAGAAACAAATGTTTTAATTAAAAAGAAACGAAATTTATAAAATATTATTATATATTTACAGGTAATATTAAATGTTAATTTCTTTAAATTGTTGTCAAGTATTTATAGTTTATAGCATATAAAAGCACTTTATTTTGCTTTAATAAACATAAATTGCCCATACCTAATGGTGATCAACGCAATTTAAAACAGAATTTTGTGATAAAGTGTTATAGCTCATAATGATACAACGATTGCTATATGGAACCCTATCAAAAATTAAAATATCGCTAAACATTGTAGTGAAACATAAATTTACATAACGTACCGATATATAAAGTTTACGAATTATATCCAACAACATATCATAATAAATAAATAAAAAACTAATTATCAAAAACAAATAATAAGTCATGAAAATAAATGTTTATAATTGCAAGGTCCTTTCAAATTAATGGTATTTTAATTGAAATTGATAGTTTTATTTATAAAATCACTAACGATTCACCAAATGAAATCCAAAGAATAATAATAGACGTATTATTACTAATTTTTATTAGTAAACGTTTTGTATCCATTCGGCCAATCCATAAAATGATTTACTTTTTACTACCAAAGAATTACTTTTTGTAACGGTTTTTCAGTATTTTTGGTATTTTGAATGAAAAATTGAACCACTAACTTTCATTGAAAACATACCATGGGTGGTATGAAACTGGAGACTTGCCCCAATGACACGAACACGTCGGTCATGATATCAAAGCAAGAACTGTACAAAGGACGCAGTACGCAGCGGGACATCGAAATTCGTACCCATACCGATATAAGTTTCTATACCGTTGTCAATACAACCAAAGGAGAAGAAAAACGAAATGAATTATGATGGGTGTAAGAAAAAAAGAGCTTAGCGAGCGCCAATCATTGTTTCCCCGGAAACTCGGGCACGGCGATACGTTTACGCGACCACCGATGGTATCGTTGACCCGATGGTGGTGGTGGCGGCGGTGGTGACCGGTGATGATGGTGGTGGTGGTGGTAATGGTGTGTGCAGGTGACAATCGGCGTCGCCAGTCGCCACGACCGCGCGCCGTGCCGGCGGGCTCCTCCGGGGCCAACGACGACGACGAATCTCGTTTTACCTGCTGCCGTTGTCGGCGTGCCGCCCGGCTGGCGCCGTCCAGTCCACGGATAACAAAAACCGGTTGCCCATACACTACTTCTTGCCGCCACACACACGGCCTCAACCCACCACCCGCCGGGTATCCGGTGTAAACCCGTTGTGTGTGTGCGTGCGCATGTGTGCGTGTGCGTGTGCGTGTGCGCGCGCCGACAACACGGTCGCCGCCGCACCTTTTAAGAAAACACCCTCCCGCGCACGTCCAATTATATATATTATTATACATTTATATTAGAGATGTATTACATATACAGTATACACTTATCCATATTTTATACGTCTATATAATATTATACACACAAACTTGAATCAAGGCCGTAGAATTTTTTTTTCGCCTAACACACAAATACATTATACAATACAATATAATATAGGTAACGCACTAATAGTATAATAACCGCGTGTGATTATTAATTATTGTAATAATAATAATAATAATAATAACATGTATGTTGGTGCGTTAAGCAACATTTGCGCATGTCAAAGGCCATTTTGAACTCATACATGTTATGTATATGTATATGTATATATATATATATATATATATTACATAAAACGTGTTCAGAGCCAAGAAAACATAACGATAACCTCGATTCGTCGTTCATCATCATCGCGACCACATCACAGCAACAAAATCAAAACATTACGACTATTATTCGAAAACAGTTAATGAATACACACAATATTAATAAATTGGACTTTATACATATTGCAACCGCCGCTGTATGAATTTTCGATTGCGATTTGAGATACTCACTTATAATTTACTCGATACGCGGCCATTTTTTATTTTTATGGACTATAACGAATTCTTAAAAATATTTATAATAATATAATATATTATTAATACTTGGGTTAATACATTTTACTATACGAAAGACCTACCTATCAACCGTTATTTAATTTTATAATATAATTCAATTACGATGCATGTCCGTTATTACTCACCTCGCTGTGGTTGTATTTTTGTAATCGAACGTGTACAAATTACCTCGTTTGATCAAAACAGACGACGTAATCGACGTTTGTATGAATTGGTCAAACTATAAAATGAGAAAACACGCGAGTCATAATAAAATAGAACTTATTGAATACCGTTCAAGTAAAGAATAGGAAAAATAAACTTTTTTAACGGGTTATGAAGTGAACGAATAAAATACTGAATACTGAATATCTAATCGGTGAGCAATGTTACGCATACTTCTTAAAATTCTATACCGTGAATTTTATGGATTTATCAGTAGAGCCGTTAGCTGATTAGTGATTAACAATAATCATGAGCCATAATGAACTCTACATTATATCAATTAGTATTATGAGTAATAAATTGAAGAGCTACCGTACTGATAACACGACATGGCGTGTTGTACAATCATATTATAGTTTGTTGTTATTATTATTTCATTTGTACGCACTTAACGACTATAAAAAAAAAATAAAACTGTCTATAAACTGAACTTTATTATTCGAGAAAATAATCATTGAAACATAACTATAAAAAATAAATTATATTGTAATAAAAATCATAGAAAATAATTATTTTATAGTTGTTATTCAAATATTACTGTTGAATAAACAGAAAGGTCTTATGTGGATTTGTAAGCGTTTAGGTCCGATTGGAAGGCGAGAAAATAATATATTTAATAATAATAATATTGGACAGTACGATTATAAAAAAAAATCGTCTAGAAGAACACGACTCATACATCTAATAAACCTTACCTACATTATTATTCATATTACTCATCGAGACGAAACCACTTGTTAGAACGTTCTAATCCCCACTCTTTCCAATACACGACACAATAATCATAACATGTATTCATTACTACCGAATACGATGATTATTGCGCGTTACAACCGTTTACGATGGTGTGTATACCTATCGCGTGCGTGTACGTGTGTGCACCGAAAGCACAATATTATACCTCATACTCGTCGTATTATAATAATTATTATTATACTGTACGCACGCACGAGACTTGTACTTACGTAGGTATCCGCCGCCGCGAGTTATTCATAATACAATATTGTATGTATACGTAAGCGCAGCGAGAACAGGTGCCCGGGAGAACCCGGTTGTAAACATTATTATACTATATAGGTAGGACACTCTCACGCGCGCACGCGGTGCTCGCGGTCTAGTACGGAGGTAGGGGGTCGGCGGTGAGCGGACGACAAAGTCGCGGGCAGGAGGGGAAAACGAGAGGGATCGCGATAATATGCCAATAACGCAATAAGGGGAACCTTGGTGCCGACGACGTGGCCAAGACGCGGGGGACAACTACGACTACTTACATGTATATATGTAGTATACAAACGTAAGTATACGTATATATAAATACAATACGTGCATGTATACAAACGCGCGCGGGCACAGCGGCAACGTGGGAATATTGTGTGTACGCGTATATTGTAAGATTCCGCCGGGGACTCCTCGTGACCCGTTTGACCGGGGGAACGGTGTAGTGAAGGGCGACGCAGTGGTAGAGTGGCGGCGGAGCGGGGAACAACACAGCAGTGAGGGCGGCGGCGGAACGGGGAACAACACGGACGGTGAGCGCGGCGGCGGAGCAGGGAACAACACAGCGGTGGCGGCGCGGCGGCGGCGGAGGCGAAGGCGGTCGGACCGGGTCAGGGGGAATCCGCACATTTCTCCACGTACAGTGCGTACTCTACGGTAACTATACAATATCCCGCACATTGAAAACCGAACAAAAACCGTACACCATAAAAATATTATAGAGGTACCGTTTAGTTTTATTATTATTATTATTATTATTATTGTTGTTGTTTTTGTTGTTACCGTAGTAGATATGGCACGGTAGACTGCATCGAATAGCGAAAATACCGCGGTTTGTAAACGAGCGATTAAAGAATAAGAAAAAGGCGGGGTTAAAGGTTGAAACGTAAGTCCGAATAACTAACTATAGTTATTACAGTTTTACCGATGAAGCCCTACCTCGGCAATAACGTAAGACAAGTAGATAAATGTGTGAGCACAGGAGATATTCTTTCGTAAAGTACGTCTAAGGCGTGTTATAGCGTGTATACGGTATGTACTGACTATGTGCAGTCAGCACGTTACATTGGCGGCAAAATATAAAAACGTCCGATTTAAAATTTAGACAACACACGTCGACGATTTTGCTTTTTACCAGATAAAACAGTATGTTATTCTTACCCAAAATTCAAAGTGTAGCTAGTCGCTACGTTATTAAACACGATACAGTGGTTTGTGTGACGAGGACGACAAGCGGGAAGAATTAATTTTAACTAATTGTACTCACATTTAACAGGGGCTTCCCCTGGAAAACCTTTTCGCGGCATGGTATTACATTCCAAAGACGTCCGGGTCCCGGATTCCCGAAGCAATCGTGGTGGACGACGCGCGCCAGGGTCGTCGTACGTCTCGATCGCAGCCGTTTATTCCCATAATTCCGATGTCATTAATAGTGGAACAACAATACGTCATTTGGTTGTTGGTGCGGGGAAAAAATTGATTGACGTACACGGCCGTGTCAAAACGAACAGATTAAAACGACGAGGGAGACGGGGAGTGAGTAAAGAACAACGTTTCCGAAAAAGCGGGAGGACAAAACGACGGGACTGTAAATAAATAACAATACAAATACAAATTGATCGTCGAGTGCACTAATGACGTAAGAGGCGTGCTCACACGCTGAACAAGTGTTTACTACTAGTGGCCGCCGACCGTCGTCGAGTCGAGAATAACGACGGCGTACGTGTGCGGGGAAAGGCCGGTGCGGCGGCAGCAGCAGCAGCAGCAGCAGCGGCGGCGGCGGTGGGCAAGAAGTGCGGGTGAGTGGTGGGGCCGCGTTCCGATCGTCTGGTCCGCGGCGGCCGCGGGTGGCGGAGGTTTGCGCACAACGGTGGCGCCCGTTTCCGCCCGTCGTCCGTGCGCGCGCGGTATCCGATAAACACGTGTTGGTCCGGATCGCCGGACCGGACGGGACGGGGAGCGCGGTGTTGTTGGGAAACACTCCGGGATATCCCCTGCGCGACCGGCAACTCACTCACGGCCGCCGAATTCTACGCGACCGCAGCGCGGCCAGCCGTACAACCTGAACAACTACTGATCGACGTGACGAGTCCGAGCAGCCCACCGCGCCGCGAGAAAACGATTTGCCCGTGTGGAGATGGTGTGACGGCGCGGCGGTGCGCAGCGGCACAACTATGTATATTATAGAGAGGTGAATGGGTGTAATGGGTTCTATAACACCCCCTTTCCCCGACCTTTTACTTAGCACCTCTACGAGCACCGCGTCTTATGGATTTAAAATTATAAAAACAAACGTACTCGGTATGTTTTTATAATAATATTACGTCGAAAACGTTCGATTTTTATTGACAACTTGCATTCCGCTAGACGTAATCTCGGGAAAAAATGTCCTCGAAACGATAGAAAAAAAAAACATCCAAATAATATTATAAACATTGTGACATGAGCGCCGTGAGCAAGGTGCAAAAAGATAAGTATTTGCACACCATTTGCTTTAAAACGAAAAAGAAACGATACAGGACATACGCGGATTTACTGAATTCAGCGATTAATATCATACCTATAATCTCGAAATCTATACCTCGGATACCTATCTACTGAAAATTTTTCCGTTTGTAGGCCTGTATGAAAATTCGCCGCCTTCTACGTGAATAAGACTTCGTCATATTTCTACAACTAGTTATGAATTTTTATATGGATATTTTGAGGAGAAACTTTTCTTTTGTAACTTGTCGTTAAATTTACTGTAAAAAGTAAAGCTAAGATTTAAAGTGAAAGCGTATCCAGTATACAATGATCACAGTAGCGTACCTAACCACCGAGTTCGATCGCACTATTTTTGAAATATTATACTTGATAAACGTGTTTATTCTTTGTGTATGATGAAAAAACTAATTCGGTATAACTTATAATATGATCTGCAGCCCAAAAATTAAAAAAAAAAAATTTATTTACATAATATTTTGTGTTATTACAAAATATTAACATTATTAATTATATCTATACATTTTTACTTATCGATAAATAGACAAAACAAATTATCTTTCAAACAATAATATCAAAGTTTCAAAGTCGTCTATGTTTTGTACGCAATTAACGTGAATATAATTTAAATCTTAATAAATTACATCACTGTATGTGACTACTGTGACTATATTGTGTACGGTAAAGTTGTAATTAATAACTGGGACTATTTTCTTCCAAAAAATCAGATTTCATTCTCCTCCGCTGTCTATTTTTCTCTAAAAGAGAAAGCAATTGCGCAATTGCCTCCCTGTGAAAATCTAAGTGGCATTGTCATTTAAACTATTTTGTTAATTAAGAAACAAGTTAATATTATCTATTGAAATAAACAAAAAAGCAATTCGAATAGCAAAGTTGCAAACTTACTCAGAAGAACCCGAAATGCAACGAATCAAATTAATTATTAATCTAATCGTACTGCCCAGGAACGTGAAGATCACAATGAACGTGAAAGAATTCGGTTAAGACAGACCCGTGAAGCGCGACATTCGACTAATAATGGTGCAAGTTATAACTTGCACCATTATTGCAATTAATTATTTTATTTATATCTTATTATATGAAATTCTCCTGTCACAATGTTTGTCATCGAACTCCTCCGAAATGGCTTGACCGATTTTCATGAAATTTTTTGTTTATATTTGGAATAGCTCTGAGAAGAGGACATAAACTATTTTTTAAACCCCTTGGTGTTAAGGGTGGCTCACCACAAATATTTTTAAAAATTTAACGTTTTATATGTACACCTATTCTGTAACCAAAGTAACTATTATCATTGTTTATAAATTTTTTTGCGAAATATTATCAATTAAAAAATATATACGTGTTTTATAATTGTGAGGGTAAAATAATAAAATAATATTATCAGTATCCTGTTATTCATTATTAAGTACTTCAATTTGTTATATTAAAAGTGATTTAAAGTGAAAAATTTAAAGGCAAAACAACGTTTGCGGGGACAGCTAGTATATTATAAATATGTATAAATAATAAGCTACGAGAGCTGTCAGACACAGTGCGTGATCGCGTGCGGCTGTTGCAAACGAAAGAGCGACGAAGAGGAAACGTCCGGGCTGTCGAGTTGGCTGAACGAATTGTGCGAGGAATTCGCGTGGTCGAAATGAAAAAACGGCGAGCTGGTGACGTACCACGAGATCAAGATAGAAGAAAAGAACCGTCATTTGGACGAGCAGATATCGGAGTCGTTGAACAAAGACGCCACGATGGCCGTGATGCAGGCCTATCTGGAAAAGATATACAACAAGTGCGCACGGATCGAGTACGGCAACCGTCTGTTGTCGGACAACGTGGAAAAGTGCAAGGACGAAATCGAGGACCGGGAACGGTCTTGAAAGATGACTTCCGAGACGCCGAGAATCCAGACGTAGACTGCGAGGCCGTTTGGACCGAATGCGTAGTCACCACCGTCGAGAGCGCCCCCGTTATCACGGAGAGCATCCCCGTTGCCATCGAGAGCACCTCCGTTGTCATCGAGAGCACCTCCGTTGCCATCGAGAAAACCTCCGTTGTCATCGAGAGCACCTCCGCCGCCGTCGAGGATGTCCTCGCCACCGTCGAGAACGTCCCCGCCGTCGAGAACGTCCCAACCGCTATCGAGAACATCCATCAGATCAATTTTTGCAAGGGCGTTCTGTTGAAACTTATAGCCCTACTCCCAGAAATGTCGACTAAACCAAATTGTATTATAAAAACCATGAATACCAATAATGAAGCGATACAATAATACAAATTAAACACAAAAACGTCGTCGTGGAAATTTTGACGGATTCTTCGATCGTTAACTATACGGGATCGCGGACAAAATTGGATTTAAAATTTTTGCAAAGTTGTATAATTGTGCGACCAGTTTGCAGAAAATAAAATCTCACGAAACAGTTGAAAAGTCAATTGGTCGCGATATTGGTTTGATATTATTTCTTTACTAGTTTCTTTACCGTGGGTATTTTAAATTCGAATTATTGTCGCTTAATAAATTAATTAATTATTATGTATGTATTAATTATTATTATTATATTATTATTATGTATTAATTATTATTTATGCGATTAATAAATTATTATTTCTTCATTAAAACGTACAAATAAAAGTATTATTTGCGTAAAATATTTAACTGTAATAAAATTATTAATAATTTAAATCGTACATAAAATCGTCAACGTTTTTTTATTATCTTTATTGGCATACGAATTTAACAAATTTCATAAATGACAATTTAGTAAGACGCTCTTTACACTGCCCAAAACTAGCAAATTTAGTGTATGCAAACTCGGCATTCAGTAACAATCGTGAATCCATAGAATTAATTTGATATAATTTTTCTATTTTTGGGTATAATTTTCGATTTTGCAAATTTTAATATTTTTCCACCGTATAGGAATCAAGCTGATATAGATTTAGATTTAAATCGTATAAAGTAGAACTTAGCTTTTTAGATATTATTTCTTTACTCGTATATATATAAAGAATAAATATAGATATACTAAAAAATAAAATTATGTAAACGTAATTATTGAAATACAATTAAATAATTATTCTAGACCATTGGTTTAAAATAAAAATTGTTTAATATAAGTATTAATACTTTTGCGATAAATTAAACATTGGAATGTACTGTTCTGTTCGAATATTTAAATAAAAGTATAATTTATACCGTCCTCAATTAGAAATATCTCACCGTAAATAGTCGCACTTAAAATATTACGACATTAATAATTAAAATTACAGATTACAAAGTATTAAATGATAAAAATTGTTTAAAAAAACGTGCATGGAAGTAAAATGATAAATATGTGGTTAAAAACTATTTTTTTTTTAAACTTATAAAAAGTAGATTTAAGATTACACGCGTCGTGTTCACCTTGTCCTAGAAAATAATCATTTGACCACACACACACACATATATGCATTACAGAAGGAACTGCAAAAATTATGAAAAATATAAATAAATAAACATGTGTGTGCAGAACAATAACGATAGTGTTTTGAATTTTAAAAAATCGTTCATATAATATGGTGCGCGTCTCGCTAAAAGATGAAAATCAACAACTCGATATGAAATTTTCACCAGTAAAATAATTTTCCATGGATCAAAATAGTATACAGGCAACAGGCATTCAGTGTAATATAATGGTTTATTATAATATGTTTATAAACATTGAGAGTATTGAATAGGTGTGTGATTCACATTAGTGAATCGTTTCTAAACGTGTATAGGTAGTGTATACCTAATTCCAACGCGTTATAATTTTGATGTAATTGATTAATATAATATCTTAGGGAAATAATTAAGAGGAACGCGATATGGTGCACACTCGGAAATTTAATTCAGAGACTTGAGACTAATTTTTCTGCTCCCCATACAATAAATACTTACTAATTAATTTGTTCAATATATTTAAAATTTTAGAAGAGCAATTAGCTTATTTGTATACGTAATATTTCAATAATCTTTATTTGACTTAGATATTATAACAAATATAATAAAAATAATTTTTTTTAAGGCTATAGTGCTAAAGAGTTAGCCACTGTAAGAGTTCCATTCCCTCTCGAAATATCGAAACGTTTTGAGAAACTCAAGAATTTGTGAGTTTAAAAATAAAAAAATATATTACATTATTACAATATTATCGCACTATAATAGAATTAATATAATTTTATTCCATCATCGTAAACAATTCGCTTCGTATATGTGTCGTTATTGTACAACCTTAAACTCCCCCTCCGAATAGAAAAAAAAAACAAAAAACGTTTATGTGTATGAGCCTGCAGCTATATAAACATACAACTGCAGCTAAAAGAGTAACGCGTCGCCGCCGCGCCGTACGCGTATATAATATTATAAAAACGCGCGTGGAATGAAGTGTAGGAACGGAGAGACGACGAACAGTCATCGGGAACGCGAGTTGAACACGTCCCTCGAACGCACGCGTACCTATACAATAAAAACATTATTCACCGGCAAAACTCGTTCCGTGACACATCATCTGCAACAAACGGCAGTACCACATCGCAAGCACCGAGCACATTGTGTCTACACAATATTATTATACACCGCAGTTTAATATACACATTATCATATCCCCACGCCTGCCGTCGCCGATAACCAACGACTCGCCGACCCACGTAGTCGTACCCTTCACGGCACCGCGCGCGTCGTTCGCCGCGACCGCGCGAGCGACAGCAGCCGCAAGCCATTCACCGTTTGACGCCGCCGTCACGCAGACCGCCGCCGCCGCGATCGCCGGCCGGCGGCCACACCACGTACGCGCGCACGGTCTCGGATCATCGCTCGCGACGACGACGACGACGACCGTGGTGTTGGCGGAGTCATAGCAACGATCGCGGGGCACGGGCACCGTGCTGCTGCGTAATGACTACGACTTACTATATAAACAACAACAACCGTGCGTTTAGGAGGGACGCAAGAACGTACGCGTACCACTTGTAATCTATACTATACGAGTATATATATATATATATATATAAAATCCAAATACCACTCACTCACTGATCGTTGCATCTCAAAAACTACGCGACGTACGGACTTGAAATTTGGAAAAATGATTTCTCTAATGTTCTAGGCCCACAAAACAGAAAGGATTTTTGAAAATTTAACCCTTAAAGAGGTTAAAAGGGGTAAAAAGTGTTAAAAATGGAAAACGTTATTTTTCAGTCAGATTTTTTTGAAACTTAGCATACATACTATGTAATAAAAATAATGAAATGTCTATAAGACTATAACCTCATTTCCAAAATTCAACTCCCAAGGGGGTTAAAAATGGTAAAATGGAAAAAAATCGCCTAGCAAAATTACTCCATATAGCATAATAGTCAACCACATAAAAGTTTTTTTTCACGATATAACGAGTTTCAATAGATTGGTATATCGAAAGTTCGTTATATCAATAGTATAAACAAACACAATTCCTTAAAGCGAGATTTAAAAAAAAAATCAAAATTTAAATCTACCCACTACTTATACAATTTAATAAAATATGTTTGACAACGCTGGATAACGAAAGCTATATCGATATGCATTATATACATTTTATTATATACAATAATAATATACCATAGGTACGTATAATATTACTAAATACTATCCTCAATAAGATCAACTATGAAATTTAATACTATACGTATATAGGTACTATAGGTATATACTTAAATCTAAAAATATAATAAATTAATAACAATATAACTAATAACATTCAGCACTTGACGACGCCTTAGGCTCTAAAAATATAATTACCTACACAGAACGTTAACAATCATCCAAACTTCGTGGGATTTTTATTCAATGACAAACTATAACGACGGCCCGGATGATACGGGAGATGTACACGATAATCAGATATATATAGATGTATATGTATATATATAGATGTATATGTATATATATAGGTACTCACGGGACGTCCGCCATCTTTTTTTTCTAGGCCCAATTTCACGTTTGATCTACGTCGCTGTTTTCGAAATTTCGAGCACTTCACCCGCGTATGAATTTATTTCCGTCGCGTCGACCGCGGTGGCAATCAAGATCGAAAGCAAAATGTTCGCGCGCCGACGGTCGTTTAAACGATTAACTAACGACGAAAAATTCGCGGAAAAAACGAGCCCAATACACGACGACAACGGCGAGAGACAGACTAAATGTCTACGGGCAACGGTCGCCGGAGTAAAATAATCGCAGCCGTTAACCACGCTGGTCGCAGCCGGTAATATCTGTTCGATACTCAGGTAACGTGCGGTTCGTCGAGTACCAGCCCGTATACCGAGGTAAGTTCGCACTATGTGCCATGCACCGGGGCCCGTCGGACGACGACCAAATCTTATACCACATAGTCACAGTACCCGGGTCATCGCGAAACCAAAACCGCTGTACCCAACTTCGAAAACGCGGTCTATAGAATGCTTTTCGTTTATATTATATACTTTTTTTTCCATGATGTTTGGCATATAATTATTTCCGACACCGAGAACAAAGAATTTGCATCGCAGCTTTGGTTCGGGTTTTGTTTAGATTCTGGTCTAGACCAGTGGTTCTCTATGGGGCGACATCGCCCCCCCCCCCCATTGGGCGGTGAAGGGTTACCGAGGGGTGGTGAACTGGTTTTTGGCGGTAGGGGGGCGGTGAACTAGGTTCATTATATTTACTATAACAACATTTATAATATTGTAAATATATATTATTTATTTGAAGATACAAAATTATAAAAATGTATAAGTGCGTTAAAACTAAGTATTTAATTACTTGGTACAAACAAAATAATTATTTTCCTGTTATATATTATAGTAATGATTGATAAATTACCAAAAAAGTGATTGTACCTATAACTTATTATTTTGAAATATTCAAATAAATTATGTGTTTTGGGACTTGCAATATCCTCCACTGATAATAGTTTTTGTAGTTTATTTCTGTGCGGACCAGGATTTAGCAATCACCATGCCACAAAGATAATTTTTATATACCATTTAAGATTTTTCATAATCAACAATATTTTATGTTTATGAATGTACCAAAAAATCAAGGTTTAATTTTTTATTTTAGTTGATGAATTTAATAATAAAAATGTTTTGGCTAATTAAGATAATATTATGTAATATAAATTATAATTAATAAATATTTATCTTAAAATGTATTATATTTTAGCTATAGAAATTCAAGTGTATATGTATAATTGTAGATAGAATTTTTTATCAAATTGGAATTTATTAGTAAATAATATTTATTTATCTAATATATTTTTATTGTTTTTGTAGTGTGTATTAGACTAGTTGTACAGTATTTATGTAGCTTTTTTTAAATGGTTATTTAGATAACCAAAATAATATTTATATTGAATTTGTTTTGGAAGAATTACACATACATAAAGATATCAGAATATTTTTTCTTGATTATTTAAATAACCAATTGGTTTTAAAATTAAAAGTCAGGAAAAATAAACTTAATATCATTAACGTACAAAATTATTATTAATATTAATAATTCAAAATAATATTCTCTTTCAATATTTTTTAGATAATAGTAACTAACCAAAGAACAATATCTTAAATTTATGTAAATATAATTACAATCAATCTCTATAATAAATGTTTATTCCTGTATGTAAAAATAATTTTCTTCATATTCAGTGCGTTCTTTACACCCAATGATGAATTTTATTCAAAACCAGTCGTAACAATTTTTGCGCTCTAATCTCCAAGCAAAACATATTTATTTATATATTTAATAGTTTTAATAAATTATTTTATATATTTAATAATACTTTGTTATTAAATAAATTATTGGCAAATTACACGATTGTCTGTAGGTATTCTTTAAATTATATACAATATTTAACCACTCAATTATTAAGTACTTACAGTAAATAACATAGTATTATTTAATATAAAATCCAAGGGAAAATGATTCCTTTCTATGTATTTGAAATCAGTAAGAAATTAAATTACTTTTTTGTTAGTTAAATTTTAATACAAATAAATCAATGTTTTTGATATATTTCTATCAATTCATTAAAATTATAATAAAAATTAGTCGACATTAACTGTCAGTAGAATGTTTTCTATAGAGATCATTAAGAAAAAAATTATTATTTATTGTTAAATTTAGAATTTTAGAATATATAGTATATAGTGTAAACAATAATGAATTTAAAAAACCAATAATTTACAGTTAAAGTAATATGATACGAAATTGAGAATTACTTAATTTATGATCTTAGACATCACTAACAAATTTAATGGGAAGGGAAACAGCTCTAATAATTGTGATTTTTCATTAATTTTATCTGGCTTGTATTTTTATTTATAACAATAGGATTATAGATTAAACTATAAAGAAAATAGTATATAGTATATTCATGATATTTTATAATAATATTATATTTAATATTATATATATATATATTATAATTATATATAATATACTATAATTGTTATAGTACTCTTTTTTAAAATAACAAGGTACTAAAACAATTATTTATTATTCTTTAATCTTTTTCAAAAAAATATATACTTTCTAGTTTCTTATTTAGGATTTAGTGTATTATAGCAATTATATTAAAATGGTAGGTTTTACTTTTTACATGCAAATGTAATAAATTGTATGTTATATAATCAAACATCATGGAGCATTATTATTATTTTTATTTATTATATATATTTTCAAAACAATTATATTGGATTTTATTTAGTTACATAAGACAAAATATGGGACCACGACCAGAGGTTTAACTTTAAAGGTCTTAAATATGAAATATCAATAAATGTCTAAGACATCTACAATCTATGTACGCACATACACAGTATTTTTATTTTACTTTATAAATATAAAAAGTATAATAGTAAATAAAAGTTTAATTTTTGAAAATTTGATATCACAATTCAAATTTTCAAATTATTATTTACAAAGAGAAAAATATAGATTGCAAACTGCTCTATATATATTATTTTTTTGATTATATAATCAAATCTATATTATTGTAATAGCTTATATATATGCGTAATTATTTTGCATGGAACCTTTTGTAACATTTATTATTTGTTTTTATAGAATTATCAACAGGAATTCTTACAAATTCTAGAAAAAATACATTTTTATTCCAGAAATTTTCTTTTATAAAAGCAAAACTAAAAAAAATTAGGAACAAAAAAACATTTGCGAACCTAAATAAAATCACTATTATAAAGTTTATAAATGTAACTTATATACAAATAGTATAATTAAATTTTTTTTTCTAAGAATATTAATTTTAATAATATATATAAATTGTAATGTATCACCTAATATTAGGTGAAAGACCACTTAATTAATTTCAATTTTTAAGACATTAGAGAACACGAATTGGAAAATGGAGGAGAGTAAATAATAATATACATATGATATAAGAGAATGATTAAAATTAATTATCCATGAATACTATTTTTGTTCTTCAATTAAATGTTTTTGCATTATAAATATTTATTATCTTAAATTGAATATAAAAAAAAATTTTAACTTAATAAAAAATTATGATTTAGTATCTAATTACTAATTAGCGCATACGGTATTTATTAGATTCGGTCACGTTGTTCACATCATTTTTAAATTCAATGTCAATAACAAAATCCATATCTCTGGTATTACGTTCATTTGGAGCCATTGAAAATGTGCCATACACTTCATCATTTCTTTTCACAGTTAAATAGTTATCCAGATAGAACACAGTTTGTTTCCAATGTGTGTATGGTGATTCTGGTGCAGTTGAAAAGCCTATACGTTTGTGACATTTGGTAAACTCTACAGTAAAATAAGTAACCAAAGCATGGACATAGTCTTGGCGGCGGACTTGAAGATTGAAAGGGGCAGTAAATGTTAAATCTTCTTTTTTTACTGTATACAAATCTACTTCTTTTAACAAACTTGAATTTGTAACAACCTAAATGTAACAATAAATTATTATTATATATCGTAAACAATAACAAAATAAACAAATGTATTGAATTTTACCTGCTTAGGTTCTACGCAGTCTACTAATGGTTCACTTATAGCAACATTACGTATGGCACTCATATTGAATCCGTATACATTTTCCCACCAGTTTATTTTGTCATCTTTATATTGTCTATCTTCAATGCCAGTTATGAACAAATTTGCACGATCAGGAAATAACATTCCATCTATAATCATAAATTGTAATATAAAATTGAGATTTGATAAGTGACAAATTAGACATTTTAACTCATAATATGAAGAACAATTTATGTTGACCAATAAATATTTTTTGCAATTTTCGAAATTACAGTAAGTATATACTTGTTCTTTTTTACAAGAATTTTTCAGAAATAAATACTAATTCATTTCTAAATTTTTAATTTTTATTAATTAAATTGAGTATATTCAATGTTTATAAAAATTAAAAATTTTTATGTGAAAGATTTATGTGAAGTAAAAAATTCCAAATACTTTTAAATTAAAAAAAAAAATTCAATAAACTAAATAATATTTTTCTGTTGACTGACACTATTTTTTTATATATAACATTTTAGTTTAACATCTATAATATTGACATATACTTACTAATTATAAATAAACTTTAAATCAAGAAATTTATTTTCATTATATGAGATAAATAAAAATAACGAAATAGTATAGTCTGTAATAAGTGTAATTAATATAACATAATAAAAATTATGGTTCAGATTTGAACGCAATATAAATAAAAAACAAAACTTCAAATTTTTAAAAAGGCAAGAAAAGGCATTAAATATTTTATAATATTATTATAAAAGCTATAATAAAGAATACCCATGTGAGTACTTTCTTATTATTAAAACTAATTGTAAACATAACATAAAAATGCAGTCTTCACAAGTTTTATTGATTTGTACTGTAAATACAAATAAAATTGTGATCAATTGATAATTTAACATAACATATTTTTAAAAAAAGGGGAGAAAAGCGAAAGAAAAGTACAAATAATATTTATCTATTTGCATAAAAATGAAACGAAACACATTTTTATGTAAGAATCATTTTCCCATCTTTATCCAAAAGATTAGACATTTAAATCTGAATCTTATTAATGGTAATCTCAATATAAAACAATATTAAAATCTGAGTCATATAAAAGCGAATAAAAAATAACAAAAATAGCCCATATTCCTTCCATTTTCTCAATGCAAAACTCAATCAATAATATTTTTAAATTTGCTAAAATAATATTGAGTGAAGATTAAATTGAAATAAATTTGAAATTAAAATGATTTTTAATTGAAAAAAAAAATGAGTTATAAAAATGTTTAAGATTTAAGATTATTTTTATTACTTATAACTCAATAATATTATATAATACTCGTGTTCATATTTTATTAACTTATTAAAGACTTAACTATTTTTTAATTTTAATAGTATTTTAATTTATCAATATTTAGTTATATCAATTAAATGTATTTTTAGAACAAAAATCGAGTGTAATTTATCATACCTTCTTTTAACCACTTGTCTCTGGCATAAAGTACTGTATCCAACATAGATTCATAAAATAAACAATATCCCATCCATTCTGATATAATAATATCTACCTTAGTAATACCATCTGGTAATTCTATTTCTTCAACCTAAAAAAATAATTCAATATTACAAATGTCAAAAATATATGATATTAATTTCTTACTTTTCCTTTAATTATTGTTACAGTATGGTCTAAATGGTTATCAGCTACAATTTGTTTGGCATATTCTACTATGTTGGAACATTCTACACCAATGACTTTAGCTGCTCCAGCTTTAGCTGCAAACATGGATAAAATTCCAGTACCACATCCAATATCTAATACAATTTTACCCTGCAAATAAAAGAAAAAAAATTGTTAAAGCTGAATTTTTATATTTAACATTTTTTCCAACTTTAAAAATAATATTGACTTAAAGTAAAATTTACCTTGAGTAAATGTTTATTGTAATACATAGAATTTCTATATGTAAGTGTTCGCACTTCATCTTTAAGCATTTCTTCATGTATACCAAAATGAGCATATGAATCAAAGTAGTAATCCATTGAAGTCATATCACTGACATTTACAGATCTATTTTTCAAACCATTTGGAATAGCCAATGCAGAAGATGGTTCAGAAACATCATCAACAACGGTATTGTCCATTATAACATCCATTGGATCTGTTTTAACTTCCTATATGAAAAATTAATTTGATATTAAGTTGAACAGAAAAATAATTTCAAAATATACTAAATGAATAATAATAATAATATAATAATAATATAATAATAATTATAATAAATAATAATAAATATACAAAAACTATTTGTTATTTTATTAATGAATGATTAACTCACAATACGTCAAATATATATTTTTATTTATTATAATAGCAGTTATGATAAATATATATTGATAAATTTATTTTATAATTAAAAGGTTTTAAACCTTTTATTATTATTAGCTTGGTAATAAAGTTCCATTTAAGTTACAGTTTAGTTATAAATAGGCCCACAAACACTGATGAGTAAAAATTGAGTGAAAATTGTTTGAACAAAAAAAAAAAATTTAAAACTAAAAATATAAATGCATACATTTCATTTTAGATAGTCAATTGTTTAAATGTAAACAAATTATTTTGTTATTTTAAAAAGTCAATTGATTTTTCAAACATAAAAAAAAAATTGATATTTAAGGTTTAAATTGAATATTCACACGTGACTTTTGAACATTTTACAATTAAAATATGTACTTGTTATATTTATTATGTTTAAATACTACTAAATAGGTAGTTTTGATCAAAAATCTATTCAATTAAAATTTACTAATTGTAATTTTTTCACAATTTATAACGTGAAGAGTATATGAATACATTATGGATACCTTACGGTCTTCATGTTAAAGAAAATTTAAGAAAACGTAGAAATCATTTAATACAACACATTGAACTAATACAAGATGTTAAATGTACAAAACTTACCGAATTACTCCCTACAGACGAATTAATTTGAGACATTACTTTTTCGTTGAAATTAATTGATTAGTTTCAGTCAAATGATGTATCATATAGTAATACGAAGACAACCAAATTTCAATAAAAAATAGCTGTAAAAGATATTACTTTAATACTAAAATATTGTTATGAAAAAAACCGCATTTGGTACTCAAACAACATAAAATGAAGAATAAAGGAAATGGAAACATTTTACTTGTTTGAAGTTAGTAACGTATATATAACCACATTGTTTTTTTGGGTTACTTTTAACCTAAAAAAATGATATTTGTTTGATTATGGTTTTATTTAATTTATTATTTTTTTCATTTATTATTTCTTTAGGAAATTGATTCTAAGTACATAACGATAAATTTATCAATTTTAAATTTTTACATGTTAAAATATGTTTTTTATAAAATAGAGTGATTTATGTACAATTTATACTATATTGATTTCTATACGCTGCCATCTATCCATCAAAACTTCTCAATTCTAAAGAATAAAAAAACGGTAGTGGCGCTAGTTGTCATAAAAAGGGTGGAAGAATTGAGTTGTTTACAAGATGAGTTAGTCTTATCCTCTTATCCGATTTCTTAATTGTTATGCTTTTTAGTTGTTAGTTTTTTAGTGTACGATTATTATTATTATTAAGGTCGTTTGAATTTTTACATTCCGTTATAATCATTGTTTCTTCACGATTAAAAAGGAATGAGTGAATTATCATAAATAATATTATTGAAATGGCGTCCAAGGATTATGATTTAGTGAGTATAATAATTGGATAAAAGACTCAATAACAATTTAATTTACGTAAATTGTTGCATAAAGGAATTTTTGGGCGGGACTTATAGGTTGACCCATCATCAAAAATATTTATCGCCATGCTCGTTTGTAATATAATTTTTATATTGCAAATTAAATTGCTTTCATATGTATACTTTTTATTAAATCAATATTGAGAAACATATATAATTACCATAACAAATACTTCTTATTGACAAAATTTGATTTAAGCTGTTTAAATCCTAGATCAAAACAAAGTATATAATAGGTATCTGTTAATTGTTGAATGTGATTATTATTGCCCTGCCCTCTTACTTTCCAACAAGTGTCATTATTATTTTAGTATCTAAATTATAAAATTCAATAAAATTAAGATACTAGTTGATTTAACCCCTGCCCAGAAAATATTTCCCTGTCACTCTGTTTAGTTGTTATCTTCCACTTTTTTCGCTCTTATTTTTTGTTGAAATCATTGAATAAATTAATATCAATACAGTTTGATTAAGTTTATACATATTTTATTAGTCTATATATATATATATATTGCAATAATATGAGAAAACACAACTTACATGATTTAATATGGGTACATAGAAATGTATTTGTATTTTAAGAGTTAATCATGCTGGTGGTTAAAATTCTGAAATATCTTTCAGTATTATGTTTAACGGATTAAAATTTGTTCATTAAATTAATTTCACTTCATGAAGTTTGCCAAGTATGAATCATAGAAGTTTCTGTAAGTCCTGTTTTGCTTTCTATTTCCTCATTTCACACTTTCCCACAATTTTTCTACACTTTATGTAAGCTTTACTTAAAGGGTCAATTATGTTATACTTATTATGTACTTTCAAGTGGTTGAAATTTTGTTATATAGGCTCTCCAAAAATCAGACATTATTGTCAGTTTAACTTGTATATGCTTTTATACTACTCTAGTAATAATGTATTTTCTATTCAGTCAGATACTCATACTATAAAGCTCTCATTCGTTTCACAATATGTCATATAATATCTACCCATTTTTGTGGCAGTACTCTACCTGTTTTATTTTTTCATCGGTCAAATAAACTTTTGTCTGTCTCAAAATACAATCAAGTCTTCCTAATATGAGAAAGTTTTCATACTTATACTTTTTTCGTATTAGTACCTATTACAATTAACAATAGTAGCATATTTGTTTAATCCAAATTCCCAATAGAAGTTAATTGATGTCAATTTATGAGCCTTAGCATTATGAATAATTTGATAATATGAATTATAGTTGGTTCAACTACCTTATGCATCATGTATCAAACTATTAATCTTCACATCCCTTTCTGTTCAACACATCTGTCATGTTAAGAACATGACAATTATGTCACCATCAAAGTCTTTTAATATCTAAAATCATTTCGTGCCCTATGTCATTAGTATGAGTTTTATGAATAATACTGCCATTTTGCATAACTTTTATTATTGACAAATCTTCATCAACGACATCATAAATCTGTTTGAAAGTCATGTTATTTTGCACTGAACTAAAAACTATGTCATGTACATGGCCATATATCATTAGGATTATATCAAACATTGTTCTGAAAATATCCAAAAATGTGATATACCTATCTATATACAAACTATTACCTTATCTTGTAATAATTATTATACCTATTTATTTAAAATTATATATATTTGATATATTATCTAGATAATAGACTATCAATATGTTGTTATAAATTTTACAATAATTTAAACATTGAAAATATTAACAGTGGGCAATAACTAAATAAGTACCTAAGTGAATTTTTAATGTTTTTTTTTTTTTGGCAAGCATAAATAAATATAGTAAGTATTGTATTGAGTACCTTCTACCATAGGTAATTAAGGGAATCTAAGATGAAAAGTAAAAAATCTGAAATTCATCCATACAAATTCTATAGAACTTTTAGATAGTTATTTTCAGTTCTATTTCTAATTTCTATAAATCATTAAACATCTTCAACTATTTTACCTGTAGCAAACTAGCAACTATCTTATGTAAAAATATACAGTTGTTTATTGTTATTATTATGTGGCTTCAAATTATCAACCCAAGCCTTACAAAATCTTTTTATTCTTTCCATGGTTTTTTTTTTTCCAATTGATTTTTCATTAACATATGTAGTACTTAATTGATTATTTTACTCCAAGTAAAAGAATACAGAATTAGTTAACTTGAAAAATTAACTATCCAAGTTATTATTTGTGATTTGAATATTACCTACACTTTAAAAAAATATTGTTCCTTAAATCCCATTTTTGTCCAATTAAATAATAGTAATGCATTTTTGTAGTAGGTATAAGATTTTAATTTTTAGTGTTACCAAAATCAAAAGTTGGTATTTAAAAAAAACATATTTTATGAAACCTTTGTTCTGTCATTCGAGTATCTATATCATTTTAAATTTAATAAAAATCCTTAAGTTTTATTTTATAAATAATATCAATAGGTATTATCTTTTGTTCGAATTTTCTGTTTAATTTATAATTCATATTTAAAATATAGGTATCAGTTATACATATAATTAATATTCAGTAAATGTTTATATTTATATACCTATATTATCTATCTTATTTATAACATTTATACTATAATAATATATTTATTTGTTTATTTTACTGACTGTTATAAGAATGATAATTGTTTATTAATAGATATAAAATTAATTACAAATTATTTATTGTTATTTATGTAAATGTCAAAGACAATAATGTATCTGTATAACACTTGTAGCATCAATTGAAAGAAAAAAAGAAATGGTTAGTAGTTTTACAAATTTAAGAATTAGTTTCAATTGAATAAATAGAATCCATATGATTATAAATAGTATTTGTAGCTTTACTTTTTGCTATTCAGTTTTCTAATAATATAATTAATTTTTATAACTACAATGTATTCAATGGTTTTATTTACCTGAAAAACTAATGAGCGGTTGGATAAGACAACATTCAAACATTTGATTGGCAAAAGATTAAACGCTCAAAATCTTGTACTTATTATTGTTTACTGTCGAAATCTTACTAAAGGCTGTAGGGTAATAACATTGGTAAATGAACACTTTTTTTTTTTTCAAGATTTTGATGGTAAAAATAATTTTCTTCAAGATTTTAACGATAAGAATATTTTTGCTCGAGATTTTGAATGTTCAAAATATTGTCATCATTTTATATTCAAGATTTCGTGGTTCAATATTTTGATGTTTAAGGTTTTGATCATTCAAATATTTTTACAGCTCTTATTCATTATTGTCATAGTACATGCAAACAGATAGAATGAAAATAATGCAACCATATAAATGCTTCGGTATAAAATTGTCAATCTTAAAACGTTAAATATGTTATCTAATTTATACTTATTGATCAATTAACTATTGTAAGAACCAGATATGCCTACCCCTCTCCTTAAAACTTACATTTTCTATATTATGAAACTAATTATTTAAATTTCAATTGTGATACATTTAAATTTTCATACCAATTTGTATCAAAGGGTGGCTCTTATGCAATTGTATAGAAATAAACAATTCTAAAGTTATTTTTCCAAACCAGTTAAAAACAGGAAATTCAAATTTGATTTAAAATATTTAATTTCACCCCCTAATATAAAATAGTTCTAAAACTGAAACATTGAATGAAAAATTAATATTTACTGAAATATTTCTATCATGATATCATAGTGGGACCTGTAAATAAGATGACATGGTATATTATATAACAAGATTATGGACTCATTTGATAAATATAAGAAGTAGGAATTGTTATAGTAATTATTTATTTGAATTTTTTAACACTTATTATTATTTGGTTGAAAATTCGCAAAAAATGAAAAACCCTATTATTAATATACGAGTTTTATTGAAATTTGTCTTTAGTTTTTGAACTATGCATTTAACCTAAATAAAATTTGAATATATCATCCATTTAACTAATGAATAAAACTGGGTATTAAGTATGCAATGTTATGTGTGTAACCTAACACATCCAAAATAGATGTTGAACTAACTAGTGTGTTGACTTAATGTATTTTGGCAACTTATCAAACAAAAATGTATTCCTTGTTTTATATGGTCTATTAATGTTTAAAAATTAAAATTAATCATAAATATTGATCTTTCAATCATATTGTTTAATTGTATAGCTGTATAAGTTTGGGAATCAAATTTTAGGAATCATATTTACAATTATTTATATATTTATTGTTTTTTTAATATAATCTAAGGTAAATATTTATCATTTAAAAGAATTTAGTTCATCAAAACTATTTTTAGGTTTTTGAGTGAAGTGAGGAATGTATTGGTTTTATTATGATGCCTGTTTTATTTTTTAAATTAAAATTTCTTTATTTGTGTCTGCTATCATGTTTTTGACCAGAAGAAATTGTCCTGTTTTTAACTTCAGAAAGGGTTTTATTCCAAAAGTCCTATAGTATTTCCAAAAATTTAGTAAAACTGATAAAAACCAATAAAAAATAAAGAATTATGGTTTCCAACAAGATCTTATTATTATATTTTATCCTAATTAAAATTAATTATTGCTGAAACTCGAAATGTTGAAAAATTACTAATAATATTAATCTCTTAAAATGGAGTGATTTTCAAAAGATTTGTCCTTTTTTTGAACTATTCAATAACATTTAAAATTGTATTGTAAAATGTTGGTTAGATAAAAAATCTAGAAAGTCTGGAAAATTTTCAAAAACCCAGAGTCAAATATAATATAAAAATTGTATTCATATTACTAATTTTAATATTTTTATAGCATGGAAGAACAGACTCATATCGTGTTGCCACAGTTCCATCTTTATTTGATGATAATAAGACAGTAGATGGGAAGCCAAAAGTATGAAACTTTATTTATTGATTTTCATAGATGTATTATTAAATATTTAATTATTATTTAGACAAGAAGAAAAGCACCATCGTCAGTCAGTACTAAGTATAGTCATGCTGAAAATTTAGATGAGCTTAAAGAAGATCCTTTTTTGGACTATCACAAAATATCATTGGATGAACTGTATCAACGATTTGGAACACACCCTGGAACTGTAAATACACATTAATTTAAGATTAAACAATATTAATTTATTATTTAAGATACAACATTTTACTTTAGAAGCTTCAGGAAATAAGCCATAACTTGTTTAAACACTGCAATTTTATATTTTAAATTATAATTTTTTGAAAACATAATTATTAACAATTATTTTAATTAAAATACTACTTCATTTTCAATAAATTTTAAATGAAGTTTGATTACAATTTATATTTGATTTAATTACCAAATTAAATATATCTTGGTATATTACTGAATAACATAATTACAATACCAATTACCTTTAGTGTGTGTATTGTACAATTGCATGGTTTCATTATTTGGTTTTTATATATACAGTATTTCTTCTGAGTCTTGCATCTCATAATTTTTTTATAAACAATACTGGAAAATCATATAATATTGTGGTAAAACTATCATATCTTTGTGATTCATTATTTGAGTGTATATGTGTGTACTTCATATTATTTAATTGATTAATTTTATCTTAGGGGTTAACTCATGCTAAAGCTCGAGAAAATTTAGAAAGAGATGGACCAAATACTCTTACACCGCCTATTACAACACCTGAGTGGATTAAATTTGCAAAACAGATTTTCGGTGGATTTTCAGTATTATTATGGTGTGGAGCACTTTTATGTTTCTTGGCTCATACTGCAGAAACTAGTACAACAGAAGATCCAAATGATGATTATGTAAGTAATCTTTGTATATTATTTAATTAATTTTTTATGAACCTGTTTATGAATACCTGCAACCATGCAAATTCCTAAACTAATTCCAATTTTAATAATCAATATTAATTTGAAATATTTATATAATTTTGTTAAACTAATACATTTACTCTATATACTTCAATCCAGTTTTACTTGGGAGTAGTATTAGTGGCTGTTGTCATCATCACAGGAATCTTTTCCTATTATCAACAAGCTAAATCTTCTGCAATTGTGGATTCATTTAGGAATTTAGTTCCTCAGGTAAGGCAGAGATTTAGCTGGACTTATGTTTTGGTGTGGTTTAGCTTTTTAATTTTTACTATAATTTATTATGCTTCTTTTAGTAGCATGATTGTGGGTTTGTGGTTTTCAGGTGAAAGGTAGTTATTTAGCTTGCTTATAACTTTTCTTTTATCGCAGATATATTTAGGTTCAAGTTTAATAGCTGTTATTGTAGTCACTGGCTTTTTATCTTACTGTCGGCAGTATAATCAAGGTGCAATCATTCGGTCATTCTATGAAACAACTTCACAGGTCTGTTAATCTTTGTTTAAGTTCCGTTCTTCCATAAATTATAATTTTAAATGTCATAATAACTTATAAATATTCTAATATTCGTTACATACATAATAATATTATAATATATGATGGTTAAAAAAATGTATAGTTTATCTAAAATTTTATATCAAACAAAAAATATTAAAATTATAAATTGATACTTACAGTGGAAACTACCTACAATTAAATTTCCATCACTTTTGAAATATTAAGTAAGTACAATTCAGTCAAAAAACTAAGTTCAATAATATATTTATATAGAGGCAAATCCATAAAGTAAGTGTACTCAATTTTTGTAGTCCCTCCTAGACGCTTAATTAAAAAATGGTGCAAAGATCTATTACAATAATAAACAAATTAGAACAGTTAAATAAAAAAATATATCTAAATAATAAATTCACTTTATAACTTTTAAAAATCATCAATTTAAGTATCATCATTGAGTGGCTTCTTTACTCAATATTTTGTATTTTCATGTTATCTTTTTTCATCTATTACATATGCTTATTATGTCTACTGATATAGATTGTATATTTGGACTTAAAATAAAAAAAGAAAAAAATTAGTTTTTAATAATGCTCTAAGATAAGGGTAATGTCGAAAACATAACTAAAAACTTAAAAGATTAAATTAAATTTGAAATGTTGAAACAATCACCTTAATATGCGACAGCGAGTTATGACCTTTTTTGCTGTGGTTATTAAAATATAACTTGATTCGTTTATAAGTTTTTAAAATAAAAATTATTTTAATTATAATCACTTATCATTAAAAATAAACTTACCATCCCGTGCATTAATGCTAACAATTATATTAAAATGATTATCAATTACTTAATCATAATAGTAATAGTATATTATATGAAATTATATTTTATTTAAACAAAATAGTTTATTTTTTATTACATGTATGTTTACATTTTTAAATTGAGTTGGTACTTAATCAACTATACCAATAAAAAGTAGTTCATTTTTATCGTTGCTTTATTATGTATTTTAATTTATTATTGTGTAAGTAGTATATATTTTTTTTATGTATATATTTTATTAGGGTAAAAAAAATGTCATTTTATTCTATTATATCATGGAACTACTTTAAAAAGTGATAAAACTTAATTAATAAAAATAAAATTGCTTTTTAAAAATTAAAACAGAAAATAACAATTTTTAATTTAGATGTATGTTAATACTTAATTATTGGGATTTATAACATAATATTTTGCAAACTATGATGTAATGCTATTTGTTAAAAAAATACTTTTTTAAATCACATTGTCAGTAGCATTTAGAACTGCATAATATTTTTCAGCAGCACAGCAAGCTTAGTAATAATTCTTTATGTATCTAATTTTGCAATAATATCTATCATGCCTTAAACAGAACTCTGAGATATTCATTTATATAAGTTATTCAATAATAATAATAAATTAAATTATTTATCATCATCAATTACACAAAATACAGTAGATACTTTTTATGTCAAATCTTAAGAATAAATAAATGTTAATGATATTGAAAATTTTTAAATATTAGGTCTTGTGGTGGGTCACATAAAAATTAACTTATTTTAGTAATATGTTTGCTTAATGTGTTGTTAAACAGTTTACAAAAGGAAATATGGACCTATAATAAGTTAGTTTAATTTAAAGGACCTATAAAGTTTACTTCATATTTTTATCTGATCCAGCATTATATATTGGTTTTATAATTATTGTGTAATTTTTTGTGTCTTCTCATTTTCGACAAAAATCACCTATATCTCATCCGAGTCTTTAATCTCACTTTTTTTTAAGCTATTGAGTGAAATGAGAGTATCAATTAGATTACAGTTTAATTTTAAATATCAAAAGTTTAAATAATGACATTTGACATAATAATCTGCTGATGTGCATTTTTTTAATTGGTTTTAGATTCCTAGTCTCCTTATTGTATTCACATTATTAAGTAAATATGTGCAGATATATACTAAATATAGATAAAGCCTACAATAGCAATTGAAATAATTTTATGATTTTCAAGTTATAATCTATTTACCTTTTAAAAAGTTATTAATTTTTTTTCTTTTATTTTGAATTTGAATTTAAAAATACAATTATTATAAAACCAATATTTGGACTGCACTAGTATTAAATTTAATTCTCTTTTTATATGCAATAAATATGTCGTGGTGTTGGATTGTTTATAAAATGATAAAGTTATTATATATTAATAGTAAGTTACTTTAATAGTTTGCTGTTGTTATACGCCAAGGGGAATCATTAACATTACATGCAGAAGATCTTACTCTTGGTGACATTGTCGAGCTTAAGTTCGGAGACCGTATTCCAGCTGACCTAAGAATTATTGAAAGTCATTCATTTAAAGTAGATAATTCTTCATTAACCGGTGAATCTGAACCACAAAGCCGCACTTCAGAGTATACTCATGATGATCCTTTGGAAACTAAAAATTTGGCATTCTCTTCTACTCATGCAGTTGAAGGTTCAACACTTACTTAATATTTCATAACTACAATAAGAATAAAAATGATTATGAATTAACTAACGTATTAACTGTTTTTATTTAGGTACTGCTAAGGGTGTAGTAATTTCAGTTGGAGACAATACTGTTATGGGAAGGATAGCTGGGTTAGCTTCCAGTTTAGATAGTCGGCCAACACCAATTGCAAGGGAAATAATACATTTTGTGAATTTTGTCAACATTTCTGCTATAGTTATCGGATTATTACTTTTTATTATTGCATTGATGATGGGTTGTTATTGGTTGGATGCAATTATTTTCATGATTGGTTAGTCAATAATTTGTTTTAATACTTACATGTTTAAACATTCCACTAATTATTATTTCTGTTTTTAGGTTTTCTTATTGCAGCCGTTCCAGAAGGTTTGTTAGCAACTGTAACTGTTTGTTTAACATTGACTGCAAAGCGAATGGCATCTAAAAATTGTCTTGTAAA
Organism: Drepanosiphum platanoidis; assembly: GCA_948098885.1. Taxonomy (NCBI): domain Eukaryota; kingdom Metazoa; phylum Arthropoda; class Insecta; order Hemiptera; family Aphididae; genus Drepanosiphum; species Drepanosiphum platanoidis. Next base: position 7,590,521 of record OX402528.1, on the reverse strand, counting down.
GAATTTGGAAGCAGTAGAAACACTAGGTTCAACTTCAACAATTTGTTCTGATAAGACAGGCACTCTTACTCAAAATCGTATGACTGTTGCTCATATGTGGTTTGATAATCAAATTATTGAAGCTGATACTACTGAAGATCAATCCGGTGTACAATATGATCGATCAAGTCCTGGATTTAGGGCTCTTGGAAGAATTGCAACACTTTGCAATCGAGCTGAATTTAAAGCGGGGCAAGATGGCATACCCACATTAAAAAAGTTTGTTTTGTATAAATTTAAACAATTCTATTGTAGTTTTACTTAAAATTAAAATATGATTTCTCTTAAGGGAAGTAAATGGAGATGCTTCCGAAGCAGCATTATTGAAATGTATGACACTTGCTCTTGGTGATGTCATGTCTATTAGAAGACGTAACCGTAAGGTTTGTGAAATACCTTTTAATTCAACAAACAAATATCAGGTAATTGATAATTATTATAAATTACATTTTAATATTTATTGTGTGTGTATACAGTAAAAACTATAGCAAAATTAAATGAACCAAGAATTTTTAAAGAGAATTAAAAAAAAAAAATTATGGTTTAAAAATCTAATTTTTAATTGTTTTAATACTTCAAACAAATTTTTATGTCATTTTTCAATGTCATTGAGCTATTTTAATACTTTTTTGGTGCATTTTTTAAAGATTTTTAGTTCATCAAGTTCTGGGCCCTATAATAACCAATTGAGTAATATTTATGTTTTAGAAAGTTTTTCAATATAGAGTTTTTACTGTATGTATACTTGTATTATATAATATTTTGTAGACATTAATTCACATCAGATATTTCATCAAATGCCTTTAAAATAGTTTAAAATTAACAATTAAATATAAATTCAGTATTTTTCTTAGCGATTTATTAATTATTACTGTATAGATTACTATTAAGCAATTAATAAAAAAAACTTGTTGGACAAATTCAAACTTAAACTTTATGTTTTATGATTAATTTTAAATTAACATAATATTTCAAATACAGAGTAAAAAAATAAAAAGTAATTATCAAGTATTATCATATTTAGTTGTTTATATTTAATATAGTAGTGTTAGTTTCTTTTTTATTATTTGCGTACTTTAATAGTCATAAAACGCCTAGACAAGTAGTGAATTGGCATTAAATCTTAAATTATTGACTATTTACCTAGGCTTTTATTAAATACCTGATTTGACTTTTTGTCCACAGATTATTTTATTTTCTAAACACTAAATGATAATAAATTTATTAAATTATATTAGGTTTCAATCCATGAAACTGAAGATTCTTCTGATTCTCGATATCTATTAGTTATGAAGGGTGCTCCTGAACGTATACTGGATCGTTGTTCTACTATATTTATTGGGGGTAAAGAAAAAGTTCTCGATGAAGAAATGCGTGAAGCATTCAACAATGCTTACTTAGAATTAGGCGGGCTTGGTGAGCGTGTGCTTGGATTTTGTGATATGTTATTACCATCAGATCGATTTCCTAAAAATTTCATGTTCAATGTCGATGAACCAAATTTTCCATTGAGTGGTTTGCGGTTTGTTGGTTTAATGTCTATGATTGATCCTCCAAGAGCAGCAGTCCCAGATGCTGTGGCTAAATGCCGTTCAGCTGGTATAAAAGTTATTATGGTTACTGGAGATCATCCTATTACTGCAAAGGCAATCGCAAAATCGGTTGGAATTATATCTGAAGGAAATGAAACAGTTGAAGATATTGCTCAAAGATTAGATATTGCTGTATCTGAAGTAAATCCAAGAGATGCTAAAGCAGCTGTTGTACATGGCTCTGAGTTATTAGATTTGCCTCCAGAAGTCTTAGATGAAATATTAAGGTTAATAATACTTATAATAATTATAATAAAATTTTTATCTAAGAATCATTATGAATTTATATATGTAATTTATTTTCCGTGTAATATTATAGATACCATAAAGAAATAGTATTTGCAAGAACTTCACCTCAGCAAAAATTAACTATTGTTGAAGGGTGTCAAAGAATAGGAGGAATTGTTGCTGTTACTGGAGATGGTGTAAATGATTCACCTGCGCTAAAAAAAGCAGATATTGGTTAATAATTTATATTTTAGATTAAATAATCATAGATCATTTAATATTAAACAATAACATCATTATAGACAAAGTAGTTAAACATTAAATGTCATTTATTAATCAGGTGTAGCGATGGGCATTTCTGGATCAGACGTTTCTAAGCAAGCAGCCGACATGATTCTATTAGATGACAATTTTGCCAGCATTGTAACTGGTATAGAAGAAGGACGTTTAGTATTTGACAATTTAAAAAAGTCTATAACATATACTCTTACATCCAATGTCCCTCAATTACTGCCTTTCATAGCTTTTATCATGCTAAGCATACCATTACCAATTGGTGCTATTGCTATATTGTGCATTGATCTTGGTACAGATATGGTAAGCATAAATATAAATTGTTTTTAATATTGTTACGTTGACAGATATTTTCTTTGGCAGAATGTTGGTAATTATTTGGTTTGACGTTTGTTCACTACAGTTTTGATTATAATTAGGCTAAACATATGAGGTAAACCATTGATGTTTTTTTATTATTCTAAATACCAAAATAATTTATATCTAATCAACTATATATGTCATCTTTAATCTACCAATATCTTTTATTTTTTGTTGACGAATAAATAAAACATTTTTCTGAAATAGATATTCAAAGATTATATGATCTTATATAATGAATACAGCTATAAAATAATTAACTAACTTATAATACTTACCTATTTTTAAAAATTTGATATTCATTTTCTTACAATTATTTTTTGTAAATTTAATTAATGATGTGATATATATTATTACATAAATATATGCTAGAGTACAAATTTTGAGAAAATACAAATGTTGTTACTTAACAGTACTAATTGATTTTTTAAGATTTTAGATTATTGTAGCTAATAAATAATCATGTGTTTAAGACTTAGCCAACATGCTTAATACACTATTAGTTGTTGCTTAAAATATATATTAATAGTCAATACTATTAGTGATCATGTCAAGAGAATATAGATATTAGAAGCTGTAGTTTGTGTACTCCATTAGAATGGCTTGTTGTATTTAGGTTCCAGCCATTTCATTGGGTTATGAACATCCAGAATCAGATATAATGAAACGTCCTCCTAGAAATCTAATTAGAGATAAACTTGTGAATAACAGGTGACTATATTATGTTTGTGTAGTAATTGTTTTTTGCTTCAGCTTTTTCTTACATTGATTACTTGCTTTGATACCAATATATATTTATAAGTTATATGGTTCTGCTTAAAGCTTTTGCTAAAACATTTTTCTTAACCATGCTAATCTGTATGTTTGACTATTCAATTTTCTATGCTTTCAATGTAACAAAATAATAAAAATAACAATTGAAAGAAAAAAAAATCATGTTTGTGGATGATTTGTTTGTTGTTTTGGGGCTGCTAGATGCCTGGCATTTCACTGGCGTTTGAAACGGGCGAATCAAATCTGATGAAAAAGAGTCCAGCTATTAAAAAGCCTCTTTTTAGTGTCAGGTAAACTTTAAATACTATTTGTTTCTTTTAGATTCTTCATAAATGAACGCTTGGCAAGTAGATATTGGCATACAATTAATAGCATAACAAATATTTGTTAAACTATGTTACAGATTTAAAAACATTGTATTTTATATTATTTTCTGATGTTATTTTATAGACTAATATCATTGGCTTTTGGTCAGTTGGGTGTGATTGAAGCATTTGCCGGTTTTTTTACTTATTTTGTAATCATGGCAGAAAATGGTTTTATGCCAAACAAATTAATTGGAATACGCCGTGAATGGGACTCACGAGCAGTAAACGATTTGCCAGATTCTTATAATCAAGAATGGGTAATATTTTAAAATTGATTAAATTATTTAAATTGATATTATAAAGTCATTAAAATAATTATATTTTTTTGTTTTAAAGACCTACCAAGACCGCAAGTCTTTGGAATATACATGCCATACAGGATTTTTCATAGCAATAGTAGTAGTACAATGGGCCAATCTTATTATATGTAAAACAAGAAGAAACTCGATTGCACATCAAGGAATGAAGTAAAAATGAATGAATAAAGAAAAATAAAATTCTTAAAATTATCTAATCAATTGTTTAATTTTTAGGAATATGGCGTTAAACTTCAGTTTAATATTTGAAACAGTTTTGGCTTTATTTTTATGTTATTTACCTGGTATGGATGAAGCACTACGCATGTATCCATTAAAGTATGACATAATAATTATTTTTTAAATTTTGATTAAAAATATATTTATTTGTAAAATTAAAAATGTTTAGATGGACTTGGTGGATTCCTCCAATACCATTTGCATTAGCATTATTTATCTATGATGAAGTAAGAAAATTTTATATAAGACGAAATCCTGGCGGTTGGTTAGAAAAGGAGACATATTATTAAGTGATTTTAGATAATTAAATTTTAGTTTATTTTATTAAATAATCACTTATTAAAAATTTAATATTTATCAAATAATTATGAATATGCTGATATTTATTTTTAATTTAAAATTACTTACCTTAGATTGCACTAAAATTAGTAATATACTTTCAAATTTATTATTATAATTACCTAATGAGTGATAACATAAACAAACAATGTTAGTATAATAGACATTTTTTTTTTTGTATGTTCTCGATCAAATTTTAAATTTTAAATATTCGAACATCGTTATGTCATATTTCTTTTTTGATTGTGTTCATTTTATAATGTATTTTACCATTTAGATAAACCAAACTCTTTAAGCAGGGTTACAAAAGTAACAAAAATAAATGTTTATTATACATCAAATTTCAAAATATTTTTCAATACACTAACTTTTTTATTTTATTGAGCTCTTTTAATATATATTTGTTTTTACATAATTTTATAAAAGTACAAAAACTAATTATTATTAAATATTTTTAAAAAATAACATATTACAATTTAACTTATTGAAATTTTTACCAAATTTAAACATTTTAAATATAAAATTAGAAAAAATCAATTATCATTAATAGTTGGATGAGTGGTCCAAGTAGTAAATTGTAACTCATTGAAAAATCTCATTAATTGAATCTCAATTCCTAAGTATTTTTCAATTGTATTATTAATTAATAATTATATTATCACATCCGTCCCTCTTTTAGATCTTATGGTCTAATACTAATATGTTCTAAAATAATAGAATTATTGCTAATATTATGAACATTAAGAATACATTTTTCTAGACAAAAGTATTATTAAAATATAATTGATATATTAACATGCCTATGTGTATTTTTATGATGATATATTTTATTATAATCAACTATCAAAATAAAATTATAAATCAGTTATATGATTATTATTTGAATCAATATTATAGAAATTCCCTAACAGTATTTTTACTTCTAGTGTATATAAAAAAGTTCCATGTAAAAAATTAAGTTATAAATTGTGAAAATATTGTAATGCATTATAATTGAAAAATATATTTATAAAAATGATCATTTAAAATTTTTCAAATATTTTCTGTCAAATATAGTCAAATGATAACAAATAATTAATGATTTATAATTTAAATTTAAAAATACATAATTATGTTTGTATTTTTTTACGTTAATTTGAGCAAAAATTATATTGAATTATTGAGCTTTTTTTTATCAATTATGACTTAATGTTAAATTATTATTGTTGTTTAAACATAAATTAAATTTTTATGTTGCATTGTTTATAACATTAAAAATATTTTTTTCTATAACTATTTGTGTGTTTTTCAACATGAATTATTAATTAATGTAATAAGTATTATTTATATAAAATCCTAATGTATTATGTGCAGCAAGTGTTCAGTAGAATATCAAATTTTATTTGTTTATTTATTTTTGATTTAAATAAAAAAAAATACCTATATTAAATAAAGTGTTAATCAATAATTTTTGCCGGTGCTTCAAAACAAGTAATAATATTTCTTGAAACAGGATCCTTTAGACTCCAGTGAACGTCTATCTTGAACTAAATTTAATAGTTTTTATTTATTATTAAAATATTTTACAAAATCTGTTAAAATCTTTTGATTTACCTTTGGATATGCTTCTATTATGTATATATCATCTTTGTAAGTATATGTACCACCTTTGAGTAAAGGACATTTTTTCTTTGTTCCATCTTCTCCAGAGATATTATTACAAACATTTTTGTTATCTACTCCTAATAAAGGTATTGGTATGTTCAATGCTATACCATATACTTCTGTGATTAAATCCTTTACATCAACTTCTACAAAAATTAATACATATTTTTAGTTAACACTAAAGATATTAATTTTATAATTTTTAATAAATTTAAAATCAACAATACTCATTAAAAATTAGTTCTGCCATCCCACCAATAGGCATAACAGTTAGAAATCTCACAAAGTATGTCGTTTATCACTTTTTAATATCACTATACTTGTACTTTTTTATTCTCATTGCTTAATGTCTTATAACAAATTTTAATTATATGTTAATATAGGAAAAAATTGTAACATTATATCCCCCTAGTTATTGTCTTCGGTTTTCCCTTATGCTTAAATCGAAAAATGACCTGTATAATTTTCAATCTAAAAAGTTGTTTATTGAAATTTTTGATGATAATAACAGATAAGCTTACCACAAATTCACTTCTGAATTTTTTTTATTAGTACCTTCTTAGTTACTTAGAAGTCACATTCCTTGCTTTGCTCATAATTTAAACTATCTAAAGAATTAAGATTCTCTGGAAGTTTTTTGGTTTTCCTATTCATACTGCTTACTGGCATGCAATAAAGTATCTTATATCATGTCTTTTCTATATCTACCGAGTAATTTATTCAATTGATCAATGCACTAGTTAACTAAACAATTATATTAGTTAAATCATTATAATATTATTAATCTATCAAAGTTATTAGATTTTAGATGCTAACACAAACCTGGTTTGAATTTGATTTCAATATGCATAGTGGTATTTCGTTTTAGAGGGCATCTAGATGTAGTACAATTTTCAAACATTACTAATGTATTGTTTAAAACTTCTTTATTTCCTGAAATAAATAGTACACCAGTATTTTAAAATATTTATTGTTTTGAAATATATTTAGTTTTTATTTAGCATTTATATTTAGTTCTTTGGTAAGTACTTCCAAAAAATATACATAATTGTTCTGACTAGACATAAAAATCTTAATGAAATTCTACGCTTCTACAAATAAATTATGAATTTCACAATTTTTATTTTCACTTTAATTTTATTTACTTGGAATGCATGACTTGGGGAAAATACTAGGAATACTCTGATGACACATGAACAATTTCACCGCTCTTTGTATAAACATAGGTAATCAGTAATCACTAATCATAAAACAGTATAATAATTATTTTGAGTTCACATTTAATTTTCAATATGTTTAGTTAAAATTAAAAAAATAAACAATACATAATGGAGGCTTTAATAGATAGTTGCAAACAATTTAAATTTAAATTATATGGTTCTTTATAATCATGGTACCTACCTACTTATTATTATTGATTGGTGCAGTGCTACGATAAAATTAAATCCCGATGAGAAAACTTTCAAGTCATTTCTTGATTAGTCATCAGTCATCATTGTTTGTTATTAAAAAATTCAATAAATTTAAAAATATTAAAAACTAAATTGAGAAAATTTAACTGGAATAATTACTCAAGGCATCGATATACCTTGAAAAGCGCATTAGGTATGTATTATACATTATAATTATATAACTCTATATAGGTAGTAGGTACTACCTAACTTAAATGTGAAGCTTGGACCATATTAATAATTGAAATCAATAATATATCCAAAACAAATGAAAAACTTACTTGAACCACATTTATAAACTGTTGTAGTTTTAATTGTCTGAGGAAATAATATTAATAAAGAACTCAAGCATAAAATTCTAGCGTACATTTTGATAAATAAACTACTAATGAAACATAAATACAATCAATGGAAACTACAGTACGTCTACATCAGCACTAGATGGCCTTCTATCGTTTGTGTACACTCCTATTACTACATTTACACTAGCCCGGTTTGTTTTTTTAATTAAAAACTAAATACCAAAGAAAAATAATTGTACCTACTAATTTATAAATAATCTGTATTCAGCATTATATTTATTTACCTTGTTTTCAGTCGGAAGTAGAATAATTACAATTTACAAATAAAAAAAAAACTCAAGGTAATTACTGAACATAAATAGTATTTCTTATAGCTATTAATTTTCTAATGCGTTTAGTTTATTACTGATGTTACAATACATTGCAGTTTATTTGTTACATTGTACTTACTCAACAGACGAATAGTCAATGATTAAGTTTCAAATTCAATAGCAAAAAGACATGATTGCTTTGTTAAAATTCAAACTCAAAGTGTCCTATTTTCCTTATAATGTATGTAAATTTGTTTACAAAAAAGGATAAAATACAGGTGACAAATATTACAATTTGAAATCATTATTATTCGAATAATGATTTTGAGCGGAAAAATGTGGATGAAAAAGCCTTTATTTCCAAAGATAGTGCACATTATCTGAGTGAAATGAGATAATATGTATTGATTTTACCATGATGTGATTTTTTATTTCGTACTATAATGTTTGGCCAAGATAATCCTATCTTCAATTTCAGGAATAATTTCTGGTCGTTAATCTTGTCTTTGTTTGGTTTTGGAGTGTCAGTTTTCAAATTTCCTTTACAGTTTTCGGAATAATTGCAAAAAACTGACCAAGATTACAAAAAAACTGCAACAATTCTAACAAAACCGGTTTTTGACAAAATTGAATTTTTATTTGTCGTTACTCAGAGAGTAATAACTGTAGGAACTTGAAATTTTCACTGAATATTTGTAAAACTATACTCTAAAATATGTGGTATTATATTTATAAGATTTCAACTTTTGTGGTGTTTATAGATATTTGAAATATTTGAGTTTCTTTTGTAAAATATCGATGAAATAATTTTTGTAGAACACAAAATAACGAAAAATGAATATAAAGTTTCTCATACATATTGTTCTTACACGTGTAGAAAAATCGTAAACATCTGTTGACACAATTTTTTTTTTATAATTGTTTGAAAATTATAACAATCTTCCAATTTTTCATAGTTAAAAATGCATACAAATTTCAGTTTTATAATCCAGGATTTTTTTTAATGTTAAGTACTAATATAAGATTTTGAATTTTAAGTTTCTTAATCAAGTGAAAAATATAAGAAAATTAACTCAAGTCGAATGATATGTTAGAAAATTTTAGAAAATTAAATTTGATAAAATCGGGTATTTTAAAGAATTTTTACTAAACAATATTAGTTATTTAAAAAAATAAATAACTACTTATATTATCATTAACCATTGAAAATATAACTTGATGCTGATTTATTTGCTTTCTTTCATTCGTAATCCTTTATATTTTTTTTTATACGGCAATGGTCATGGACATATAACATCATATTATATCCATGGCTATATGGTAAATAAATTCAAGGCTATACAGACTTTTTTAATAAATAATTAAAAAATACTTCTCGCTCTCCGCAAATTTTATAATTTGGTTTAACTATACTCATATTTATAAATATACTTCACTCATTTCTCATTTCAATATTAGCCTTTTTGTCTTCACTTTATTTCCACTAATTTTTATTTAATTAGGTATCATTTAATTAACAAAACTTGAAAGTTGATTGATAAACATTTTTTTGGAACATCTGCTTCATCATCATGTCTCATATTCAATAATATATTTTTGGGTTATTAAAAATAAATAAAAAAGGGCATGATACAATTGAATGAGACATAGGAGACAAGAGATTAATATTAATACATAAAGATAGATTAATTTTTAAATTTTGAATTATTTCTATGAATTGAAATTAATGCTTTTACCATTGTTTTTGAAAACAATTCTAAGCTAAGGAGTACGAATGTATCAGCCTCTATTTTTAAAGATAGTTAACATTATATTTATACAGTATTATTTAATAGGTTGAAATACTATAAAAAAAAAAAAAAAAAAATTATGAAAACTTAAATCACTAACTTTTTAGTTTTAAATCACTTACTGATTGCTAATTTCATGAATTAAGATCGACCTTTTTCAACTAAATGCATAAATTTGGCAACATAATACATTTGACGATGCAGCATTTAGGTACATGACTGGAATGATGTTCAAAATTATGCACTAAGACTAAGGCATAAAAAAATTCTCATCTTTTTTTTGAAATCATTAATTTTTAATTTAAATATCAATACATTTACAAAATAATACAATTTTATTAATTTGAATCCAAAAGTTTAATTATATAATGGTTATTTCAGTAATATATGAATATTATTAATAAAACTATTTATATCACTGTAAACAATTGGTAGTTAAAAATTCAATGTCATTCATGAAAAGTATTGTATTCAGTAACAATGTTGCCGATTTCATAAAATCTTGAATTTTTCTGTCGGTTTCATGACAGAAATTTTATGAATTTGGCATAATATATACATAATAATATTCAAATATTTCAGTTATCTTTGGAGGCATTAAAATTATTCAAACAATTTTTTTATATAGAGATAATATTATATAAATATATAATTATCAATTGCCGCATGTACTACATCTATCTCATCACTTGAGAACAGCTTGACCGATTTGGCTGATTATTTTTTATTTTTTTTTTTGTGTTCATAATTTTTAAATTAAACGGTTGTTATTTTATATTCAAAATCTGAAATCTCAGTCATTGAATTTGACAGTATTGATTCATTGAAGAAAATATACTTATACATATCAAAAAATTATTAGGTCTCTCTGTTGAAGCCGGGTAATTCAGCTAATATTTATAATTCTTCTATATATGTGTACATAACTCCTAAACGGCCAGACAGATTTTGATGACATTTTTTCTGTGTTTGAGTGGGTCCCTGGGTGATTTAGATTCATATTTGGACCAAGTCGGTGGCACTGCAACCCCTTCTAAAATTAAACTTTCTGGTGGAAAATTATTTTTTTTGTTGATTTATGGGTTACCTTGGTAATATGGATAAAATTAATAATAAATACAAATCTAACAGAAAAGCACGTAAAACGTGCCATAACGCAAGACCGTTTGGGGAAATTTGATAATCAGTCCAGGCGAATTGCAGACAATGACAGAGACCTATTAAATGTAAATGTAGATTACACGTTAACTCTTCTCATACCTAACAAAACTATTCGTAGGAAAAGCTTGGGTAATTCAACTAGTCAAAAATAAAATTGATGAAGTACCTATTTCTTTATTTCATAATAAATTATTGTTTATTACAGCTACAGAGCAAATACTCATAGATATTTTATGTCTCCAAGTTAAAATTATTAAGTATTAAGTAATTATTATTATATGATTATGATTAATAATAATAATTATTAATATAAAATAAATAATAATTATTATAAAAAGTAATAATTACAAGTAATTATTACTAAAATAATGCTTTTTATTTTTTTTATTAATTTACATATTACATAAACATTAAACAGTAATGAAAATGTATAATTAAAAAAATATTATACAAATAATTAATTATATCACCAATAAATTGATTACATAGGATAATTCAGAGACACGTCTTGTCTAGCCAGTTCCAACAACATAGGATCATCAAAGAACTTATTTATTGATACATCTTCACTCAGACCTTTTCTCCTTCGAGTTTTTACCATAAATTCTCGAGCAAGATGTGTAGCAGGTTGTGGTTCCAAGGGTTTTATTACTATACTTTTGTCAAGTGGATCACCAGGAACAATCTAAACAAAAAAATAAAATCTTTCATAAATCAGATTATTATGGAGAGTTTTATTAAATAACCATGTTTTATATAAATAATATAAATAAAAATAAAATAAATAGGTCTTACCTGGAGTATAATATAAAGCGCAAATATTGTTATGGTCGGTTTCAAATACAATTTATCATCAGGTGCAGTTCTTGGCGGTCTTCACACCTGATGATGAATTTTTTCAATACTAGTTATAACAATATTTGCACTTTTTATTATAATACTCTAGGCAAGACCTATTTTTTTCATTTTTATTTTTATAAGTAAACAATTTTACACCCATATTATGTTAGTCTTGTTTATAACACTTTAAAAATAAAAATACGTAAAAATATTCAAAAAGTAACCAATAATAAATAATTATAAATGATTTTATGCAAAACAAAAATAGTAAAAAAATGTATTATTTATTAAAATTGAAATGGCTCTTATTCAGTCAATTTTGAATCTAAAACCATAGTTGATACATCAAAATTAATTAAATAACATTTTTCTAACCTGCCAATGATGAAAAACAGACAAACAGAACGCTTGACCTTGCGTATGAGTACGTAAATCAGTTTCAAAGCCAAATGAATCAATAGCAGGAATAAAAGCTTTAATGGTATAAAGTGGTGATCCTGGAACAGGGGCATCTTGAGTAACATGTCCTCTTCGTTTTGCTAATACAGTATAAACAGCAGATACACAATCTGCAGGAGCTTGAACTTCAACATATAAATATGGTTCCATCAAACGAGGTGTTGCCATAAGAAATGCTGAATAGGCTACTCGACGAGCAGTAGGTATAATTTGACCTATAAATTATCATTTTTTTTTTAAATACGATGTAAATTTATAAATTATTAAATTAAAAATACTAACCTCCTCCTCTATGTAATGGTTCAGGAGCAATAACTGCATCTAATATTTTAAATTTAACATTACGAATGGGTTCTTCACATAAAGGTCCTTCTCTGGTACCCCATTGAAAACCCTGAAATTTAAACCAAAATTATTTACCAATATTAAATTTTGATCATTAGTTTATTATTTACTTGAACAATAGAATCCCTAATAGACCTAAGAATATTTTTGTCAACTTCAGATGGCAGAGTATCGTCAACAAGAATATTAGGGCCAGTAGTATCTGGACCAAAAGCCCAAATAGAACGGGCAGCAAGTAAATCCCAATCATATTTAGATTGAAAAAATTCTCCAATTTTTTTCCTAAAGTTATAACAAAATAATAATACAAAGTTCTGAAAATAGGTTTTAATTATAAAATTAATTATGTATAAGCAAGTACTTGTCCCATGAAATATCAACCACTTGATTTTCAATGTCTTCAGCTAATCCTTTTTCTAACGGTTCTGCAATCATTGTAATTTTATTACGTTTATTAGGTGTTTCAGCAAAACATTTTAAGGATGATGTATCAACAACAGTTTCACAGAAAGCAACAACTGGGTCTGCCACTTTAATATCTGTAAAATAAGATGATTCAAAATAAGTTTATGATTGTGAATACAAATTATATTGCTGGTTTTAATTACCAATTTCTGAATACATTTTTCTTAAATCATGCATCACGCAATCTAAGTATAATTCACCAGTACCAAGTATAACATGTTCACCAGATTCTTCAACACGAGTTATAAGAAGAGGATATGATTTATTTACTTTTCTTAAGCCATCCAGCATTTTAGGTAATTCAGATGGATTTACTGGTTCGACTAAATTTTAATTAATATATTAAAACATTAAAATGTTGAGAACTTCCATAAATAATTTGAGCAAAAATAATCTTAAATTACCTGCAATTTTAATTACAGACTGTGTATTAAACTTTAATGGTCTGAATATGTATAAATCATCAGTTGTTATAAGATCAGTTATTGTTGCTGTTTTAACAATTGGTTGATCGATGCCTTCAATCAACACCCAATTACCAGCTGGTACTCGATTAACCTCAACTTTATATCTAGCTTCATGTACCCATAAACGTCCAACTGTCATTATTCTAGAATCTTCTTCATCAACCAAGGAATAATTTTCACCCAAAACTCGTACTTCTTGTCCAGCGTGTAATGTCCCACTCATCACTCGTGCTAACACTTGAAAGAATGTACAATCATCAGTTGGGTACATTTTAGTACTATGCACCATTAAACGCCCCTGAAAATATAAAGAAGATTAATTGTAATGAAGTAATAAAAAACCATTTCAATTAAATAAATTTACATCTGGGTTGCAGTCAAGCATATCTCTGGCCAGTTCAGTACATTGAGGTCCAGTATAAATAGTATCTATTTTGTTTTTAGCATTTTCTGCTGGTGATGGTATGTGATTAACACACATATCCACAAAACCACTAAGATCATTTAAGAAGCGTCCACAAACAAGCCGTAATAAAGGTCGTATATTAATATTCATTTCACGTTTGGTTAACTTAATTCCAAGTTCATCCAAAACATCGGGAAGAGTAGTATCAACATCACCAATAACTTGAGCAAATAACTTGTATAATGGTTCCAATATGAATTCAACGAAACTTCTTTGAGCACCGTTGTGAGGAGATTTTTTAGAAAATTTTCTAGTTTTGGGATTTAAGTAAACATCGCCCCATAAAACTTTAGCAAAACTATCAACTTTAACATTGGGATAATGGTTTGCATAAAGTTTAGCGAACGATTTTAAAGTGAAGCAAACTGCATATTGAGCTGATGCAAAACAAACATTTCCAATAATTGGTGATACAATGATAGATGGATCTTCTTGTGAATGTAAACTGTAAAAATAAAAGTTATTCAATTAAACAGTTAAAAAAAATAAAAATATATAGCATTCAAGTAAATTAGATAGTACATAAATAATAGTTAATATTAATATATTAAAATAAAAGCCTGTTATTAATTTTACCTTAACAAAGAGTTAACTTCATCAATTATATGTTTAATTTTGTAGTATGCGTCTTGAGGTGGAAGTTTAAGTTCTAACATAAGTCTATCAATTTTATTCACACAAATAGTAATGGCAATTTTTTCCTACAATAATTGAAAATAAATGTAATATAAATTAATGAAAAAAAAAAACTAAATACAAACTTGTATAGCGTGTTTGATCAATCTTTCTGTATTCAACATAACACCTTCTGCAGCATCAACAAATATTACAACTCCATCACAAATTCTGAGGGCTGCAGTCACTTCATCGGAAAAATTGACATGCCCTAATAAAAAAAAATTTGAGTAATGAAACAATAAATTAAAATCAACTTAATTTAATAATAATTTGTTATTACCTGGTGTATCAAAAATATTCATTAAATATGATTTGGAATTTACATCAGGTAATACTAATGTAACGGGAGTTGCTTTAATACTAACACCTCTCTGACGTTCAGTCATCAAAGTATCTGTATAACGCATCAAATCTGCATCTGCTGAATCTAAATTTAACTGTCCTAAGTCAGGATGGGTTTGTCGAACTAAACAATCTACTAAGCTAGTTTTGCCATGGTGAAGATGTCCAACTAATGCAACATTTCTCACTAAACCTGCTACATCCATTAAATCTGCCAAGTATCTAATAATATTACATAAATAAACCACATTGATATTTATAGAACTTAAGTTTAAATATCAAAGTAAAAGTAAAATTACTCCATATTATATGTAGTGTTGGGTAAATGTTGTTCTTTAATTTGAAAATTGTGTTGTTTAACAGGAGCAACTAATGGAACAGTTAATGGTAACTCGTCTTCTTCTTGGACTAATGTTTCTACATCAGGCCCATACACTTCAACAGCACTTGGATAATAACGTTTATCTTCATGTAGAACAACACTCATACCAGGTTCTTCCGGTCCATCTTCACTTTCCTCAATCATCTATAAAATAAGTACGTTTGTAATATACTTTTACAATATTATATTAAATGTGTTACTTACATCAAGATCCTGCAATTCAGGTTCAGGAGATGGAGGCTGTTCTTCTTCCTCTTCATCAGATTCCAATTCTGGTCCAATGTAATTACCGAATTCATCATAAAGATCAGAATCCATTTTATAGATTCTAAATTTCAAAAGCTAATGCAATTAAAATACAATTTATAAATTTAATAAACTGCTTTAATCGATTCAAATATTTAATGTTTATTAAAATTGAAGTTTACGTTTAAGAACGAATAGTTTTTACATAACCTATAATTAATCTTTTACCGTATAAATCACGGTTATAATCCTTGGTATAAACAAATAAGTAACAATTTTAGTATCACCCATAGATAAGACTAACCACGAACTATAACCATTTATTTATTCTGTCCTATAACATGGTTATGGTCCGTGTGATTATCAGCCATTTGGTATATGATAAGACTATGTGTTTGATCATGAACACTATTGTGGGTGAGGTTCGGGGTACGACGGCGGCCAGCCGCCAGTTTTCGTGAAGCGGTCTATAAGTATATTATATTTTGGGGTTATATTATGCAGTTATGACTCATTGGCTGCAATCCCTATCATCTTTTATTGTCACAATTATAATATCTAATTTCTATTGTTATGGCCATTGTCTCGTATAGACAACCAGTTGCAGTACACGTCCGGCATACTTAACGTGACCATACGTCCCGCTTTCGAGCTAAGTGTCCCGGTGTCACCAAAGAACCTAAAAATGTCCCGCTTTAAGAAAAGTCGACTTGTGGTAGGTATTTATTGATCACATATATCACAATCATACATTTATACAGTTTACGTATACCTACATATTATATTATATACAGATACTGAAAAACACTAAAACCCATAGTCCATAGATAAAAATGATACAGTAAAAAGTACTTGTAGCTAATTGTTGTTATCGCTGCCTATGGAGCAGTGAAAAAACAAAGTTGGGAGTCTGTATCAAAACCCATTCTTATAACAAAGGGTAACATAAACAATTTATGTCAAGAGTTCCATTCATACATAAAAGACAAACGGGCCACTTTAAAGCAGATTTGTGGATCCGAAAAATATAGAAAACCAGCTGAATAATGTACTCTATTATTATTATTAATTATTATTGTTATTTTACGCAAAATTATATGGTTTTCTCATTAAAATGTACAGGTGTCCCGCTTTGAAGAAAAAAAATTATGGTCACGTTAGGCATACTGCCATTAGTCCTTATCTAAACACCTACCGGCACACAGTGGCACCACAGAACACAGAATCACACACAGTGACACCAGACACCTTATCATTCAAATTAACATCATTCGGGCTTCTGAGTTCATGCCTTTAGTTCAAGTTCATCCTCGTTTTCTCCATCAACAAGTGTAATCTCATACTGACTAATATTTTTTTTAAATTTGATATTTTTTTAAAGTTATTAAGACCAATTATTATTACAGTACATTCATAGTTACGCTGGTCAAACGATATATGATTAACGAATTTTATGGTAAGATAGTTGTATACATTTTCTCTGCATCTTTATTTTAGGTATTCAGCACTATTCACATTGTTTTTCGATTTTTGCACAAACACTAATTGTAGTTCAAGTAGCAAAAAGCAGAATATATTAGTTTTATATATAGCACTATTGCATTTTTAGTGTTTGAAAATGTGCACAATATAAAAATGTTTTGTTAATTGTCTACTTAGATTAACAGCCTTTTTTGTTTCCAAATTATATAGCATTAGGAAATATTTATCCTGTGAATGGTTATTATATTTTATATTAAACACTGGTATTTTTTTTCTTAAATTTTTAATTTTAATAACTAAAATTAGTTTTATTCCATTGTTATAAATCAATATTATGGAATGTCTACTCTAATAAAAAAAAATATGTGGCCCGCGGGATCGTAAAGTATTTTCAAAGTTGCCCGTAAGATCATTTGGGTTGGCCACCCCTGCTCTACTCATTATATTTTATTTTGAATATAGTTCATTTTGACTACAGGAGCCTAATTCAATTTTTCTTTAAGAGTAGGCTACTTTTATCATTAATTGTCTAAACTTATATCTTATTATTATCTTTATTCGTAATCAAAGTTTTATATGAGGTTAGTGTTATGCATTAACATTGGTTTCATGTAAATGTTTTTCAAAAATTAATGAGCATCATTATAAAGTATTATTATAGGTAGTATCTATTTATTTATATATATATATATTATTCTAATAAAATATTTTAAAAAAAAAAGAAGTTTTTTTAGTTAATAATGTAAAAAATAAAATATGATTTAAATTTATTCCTGTTTAATGTATAATATATGATAATATAAATATTATTACAGATTATTGTTTTATATTTTGTTAGAATTCTGGATTACATTTTTATAGATTAAAGTTAAAGAAAAAGTACACAAATCAGGTGTATCCAAATTTCTTATGTTCATTATATCCACCAAATTTATTAGTCATTTTATCTACTTTATTAACTTAGATTAAATTGACTGAAAAAACGATATATTGAGTATTATTTCAAATCTCGTTCTTTGTTGAACCTAAGTAGTTTGAGCTATCCTAATGACATTAGATCCAAGGTTTTAACTTTTTATGAAATTAATTTTTAAAACAAGTATTAAAGTTTTTGCAATTTTTGTAAGTATTTTTTGTATATTAGATGGATGAAACAAAATTTTCAAGTTTATCAGAAATGCAGATTTCTAATGAAGACATTTTTAATTTTGATTCGTAAGTAATAGCACGCTTTAAAATTTTTTTTTACACATTTAACTTGGTATTGTTTAGCTTTTATTAGTTATAGTTGTTAACAAATAAATATGTTGTTTATTGAAAAAAAAGTCACTAAACTTAATAATATGTATCATATATGTTATATCATAATGTTATATATCATATATGATTATAAATGAAACTAACATTATTATTAGTTTATTATTAAAATATTCTATGATTTTATGTATATATGATGTCTGTTTTAATTTTTATCAGGAATAATGAGAATTTACAAATTTTGGATCCTCCATTACATAATTTTGATGGAGTCTTTGTGAATCAAAATGATGTTAATGAATACTTTTTCACAATGCCAATGGAAAATGGAAGAATTGTTGATCTGAATCTTCCTCAATCAGTAAATATTGTTTAAATTTATAATATATATTATTTAAGAAAATAAAAAATGTTTTGGATTTGTATCGAGTAGATATGTTAATATCGTGGAAAATTAAAAACTTAATAACATTATTAATACTTTTACTAAGTATTATACGGGATACAACTGATAATTACTAATTAGTGAGTATCAAATTTTTTTTTTTTTTAATGTTGTTTTATTAAATATTTATGAAAATAATTCATAGATTGTAAAACAGGGCTAGGATTTCTATGCTAATAATTATAATGAAATGGGCATTATTTTTTAAGTACATAAAATTATACACTTTAATATTATGTAAAATATAGGTACAAAAAATTATCTTTTTTTTGGTTGTTTATTTTCATCTAGAAAAATATGTTTATTACATGCAACAACCACAAATTTTTTTCCTTATTTTTCAAATTGTCAAAACTAAATGATAAGCAATAGGATTATATGTATATTATACTTGCTAAATCACCTGGCTTTGTCTGGTATAAGATGAGTTGAGGTGTAATCTAAATTTAAATTTAATAGACTCAGTCGTTGCCCACGGTTTGTCCAGACCAATTGCCAAATTTTCCCAGATGGTCTTGCGATACGTAATTTTCTGAGATTGTATATTGATTTATATTGGCTATTCACTTAATTACTCTTTTATCAAATATTTTTTATTATACCTTTTAGCACAGATTTTATATATAAATTTCATACAGGTCACTGTATGGATGACTTCGTATTATAAGAACACCCACATTTTTCCAATACATAATTTACATGCAATACATACATGCATGCAATTTAACATGCAGATAGTTATTTGTCCTATAAAAATTAGTTAACCATAAGTGGGTAACTATATATACACTATAAATAAAATAATATTTATTACATTTTATTATTTTTAGCCTGAAAAGGATCAAAAAAATCTTGAAACCTGTACAGCAGGCTCAGTGAAATCATCGCCAACTGGTATTTTACCCTGTCAAGATGAATTCGGTGGTAATATCAATTTTGAAGTGATGTTAGATTCTAGTTCTCAAGCTTACCGCCAAAAATGGAATGTATGTATACTTTTTATGGTTCATAAAGTTTATCCTAAATTCTAACTTTTATTATAATTTTCTTGATCTAGTATTCAGTTACACTGCAAAAACTTTTTATTGATATTGATAAAGTACTACTGTTAAATTTTAAATGTGATTACGAGAACATTGCCAGTAATATTCCATTATTTGTGCGTGCTATGCCTATGTATAGTGCAGCTGATTGGTTGAAAGAGCCTGTTAATCGCTGTTTACAACATTTATCACCCATAGATCAGTTTAACAAAGGTAAACCACAAAGATTAACTTTAAAAAAACATCATTTTATTTAATACATTTTTTAATAGGGCTAACATGACAGATTCTTATATTTATAATATAAAAACATATTTTAAGTTTGACAAAATATTTTTTTATTTAACAGTTAATATTAAAAATAATAAAATTTACATAATTTATAACTAAAGAAACTTCCAAACAATATGTTTAAACTGTAACCATTATTAAAAAAAAAATCATTCATGTAGTATGTACCTGAGTATCTGACACCTTTCAGTTTTTGTTAACCCTTATTTAAAAATGTATAATATGATATGTATGTTTATAATATTCATTATGTTCTGATATTTAACTAATGACTTTGTTTGTTATTTTATTTTCATAGGTTTTACCCATTTAGAACATATCGTACGTTGTGATAATGAAAGTACTACTTATCATATAGATGAAGTTAGCAAGCGTAAAAGTGTAATTACACTTTTATCTAGACCTGAACATGGATCAGATAGCACTAGATTATCATATAGATTTGTATGCAAAACTTCATGTATAAGTGGAATGCAACGTCGTCCAATAATTGTAATATTCACATTGGAAGATAACATGTAAATAATAATCTATTGACTATTAATTACTTTTATTGAAGATCTAAGTGTAGTTAGCAAATATGTCTGTTTTTACAGTGGCCAAGTACTTGGTCGTCGTGTTCTTCCTGTGAAAATTTGTTCTTGCCCTAAAAGAGACATGGATCGTGAAGAAAAAGATTTTAGGTTACAAAAAAATACAGTATTTCGTCGAAACAAGAGATGTATCTCACATGAAACTCGCCATAAAAACTGTCATCGTCATAGTGATAATGAATCTCCACCATGTAAAATAATTAAAACAGAGTCTGAATCAGAAAGTATAAACAATACTACGTACACTTTGCCAGTAAGTGATCATTTAAATTGTTTAAATTTACTAATCTATTACATGTAATTTGTTATTATATTTTTAGATAAGTTATATTACCAATAAGAAGGAGAACTTCAAAATAATATTGGAAAGTATATTCTCAATAATTACTGGAGTGTCTTCTCTTCATAATATCGAAGATACTCAACCTTTTCTGAAAGAATTGAAATCTAGGTTGGATAATTTAAAATAATGCTTGAAAATTATGTGGGAACAATTAATTTTTATGTTATACAATTGAGTATTCGATTGTGTTATAATTGACTTATATTGTTAAACAAAATATTTATGATAACTATCAGTGCTTTTTTACTTTATATTTTGTTAGTTGTTAATGTTATAAATTATTATTATATTAGTATTAATAATTATCTAATACTATTAGTAATAGAAATCATCTTAGTTTTGTTTTTTTATTTCCAATGCACTATTACTTAAATACCAGACGTACAAAAACATATCTATAAGGTGCTTCTGTATAATCTGATACATATTGTACTGAATAATATTTTTAATTATTTTTTTTACCATGTTGTGTTTGAATTGAATTTATGATTTATTAAAATCCTTTGTTTGTGTAATAATAGAAAAATAAAATTGTATTTCTGTTCATACGGTTTTTAAATTTTTAGCAATGTTAAAATTAAATAAATAAAACACTTATATTTTAAAAAAAAATGTATTTCAGGTAACAAAATTCTTGAACATAGTAACAATAGCTAGTTATTTAATTGTTGAATTATTTTTCATCTTCAAAAGTAATAGTTTGATCTATGAACTTGTACATATGTTCCTTATACGAATCTAATAAATCTTCTTCTACTACTTTAGATGTTGGAAATGGTGGAGCAGACTTGGGCTTTCTTAATGGCAATATAGTATCGTATAAATAAACTATAGAATTTGTTTCTCCTGGTGATGCAATTCCTTTCACCCAGATAACATTGTATTTATGATTAACTCTTAATATTTCAGCTCCCTTGTGTATTCTATATCTATTTCCCATGTGTCCTGGCATTTTTGTTCCAGGAAATATTCTGCCCTTCTCACCTCCATGGCCTATATTACCTCCTCTACGGTGAGATTTAGTTACACCATGAGTTGCAGGCATACCATGAAAACCATGGCGTTTCATGACACCTTGGAAGCCACGATCAATAGTTTTACCACGAATATCAATAAAATCTCCAGGTCGAAAATGAGAAGCCAAAAGTGGTGTACCTGGTTGCAATGCAGCTTCAGGAGATACTAAGAATCTACCAAGGTATTTTTTCGGCATCATGCCTTCTCTATAAAATAATCCACAATACTGTTTTGTATAGTATTGAGGGTCAGCACTTTCTGCACCGACTAGAAGACATCCAAGTGATTTTTTAAGTTTAGTACTTGAATATGGTTTCCTAGGTGGATCAAACTCGCCAGGTGGGATATATTTGATTACGTGATTGTCAATGACTTGTAAAAGTGTAGTGAGCACACTTTTACCATTATCAAACCACATCGGGTAGTTCCCAAGTTTTCGAGCAATGAGTCCTGTACGTTTAAGTCTGGGATTCCATTCGACGTTCTTGCATTCAACAGAGTTTTCATTTAATGGTGATCGTACCTCGTAAGTGGATATACCATGAATCACAGCCGGCATGCCAAATTTGTCATGGACAGCTTCTTTGACAAATGTACGATTGTCCTCGGTTAATTGCTGATCATCTTTTGCGCGTTCTCGCTGCAAATACCATAACGGATATTTTATACGAGGTGCACGAACGTTGTGAGCATTCCGTATTTGATTCATCATCATTCCACTGAACATAACACGTAACGACGTGGATCGGTCAAAAATTGTACATTTCATGATTTTTGACATATTGCAATTGAACCAACTAATTTATTCTCGAGTTATTTTAAGTTACCTAAAAAACAGATGAACAATTAAAAAAATCAAAAATTCTCAACTCGTATTTCAGTATTCAGTTCACACTTCACATTATCAACAAATTTTATTAGCTTAATATCAACACAAGAATGCACATTTGATACTACACATGCGCAAAGAATATATATTTTTTTTATTTTTTTTTATCAAAATATTTCCTTATCATGTATCAATATGCAATCAATAATGCAAATCAATACTGCAAATGGCGCGAATTATGATTACGTATATCTTATCTGTAGTATTGGCTACTATAATTTATATATAACTTATAGATAGAACTATTTCAAAGATTAGATTCTTACTCTGTGGAATAGATAGATTTGATCTTATCTGTGGTATTAGTATCTATAATGTCTACACGATACAGACATTCAACACAAAATATTATTCGTAACTCAATTATTCGAATATTATTCGTTATTTAATTCATGATAAAACCAAAGACACACGTATATGGATAAAACAAACAACATTTGTTACATCATGATTAATTAATCATATTTAATTAATAATTATTCAATAGATTGATATGATTTTTCAAATCCATCGTTTAAACCACGATTATAGATAGGATTCTTATAGACAATTCAATATAGACATCTATGCGTTTAAACTATTGAATATTTCTATATATATATATGATAGAGATGCCTTTATATTATACTATAATTTATAAACATTATAAACATCTGTGGACTGGCCTCATTTACCGATTGAAGAATGCAGTCTGCAGCAGCGCCAATACAATACACTATACAGTTGGTTTGTTGATCTATTTGCTGACGTCGACCCGTGGGAATGGGAATGGGTATACCCTGCAACGTGTTATACCATGGATCTGTGTAAAATATATAAACAATAATTAATAATATAATTAACAACAATATAATATATGCCGTCTGCGTCCATCATAGAGTAATATAAATAATTACTCTATGGTGTCCAACGTCCATTAACAAATGACAGTCAGACATTAATAATAATCGTGATAATAATTTATATTTATATATGATAACAATGCACATTGGTGATAATATCGACGCATCGCGTAGATGCCAGAGACATTAGACGGCATTCCTTTGATTGCACACCCTATGCACGCACGCCTGGTTTATGTAGGATAATTATATTGCGAGTGCGTCGTACTTTCACCGGGATCTGTCGCGACTACACCTATTCAGCAGTTTTACAACACGGTGCCTATGTGAGTCGTCGTCTACTGGGCGCTGATAATAAACTATTAACTGCATAAATACAATTTATACATTCATTATTATTTTATAATAGTACTCATTAGATAAGTTTGGGTGTTGATGTTTTGTCGTCGTATATAAGTTAATTATTACTATTATTATTTTTCGTCGAATGTTTTTGCATCGCTGTGTCAGCAATGTTTTTTTCGCGCTTTGCCGAAATCCAATTGAAAATAGTTGCGTCCAATTAAGAACTATAATATTTTATTGTATCCGTGCCCGCGCAATTGCAAGACACCCACGTCTCACGTGCAACGTATGTTTATACATTTTAAATATTTTATACTTACGCGAGTTGCATACTTGCATCATCGTTAGTTTTGTCGGTAGTTTTTTTTATTTATTTGGCCGTCGGTTTCCGACCGAGTGGTGAACTGGCGAGTATTCACCAGGATTTTCCAAAGTATTTTTTCCCGGTAAGTCATCATCGTTTCCATGTCTTATCAATCGCATCATTATCGTATTGTCATTTCCACGACTTATTCTTTTTAAAAGTTTTTTAGGCGTCTGATTTCGTATTCTAATATACCTTATTGCTGTTTGCAATAGCTACTGTCATATTTTTCAATATCCCATGTAACTAACGAAGCCCACTTAAATGCTTATGTGCTGCGTATTACTCGTGGGTGCATTTATGAAGAATTCAAAGACATTAATAATTTAAAAGTGTACTACACTATATTTTTTAATTACATTTGATGACTCCCACGAATAAAAATAAATAAATGATTACATGAACAATCACTGTAGGTTTTGCATTTATCATTAATTTTTATTGAATGGGTACTATTATTATTCTCTATACTATAACCTGTCATGATGATTATAAGTTAAAACTATAATTTATAAATCATTGTTATATTTTTTTTGTTTTTATTTCCTCAGGTTCCATCAGAAAAATGAGTGACGATTTAGATATAGTAATAATCAACTTGAAAGCTTGTTTACTATCCGTAAAAGGTGGAATACCATTAAATCAACTTGATAGTAAGTTTAGCATTTTCATTAAAATATTTTTCAATCACTTGTAGTTTATGCTATTTTTTACATTTAATTTTTTTTTTTAAATTATTCTGTATTTTTATTTTCTATTAATATTTTCACTTTTAAGACATTGTCATTTCTACAAATAGTGAAGTTATATTTAATTATAGTTTCAACACTTGAAAAATGAAAAGATACTGGTTTCGAGTGTTCTGTTTGTTGTGTCAATAATATTTTTATGTATGAAAGCATATATAAAATATAAATAATTACATTAAATAACCAATGCAGTTTAAAGATTGGTATAATAATAATATTGAATATCTTAAATATTGAAAAAGAATCATTCATATTCATGTTAATAATAAATAAAATGAAAATAAAACCTTAATGAAAAAATTGACTGTGCCAAATTGTTTGATATTGGGACAGGTCCATTGATATGACCTACCTCATTTTGAATTTGACCTAGAATCAGGTCTAATCAGGGGCATACGCTTGGGGTAAATTTAAGGGACATCCTCTTAATTTTTATGAATTTTTTCACTTTATTACTATTGAAAGTTTTATCACCTTATGTATATCTATAATACTAAGTTAGACCTTATAAAAAAAAGGTTTAAACAAATTCTATAGGAAAAATGTATGTTATCATTGCAGTAAAATCAATAATGAGGCCCTATTTTTTCCCTTAGCTTTCTACTCTAAAACTTCATATATTTTTCTTTAATACAATATACAATCATGATTAAAATTGTATTTAAAAAAAATTTAAAACAACAATGCACCAAACCAAATGCATCATTAGTCTATGTTAATATTATATTGACCTGAAAATGAGTAAGACTAAATAAATCATAACTTATGGGACTCATCTTCATAAGTCATAACTTAAAACCACAATTCAAAAATTCAATACTAAATTTAATTACATTAAATGATGGTATGTAATAAATTAAACAAATTATTAATGAGAAATTAATGGTAAATGTACCAAAAATTGAGTTAACTTTCAAAGAATATTAAAACGATGTCAAAGAAATAAATTTGCTCTACAAATATACATAAACTTTTTATATTAGATTACTAAATTATAGTACATTATGCAATGATTACATAATTTAATCATATCAGTGATTTGGATTATTTTATTATTTTGAATTTTCATGAAAACTATTAAATAGGTATGTAAATTATTATATAGATACTTAGCTATATGATAAAATATATTGGAACTTTTGTACTTAATGATAGTGTTCCTTGAAAAAGTTGCTCCAGGTACTTTTTTATATGCCAAGCCAACAGTAAGCTGTACTGTATTATAATGTTGACTGTTAAAGGTTATTTTGTATTTTATGACAATCCAAATTCATTAAATTAATCCATTTATTTTACATGTTTTCAGTTTTCCATAAAGTATTGTTAAAAAGTTGCATGTTTCCTTTTGAGAAAATTGTGTGTTTACCCCTGGGTCTAATATGTGACCTACTTTTACATTTTTTTTGGTATTGTATGTGGGTTATACTATGAGTAATTTTATTCAAAATTGAATGTATAAAATCAACACACACTTTATACTTTTTCTGGTTAAGAAATCAGATATTTTTAATATTGTTTTAGTATGTTCCATTGAGTTAACTAGATATTCTTCAAATATTGTTCCTTTTTTAGGACTGGGAGACTATCACCACTTTTATTAAAATAGCTTAATGAAGGGTTAAACCCATAATCCTTTTAGTTTGATAACTTAATATCTGACCATTATCTGTTGTAATAAAATAGGTATCCAATAAGCTATAACTATTACAATTGTTTACCTTGTCCTATCTTTATAATATGTTAATAATATTGGATTAGGAAAAAAAGCAAATATCCAAAAAGCAAGTAAAAAAACTTTAAAATTTTTAGTGTTTTAATTGTTGATCCACTATGTATAGCTTACAAACTTAATATACAAGTTAAACCTATACCTATACTATATTTTTGAATTTCACAAAGTAACTCATAACACCGCTTTGCTATCAACGCATAAGCTTTTTAACAATAAAATAATAATTAAGTGCATTGTGCGTACGATGCACAAACATATACGGCTGTGAAACGACTCCAAATTTAGCCATCTTTTCTCCTTCTGTATGGAATGTTTATGAAACAACTTTAAATAACTTGGATCGAACAAACAACCAAATGGAAGGTTTTAATAATAGATTTTCTATTCTTGTAAGCTATAATCATCAATCTATTTGGAGTTAAATAAAAAATTGGTTGGAAATAGATTTAGATGCAAAAAAATTAGCCCAATATGATCTTTGTAAGTTTTCAAAAGAAAACAATTTATGAAAATATACAGAAAAGGTTATTTTTATTATTTTTTCAATATGATAAATAAAATATAGAAAACTTTAAACTCTGTGGCTTACCACATATGATGTAAATAAATATATATTTCATATTTAATATTGTTTTGTAAGATTGTGAAATATTTTAATTAGCTATCTGAATGTTATATTTTAATCTGTAATCAATACATAGTGTATCAAAAATCAAAACAGTACATTTTTGATTTTTTCAGAGTTACTTATTAAAATGTTGCTTTTTATAATTGATTTTTTTCCTAGACTCGTTCTACACATATTCATATGTAATATGTAGATAGGTTACTACTATATATTTTGTTATTTTTCTGAAATAAATAAATAAATAATTATGGAAATAAAGTAGTAATAATAAGTATAATAAGGTCACATATTTGTACAAATATTTAATATTATTGGACCTGTGCCTTGATTTATTTTAACATTTTTTTATATAATTTAAAATCAGATTTAACCAAATTTATTCATTTTAATATTTATTTCAAATTGTATGTCTTTACTCATGTTTAAACAGTTAACAATTTAAAAAAAATTATTTTTGACCAAATAGAAATAGCAATAATTGATGATTTTTCTTGTTAATAGTTTAATTCAATATTATTTTCTCGTGTGCAACTTTCTGAATTAATTTACCCCATTGATTTGTTTTAATTATATAAATAATATAATAATTACAGAAATAGATACACATTTTACCCTTAAAGTCCATTAATTAATTTAACATCTTTCTAGAATTTTTCATATGATGAAAAATAATTAATGATTTTTCATTATTCCTTTATAGAGTAAACTTCAAACTTTTCAGTTTTTATTTTATCAAATAAATTTGTGTACATAAAAAAGAATTATTAAATAGATATCTAATAAAATTGTTTTCTTTTTTTATAGATGATTATGCTAAATTAAATGGTCCCAGAATTCCATTTAAGAATTTGGGATTTTCAACTCTTGAAGAATTATTAAATTCTACAGGAAAGTTTGTAATTCAAAATCGTGGAGGTCTTAGAATTGTACAAGCCTTGGGTGATGATAAAACTCAACATTTGACAGAACTTATTAGTAGACAGAAATCTAAACCACCTAAGAAAAATCCAGTAAGTGGATAATTTTATAAATCAGTATTAATTAATTTACAGTAAAATACAGTTAAATACCGAAGTATATTAAATACTTATTCTTTAGTCCAGGGCAGTGGCGTACTTTCAAATTTGCTCTGGGAGGGGTTTAAAAAAATAACTAACACTAAAACCTTCTCTTTAAAACTACCCATTTTTCATAAACTTCTCCAACGGCAGAATAAAACAGAATGAACGAAAAATTCATAATTTTATTTAACGAAAATGTTTAACATGATCATTTACGATAGTGCTATAAAAATAGAATCCATTTTATCGTATAATTGTTCACACGAACTTTGACGATTATAACGTAATCGGTTTTTTCTCCGTTGTCCGATCGAGTCGGTCGAGATAACGACAATATTAATATGTATTTTTGTCTGCACGCAACTAACTGACTGTATACAATCAAAATTTTATGACATTTAATGCCTATTTTGATTGATATATTATGGCACCCATAATTTCGTTATAAAATCTTTTTTCGTTGTTGGTAAAGTATAGTGTATACTCAATAGTCATATTATTATGACGTATGTTTGTGTATACACGGATAATTAATAATAAAAAATTCATCAATAATATCAATTTTTTTTTGGTCCTGGGGGGGGGGTTTGAACCCGAAACCCCCCCCCCCCCCGTATGTACGCCACTGGTCCAGGGAGAAAATGGGAGTATTTTGACCATAAATAAATAAAAGGTTAAAAGTTGACTTATTTTTCTAAAAAAGCTGTAGATATCCAACATTTTAATTACATTTTTTATTTAATACAATTTTAATTAAATATTGTATTCTTAATAATAATTTTTAATATGAGGTGTAAAATACATACTTACATAAGTCAATCAAATTTATTAGAAATTCATAAAAATTAATAAAAAATTATAAATCTCCTAAAGAGAAAAATAATAATAAATTATTTTTGTCTAATTAGGTATCTATTATTGTAGAAGTTATAAATTAATTAATATGTTTATATTTTAGTATATGGGTAGTAAATTTGCTCCACGAAAATTTAATACTTCAAGTACCTATAATAAACCTAATAATTATTCCAGACAAGGAGATAAAAGCTTAAGTCACAGACCTGTAAGTATTATATTTATATGACAAATTTTAAAACTGTAATTTTAAAAAAATTATGTTTTTGTTTTTAAGCCTCCTAGAAAAAACATTCAAGGTCCTCTTACTACTAATTACAACAACATTCATAAAACATCAGCTTCATCACATAAAAATACAAAATTTAATCAAACTAATGTAAGTATAAACTATAGGTAGTGTTTTTAATCTCTATTTCAGAGTATACTATACACTGATTTTTTTTTTTTCATCCAAATGTAATGTAATGTTTGTTAACTGATTAATTAATCAATCAAATGAGTAATTTTTATACAATGTTAAATAAACACTTGAATATTGATTTTGAAACACTAAATTTTAATGTCTCAAGTTTTGGGTTCAAGACTGATAAATGAGTCAAAATAACAACAACAATTAGTTTTAACTGTGAAATACTTGTAAATTTAAACATTTTTCCAAGTATATCTTTACAAATCTGCTAGTTCCTTAGCTCAAGCATTTTACTGTAATGCTGATCAAAATAAAAACAAAAATTGTTGAAAAATGCTGACAATATAAAATGTGAAAATCTGTAAAGATTTAGTAACCTAACCTAACTAACTTCATGTTCAGTTTACAGATTGAGAATATTATGACCCAGATGGGTGTCATTCTCAATGAACATTTATATGTTAATATTAATTAATATTTATTTTATTTTATTTTTTAGACTCAGCAAAAATCATATGATCAAAATAATTACAATAAGGTACTTGAGAATTTTTATTTTTATAGATATAATTATTTAAACAATTTAAAGAATATAAAATAAAAATAAATAATGTTTAGTGGTTAATACTTATATAATAATAACAAAGTATTATTAAATATATAAATAATACAAATAAAAATAAAATAAATATGTCTTGCCTGGAGTATTATAATATAAAGTGCAAATATTGTTACGACCGTTTTCAAATATAATTCATCATCAGGTATAGTTTTTGGCGAGTACATTCTTTACACCTAATGATGAGTTTTATTCAATACCGGTTATAACAACATTTATACTTTTTATTATTATACTCCAGGCAAGACCTATTTATTTTATTTTTATTAATATTATTTATATATTTAATAGTTTTATGTATTTAATAATACTTTTTTATTATTATACAATTTATTTATTATTTATTTAGCCTCAGCCTTTTATTAATAGTTGTGACAACAATACTATTAACTATTACGAAAACTATCAATCAAGCTTTGATGCATGTTTCCCTAAATCTGAAGTGAGATATATATTTTTAATCTTCAATCATATCTAATTATATATTTTTATCAAATTATTAACACTTGTAACAAATAATAAAGTAATTATTAATTAAGTTTTAATCTTTAAATGTCCAAATAAAATGTCTATTTTAACAATAATTTAAATCAACCATGCAAAATAATAATTTTTATTTTAGGAATTGCAACAAAACAATGTGTTTAATGATACCAAAAATGATGTCAAATCAGCTGCAACTACAAATGTAAGTTATACTTGAATATAAATTATGATTTTGATCCATAAATACTACTATATATTTTCATTTACTTAGGGTTCACATCCATTGAATGTAAATGGTAAATCTTATACTAAACCAGAACAAAATCTACCACTTACCAGTAGCTGTAGTAGTTTAGAATCAACATACAGCTCTAGTTCAGCTAATTACACATATAAACCAACACCAATTAAATCGGTAAATTACATTTTTTTTTTTTAGTAATCTAGAAAGAATACACTAATATATACATTTATTTATATAAACATGTGCAACTTTAAGAGCTACATTAATTAAGGTAGCAATTATAAAATTAAGTTAAAGCTATTATTTTAAATAAGATTACATTACTATTATATTACTTAACTCATGTCCTTATAATTTGAAGATTTTCATTAATGGCTGGTAAAATATGTCAGTATCAACCAATGATTGTAATTTTACGTGATTTCCATAGTATATTTAAACAGGGCTGTTCAGTGGGCGGGGACAACCAGACCATTTTGCCTTGGGGCCCCATTCTAGGAAAATGTATTGTGAAAATATATATTAAAATTAGTATAATTCATAACCTAAAAACGTATTGTTCATATTTTTAAATTAAATTTAAATTAAAAATTTAAAAATCCCAAATGAGTACTATTATTATTAATAATATAGGAAAGGAAGTATGAAAAAAAAACAAGTTGAACAATATTTTGTACAAATAGTCCAATAAGAATAAAATATGTATTACTCCAGATTTTCTTAAAATAAATAATTTAATCATCACCTTGTACCTTGTACATCGAAATAATCTTATTGATGATTAAAAACTTAATTATTTCATTTTTCATTAATTGCAATGATTTTTATGTATTTTAGCCGGACAAATTCCAAAAAACAAATTTAGTGAACAATTCTGCTCCTCAAACTGTCAATGTAAAGGACAAAACTAAAATTCCAATAACTAGTTCTAATAATCCAGTAATTTTAACGCTTTTATTATTTTTTTATACTTAAGTTATTATGTATGCATACTATGAAATTATAAAATTTTCATTTTTCAGGAAAAATGTTATGAATTAAAACCATTAATTCCGCAACTCATATCTACTGCAAAAATTCCATCATTACTAAACATGGTATGTTGTACTTATTTAAAACACCAATTAAAATTATATTTATATAATTTATTATATTATAAATATAAATTAATATAAATTGTTCTATTAGTCTGGGTTTAAATGTCTTGTTTGATATCATTTTAAAAACAATTTTTTTCATCTAAAAACTAAACTAATTTTAGTACCTAGTTAATAATATGGAATTTTGATAAAACATTTTCTTTTAAAATTTACAGCCTAAACAAGTACCTACTGCTCAGAGTAGACTAAACAAGTATCCTAAAAAATGTGATGAATCAATGTATAAGGTAAGTTAATATTTATTAAAAATTAAAATTAAAGTTTGAATATGTATCTTCTTAAAAGATTATAATATGATTCACTGATGCATTTATCTGTAATACTAAAAATAAATTAATATGCAAATTAAACTTTTGTATACATATTCATTCTTTGTTGTACAAATCACACGTAATTTCAATTTTTATTCAAAATAGTGTGTGTGCATACATGTATGTATGCATATGTAAATTAAGACAATATTTAGTTTCTCTTAGATTGATACAGTTATTAATTATTGGGTTTAAATCATTAACATATATTATAAAACTTATATACTTCATGCAATTCTTGATTTAAAACATAACAAGTGGAGTTAAAGATAAAAGCAATATTTGTATGGTTAATAGATAAGATATATTATATTGGATTTTAATATTAATATTTTTGTTATATGATTTTTATTTTTATTTTCAATTAATTCTTTATTTTTGGTATATTTTAAAAACATTAGTTTTAATTAATAGCTGATTTAATTGATTAGTGAAATTATTGAATGATTCCATAGAGAATTGTTTAGTACAACATCTAAGTATATTTTATGTGTATATCACTATAATACTTTTAATCCTTTGCATCAATTACTATATTTATTTTAATTATTTGTAAATTTGTGATATAAATATATCACTGTAAATCTATACATTGAATATAATATTATTAATTATTATTTATCAAACAAATTTCAAACCAGACAGTTGGTATTTATTTCCTGTCGTTTTTTTTATTCTGTTGTAATCATAGAATTAATTAAATGTTTTCAATAATTGAAAGATAAGTAATTGATCATGGAATATACTATTTATTCAATATAGGTATTATTATATTTAGGGCTCGGGTGTTGATGACCTTAAAATCATTAAAAAATGTAAATATAACCTCAATAAATATATAAAAATGAATGTAAAAAAATGACAACATTTAAAATTAATTAATTTATTTGCTAATTAATTAAAATTAATAAAAATTAATGTTTTTTTGTATAAAATACTAATTATAAATGCTCACAAATTATTCAAAATTATTGCATTGTACTATTAAAGCATGTTATCAAAATGCTCTATATTTCTATAGTCTATAGCATTTTTATGTTTTATACAGGAAATGTGTTGTTCAATAATGAATTTTTTTTCCGATAAAACT
Source organism: Drepanosiphum platanoidis (assembly GCA_948098885.1). Taxonomy (NCBI): domain Eukaryota; kingdom Metazoa; phylum Arthropoda; class Insecta; order Hemiptera; family Aphididae; genus Drepanosiphum; species Drepanosiphum platanoidis. The sequence continues at coordinate 7,556,384 of OX402528.1, read as the reverse complement.
TAAAAATTGGATACTAATTTAGTAATTTCCAAGTATTAAGTTATCGCCTATTGGTTGACAAGAAACGATAAGAAGTGAAATGATTGTTAGAGAGTGCAATAATAAGGTAGGTAGTATAGGCATAGATTAAGTATACTAATATATTTAATCTATGGTATAGGTACCTACATTGATTAAATAGACATTATAATTATATTATATTTAATCAATGCCCAATGGTACCTACCTATTATTTGACAAACGATAAAAGACAAGATTTAATAGTGTTTATAAACTCGTTATTTTCGTTCAAAGTTCAAACTATATTTTTTTATAGTGGAATGATCTATGAAGTTAAAAAAGTCAGAAAATGCAAAATAAGAATCAGTTATTCAGATTTACATACTATTGAAATACATTTTCAACTTAGAAAGCATCGTCTAAGAAGTTTAAAATGCATCAACTTTCGAGCCCTAAAATAATATTCATAAGATACACTCCAGGGTATATACACCTTGAATACACAAAATGAAAATTATTGCAATATTTTGAACAAAATAAATTAAAATTAAAAATGATCCCTCAATAGATAATAAATAATAAAAATGATCATCTGAATATAATTTAATTATTTTATACATGTAGGCATTAGAGCTTTTTGACATTATATAAATCAAGTTGATAATATTATTCAATCAATACACTTGGATACCTTGTATCTGTATGTTATTTAATATTTGAATTTATTTTTCATAATATTATGTGATAAATATAAAAATATAAACAAAATTATTTATTAAAGAATTAATAATGTACATTGATTATAAATACTAGTATTTATAATCAATGTAATATATAAGTACATGCGAGAAAAAAGCCAAAAATAGAAAATAATTCCCATTTTAGTTAACAAAATTTGATTTGAGATAACAAGTGGAAGATTTTTCAAAGCAGATAGTTTTACCATAGATTAAATATACTAATGTATATTTAATCTATGGTTTTACATTCTTGTGTTCTGCTAATAGAAAGCGAGTTTAAATTAAACAAAAGTAAATAATAAATATTATAATTTTGATATAATATAATAATTACTATTTGAGAAATTACCTATTTTCATATTCACCTATTATCTCTTTGATAATTATAGTCGTTTCGTAGACCGAGCAAGTCTTTCGATTATTTTCCGAATAATCGAACTATTCGATTATTTTCTCTCGATTATTCTTATTAATTTTATGATTCTTAACCGCTAAACAACATTGGTTTGTTAAAATTTTGAGTAATTTTAATTTGGTTCGTCCTTTTTCATTTTGCTTTGTGTAGTATTTTTTTATTTTTTACTATTATTTACTATAAAAAAATATAGTTTTATTTTATTTTGTGATTCAATTTTACAATAATGGACCATAATTTGTTATTAACTAATTGTATAGATATTTTAAAAACTGTACAAGAGTCTTGTAAGACATTGGAAACGCTATTGACCAGTTTTAGCGAATTTTTAGTATGATTTTAATTACGTTGTACATATAGTTATAAACCTCGTGTTAATTTCTAATTGTGTTATAGGTTGATTGCAAAGAAAAAAAAATTCCAATAGAAGAATTGTCTATTCAAACTAATGATTCAAAAATTGAAGATGATCCTTGTCTCGAGGTTTGTTTATATCTAATTGTTAGTTATATAATGCTTGAAGATCAGTTATATTCTGAGAATCTATTTTCCATTAGACAATAGAGATCATTTTTCTACTAAGTAAAACTACTTTTTTTTTGTAATTTCAAGTATAATTTAATAATCATTTTACAAAGTAACTTTTCTCTTTTTACTCTTCATTTCCACTTAAAATATTATATAATAATCTTCATCAAATAAATTGAATAAATTATTGAGAAAAAGTTAAATAATTGTTATCTGAATATTGTGCAAGTAATGTTTTCTTTTTAAGACTTATTAAATTACTTGAAAAGCATGTTATGAAATTAGAGTATTAAGCTAGCCACTCACTAAGGTTTTATTTCTCCATGAACAGACTAGTTCGAACAATATATTATATGGGCAGTGAATGGCTATGAAACTGAATAAAATCTGTGTAGTTTTATTTTACCTCCATATTTAGTATTTTAAATTGTTAACCAAAGGGTTTGAAATGAACTATATGGTTTTAACCCACCATGAGTTGCATCATTATTTTAACACATGTGGTCACACAAGATCTTTTTGACTGTTCACATATACCTTAAAAAATTTTAAATACTTTAAATTCGATTATATTTATTACTGATGAACAAGAATTAAACTTTATTTATTTATTATATTTTAAAATAATAGATGATAATCTCGAAACAATTTTGGCCATAAGTATAATACAGTTTAAGCCGTATAATATGTATATTTACGTAAATTAAAATATTGTTTTTAATCAAATTATACTTCGTAATTTTATGAAAATTATCTAATGATCTATAATATTAATAATTTAATATTATAATGACGTTCGAGATTTAATGGTCCAAAACCGATGTTGCATGGATTATTTAGGACCGTGGCACCACCACTTTCCCGTAGTATAATAGTATTTAAGTATAAATCTACACCGTAATTTTTTAAAACTCCGACTACATCGGGTCTATCATACGGAGCTCTAGTGACATTGAAAGCTGTAAGACTGCGACTTTTAACAATAATTAGATAAATATAGTGATTATTAGAGAAAAATAAAGAAAATATATTATTATTTTTGTTTATTTATCATCTTAAATTAGTTACTTTTGAATGAACAATTCTTTAATGACACTATATCACATTTAAATAGGTTATACAATTATTTAATATCATATAAGTTTAAATTTTATATTTTGAATAATTATCTAAACAATGTATTTAATATTTATAACCAGGTGATCGACAATAAGGACTATATTAATGAATTAGAAATATATTTGAAAAATCTGAACTTATTAGAACCATTTTATGAGTGTATGATCAAAAAAGAAAAATCTGGGAAAAAAATAAAACCTACATACATTTGTACAATTAAAGTTAGTTTGATTAAATATTTATTTATGTTAAAATGTGTTTAATTTAATCTTAAAAATGTAATATTATTCTTCAGAATAGTCTATTCCCATAGTGAAATGATTGTATTATAATTTTCAGGTAAATGATAAAAGTGTTAGTAGCTCTTTCCCTGTTGAATGCACTAGTGATGATAATGCTAAGAATATAGCTGCTAAACATGCTTTAACTGTCTTAAAAAAACAATATGGTGAAAGCATTATTTACCCTATCACCAATGATATTAATACAATGGCATCCCGAATTAGAGAGGTATATAAATAAATAAATAATTGAATATAAATGTAATTTTTGTTATTGAATTAATGTTGATTTTTGTTACAGTTTTTAAAACTTGGATATGAAGTAACTGGTGTTATGGGTGATGTTTTAGAGCGCATGTATAGAGAGCAATTTCAAGAAAACTTGCCTGATAATTGGGTTCAACTTTTAGAAGTTTATAGTTATTTCACATTTGATAAGCTAATTGAAAACAAAATCATTATATATCTTGTAATTTTTTTCTATCTAATTTAAATAATTACTTATAACTTGAACAAATCATTAGTTTATTTACTATTTAGAATGAAATTGAAAACCCTCATAAAGATTATGAAAGCACAAATGGATATCTTGAAAACACTGTTGAAGAAGAAAACATTGTTCCTGGTACACCTTTAATGTTAGAAAACTTAGATGAAAAATCTGTACTTGTTTCTGCTAATTATGGTTCGACAAATATTTGGTTACGTTTTGTTGGACAAAGTGCTGATGTCAGTCGATTTTTCTGGGGTAGAATATTTTAAAGATGTATTAACATGTATAATATGTGTATTTTGTAGGAAAATTTCATTAAAATGCAAGCGAAATTTAATGATATTATGAACACTGCTGGTTTTAATATTGTCGAGGAAGTAATATTAGGTGAATTCTATGCTGTATTATACAATTCGTCTTGGCATAGGGTTCAAATATCACAAATACAGGATGGTGTAGCCATTTGTTTCATGGTGGACACAGGCGAAGAGTTGAAAATATCCAAAGATCAAATATGTTCTCTAGAGCCAGTTTTTATGAAAACCAAAACTCAAGTAATTAAATACATACTTGATTAAAATGTACCTGTTTATTTTGTTAACTAATTAGATATTGTACATGAAGGCCGGATTGCATAAAGACTAGGCTTTTTTATCAATTTGTTTTTGAATTTTCAGGCTATCGAATGTATTCTTACCCAATTAGACAACTTTGGTGAATTTTATGGCTTAAAAGAAATATTGGATGAGATGATATTGAATAAAACATTTTTCCTTGTTCCTGATTCATTGGATGGAATTGCAAGGGTTACTTTGTATGAGAAAGGAGAAATATCATCTGATAGAGTGAATGTAAACAATATGATAATACAGAGATTTTTAGATAATACTATTGCTAGACTTCCTCCATTTGAGGTAAACCAAAATATTTTAAATATTTTATTCCATTTTTTTTTTTCAAAATTGTATTAATTTTAGGATAATGCTGTTGTGGATGCTACTGTATCATCGTATGTTTTATCTGGACATTTAAACTTGCAATTAAATACTGATGTTGTTACATCACTTGAAGAAATTTTGCCAAATGATGAATTATTAAATTTGGATTTCTTTTTGAAAAGTAAAGATGATTTGGAAATAGGTCAGGTTTACTTGATAAAGTATGATGAAACCATATGGAGTCGTGTTGAAGTTCTTGAAATAATCAATGATTCTGAGGTAAGAACTTTTAAAAGCAATTTTTATAAATATTTGGTTTCCCAGGTGAAAACTAAACAAAACATCTAGAAGGAAATAATAATATATTAATAACATATGTTTCTAACTATTATATAATTATTAGCTTAAAAATTTGTAAAAATATATTATGAAAAAATTAAGTTTTCTTTATTTATACTAAGTATTAAAAAAAGACTATTTGTTTATACGGTTTTAGGCCAAGATAATTTATATAGATTATGGTAATGTTGGAGCATGTCAAATTACTCAATTGGCCCATCTGGATTTGTATGATCCCTTAATGACTAAGATTGCACCTCAAGTATAACTTCTATAATAAATATATTTTATAAAAACTAACATTCACATATTTGACAACTTAAATTTTTTTCAGGCTATAAAAGTATCTATGCATTTGTTGCCTCCCAATAAAATGACAGAAGATATTGCAAATAAGATATATGCTATTATTGGAACTGATAAAGTTTTAGTGAATGTGATAAATGCTCCTTCTAATGATGTGCCTTGTGTACAGCTTTACAAAACCCAACCTGAAACGCCTGAAATACCATTGTGCATTAATGTACAATTGGCTCAAAGGTAAAACTATGTTAATATATAATTTTTCTATACATTTACCCAAATAATAAGTTGTTTAATTTTATTTTTATTTTTATTTTTAGCATCAAAAACAACAAATCTACCATGTCCTAAAAAAAAAAAAAAAAAAACGTATAACTAATTGTTATTATTTAAAAAATTAATATTTTGGTTTGATCTGAAGTTACATGATTTTGTATTAAAGTGTTATTTTCTAAATTTTCTTGTTATAATTATTAAATTTATTGAAATTTGTTGAAGCTCTGTTTTTGTGTACTGATATCAGTCATACTTATATGCATATTTGGAGACTGGAAGAATTAATTATAACATTGTTTTATTTAATTTTTTTTTTTTTTGTACCTACACTTAATGTTTATGTCAATTGAGTGTGCTCTAGGCATTAATAAATTATGCAACTCTTCTAATATCATTATAATTATAATTAAGTGAATAACATACTATAATTTTTTAAATCATTTATGGTATGTTGGTATTTATGTTACTTTCAATATTAGACAATAATTAAAAGAACTACATTTGTTAATATTGGTATTTATTTGTTTATCATCATTATATTCTTACTATAGTCTGTTCTGTGAAAGATTGTACTGTTGTGCAATACAAATTGGTTTATTTAATGCATTCCTCTAATCTAGCTATTCTCATCGAAACTACAACTGTGCATCCACTGATTTGTTATCAATCAAGTAAATTGGATCGCTTGAAAGAGAAAACTTAACCACTGAGGTCAACATGCTTTTAACTGGAGTGTTATTTTATTGAACATACTAGTTCTGTTTATTCTTAGTGGTTTCCTCTCCAATCAACTAGACCTAAATTGCATTACCAGTGCCATTTTAACATTATCCAACTGTATTGGCTTTTCGTGGCTGAAAAAAAAAAAAATTTTAATTTTTTTGAAATACAAATACTACTGTATCCCAAAATAATATAACATTTGCCTCATTTATGACGCCCTACCAAAAGTATGTCCAGTCACACTAAACCACAGTATACTTTATGCAAACTTTATGACTGTCATTTTTTACATTATCGATTTTTAACTGAGTCCAACCATATTGAAAACACCAATTAGTAATTACTAATTACAAAAATGTTGACTCTAAATACTTGATATTATACATTTTATAAATTATGAACAAGACCTGTCCCTATACTTTTTACGCTCTAAAATAATAATCATAATTATTATTTTTACTTTTAAATAAGATGTAGATTGTGGAAGAAAAATAAAAACAAAATCATGAAAAATCAAATTCCACATAATTTGTGACTGAATAAAAATAATCAATAAATACCTATATGTCGTGCATAAGAAAAAAACCCATTATACATATAATATTCAATAACTTTAATAAAATCTAGAGATCAAAACATGCACTTGTCTCAATATGAATGTTTAAATAAAACAAATTAGAAAATTCATTGAAAATCAAATCAAAACATCAGCCTTCATAAAAATTATGCCTAATATATATAAATCTTAGAACAAATGGAAGAAATAAAGATTATAATGTTATACACATTATTTTTTTGTAAAAGTTTTTATTATAACTTTAAGTAAAACAAAACACAATAAATGTAAATTTATACATGGGACAAAATGATAAAAACTATATGCTTTTATTATTATACAGCAGAGGATTTAGCGATGTTACAGCCTTGATCAATGTCTTGTATTAAAGATGATGCTAAGAGTTCTGGTGTGACTGGTGTTTTCAGATATTCTGAAACTAATTTTCTTGCCGGTTTCCCGCCGCCATATTGTAAACATTCGGAACGTAAACGTTCACCCTGTATTCTATTCAAAGGATCTTTGCTCAGAAACTCATGCCATGTGCGTGCTGCCAATGCCTTAGATACTAAATATGAATAGTATTTTGCTCCATAACCAACGAAATGAGAAAAACGTAATTGCCATGCCTATTTAATTAAAAATTATCTTAGAACATAATTTTATATTTGAAGTATAGGTATATGACTTACTGTATTTTCAACGTATGGCAATCCATAATATTCTACTTGTAATTTTGCTAGCAAATCAGTTGTATTCATTGGCTGTGATACTTGGGTATGGTAATATTGGTCTAGTACAGAATAAAATAGCTGTAACTGCATTTCTGAAGCAGCAAATAAGTACTTGGATGCGCATAATTTTTGCAGCATATCATCTGGCATAGGTTCTCTAGTTTTGTAGTGCTTAGCATATTGTTTTATGGCCTGTAAATAATAAAATACAAAAGGTTTTTTTAGTCCATATGCTAATGTAACCTATGTACCTTTGTCCTTAACTATAGGTGAAACCAGACATAAGCCTAGACCAAACAAAATTTGTTGTTTTTCTGATATACCAATACTTTTATAGAATTCATTAATATTTAAAAAATAAGGTACTACAAATTTGTGACATGGGTGGTTTTATAAATTATAATTATTTTTAACAGAATAATTTTCTTATAAATCCGTGATTTATATGATTTTTATTAGCTACAATTTTTTCTAATGGATTTTTTTATTTTTGGTTTCACTTAGACAAAAATCATAAGTAATAAATCATTAAATATAAATTAAGTATAAGTATGATACTAAGTACAACTTAATACAGTAAGTATGTTTTACTTGTGGTTGGGTAGCATAATATTCCATCAACACCGATGGAAATTCTGCCAAATCTGTTGCACATCGTGTACCATTAACATGTTGATAGCGTGTTCGACCTAACATTGAATGTATTGCATGTCCAAATTCATGAAACAGATTTTCAACAGAACCTGGATGTAATAGAACTGGACCATAATTTTCATTCCATACAACATTCAACATAACTACTACAATAGGAGTCTGTTAAAATGGTTAATCACAAAATTATTTATATTTTAAGTACAACTTAATTATAATTATCATTCAGGTTAATAATCACTTGGTAAGAGTTATCTGACAACTGTCGTCCTCCTCTAACTACATAATGTGAATCGTTGTGTAACTTTCCTGGCCTTTCAAAGAAGTCGCAATAAATATAGCCTAGTAAACCTTCAGTTTTGTGAGTAACTAAACATAAAAAATATTTAATTTGTAAAATTGAATTGTACATAAATAAATTTAATTAACCAGCCAATTTGTGTATTTTTTGTGCCCATCCTTCGCCTGGCTGTATATCTTCAAATAACAAATTGATATTGTACAAATTATTGAAAATCAAATTCAATCCTTCCATACAATCTCCTAAAGAGAAATATGATGCATAATCAATCATTGCATATTTAAGATGATCCTGTTTAATTTTATTTGTCAAATATTGTACATCCCACGGAGTAACAGTCTAGATAATTAAGAAATTCTATTAAATTTCAAAATATTACTGACTACAGTATGTAGGAAGAATGGTAAATATGAAATATTTTTACAAGTTTTCCAATAAAAATATTATAATTAATAACATTATATATTATATAAATTGGAAAAAATGTAAAACAACCTTCCTTACTTAAAAAAAAAGAAAAAGGTTAATTACATTATTGTTATTAGCTTTTCTCATTGTCTTATAATCAAAAACTGATCGAGTCCTTAACTCCACATTCAAGATGTCTAAAAATTCCATCACAAAATAAGGATTTTCTGCTATGCTATTTTTCAAAGCTCTAAAAAAAAAAAAAATGTCAACATCAGATATTCATAGCTACTATTTATATAATAAAACCTATGAGCATAAGATGGAAATCCACAAGTCAACGCTAACTTATGACGGCTTTCTAATAGATTGTCTAATAATTGTTCTGATTCAGCATTTGAACCATTGAAAACCTTAAATGCAGCTTCTCTTAAGACTGGGTCTTCAGAATGAGAACTAGGATGTCCAATAAGTAATTTTCCTCCAATTGAGCTATACCTAATTAATAGTTAAAATATAAAAATAAGCTGACTAATTTAATACATATTTAATTCTATAAAAATTAATAATTATACTCTTTAGAAAGAACATCTGGTAATCCATTTTTATCAACTATTCTTGGTTTTTCCGCAGCAATCATGAATCTTTGTCCAGTAACTAGTATAAAATTATTCAATTCGACCACATATTGTCTTTTTCGTTCTTCTAAATGTATACCATTTAATTCGAAATCAAACAAAAATAATTCACCAACATGGTTATCTTCTTCAGTCATAGGGTGTATATCACCATTTTCAATTACTTGTTTTAAATTGTTATACAAATCTTTGTTAGTGTTTAATCTACAACATGAACATTGAATTTACAAAAAAAATTAAACTATTATAATAAAATTATTTTATTTTTTACTTTTCTACTATAGTATTCATAGAGATGCAACATTCTTCAGCAGCAGCAACAAATGATTGGTCTGGATGTGCTGTGCGGATAAATTCAGCCATATCAGCAAGACAACAAAGACTATTTGATAGTTGATCAAAAATTGTGACTAGATTTCTCTTGCTAAATCATACAGCAAGAATAAGTGATATTTATCAATGAAAATTAATAATTAAATTGTTTTTATTATTTAATATAATGCAGTTTATAAAAATCATTTAGTACTATTGTAAGTGAAACAATTAAAGCACTTAGTTTCCCGTTTTTTTTCTATTTATCACAAATAATAAAGTAGTTTGGATGTATTCTTTTTTTATTGTACAAATTAATCTAATGGTGTGAGTAGAATTTTAATAACCTATTGTTCTTATTAGTCTTGAAGTTCACATGAGTTCAACTTTCTACATCCCAATTGTATTATTTTAAATCACACCAAAATTAATTGAAAATATTCAAAATTCATCCATTTGTTACATTCAATTTTTGTTCAGCCATGAGCGAAGAAATTTGAAATCTATCTCAAATAGACTTATAGTAAATTCAAATTTGTTTTCAAAATTCTTATCATATAACTAGATCGATCAATATAATTAACAATAAAATATATCTAAGTCACTAAGTAATGAGTGTGATAAATATAGAAATAACTATGGTATCCAATCTGTTTGATCATCATTTCTCATTTAGTTACGAATTTAAAAAATATATAATATGGATGATACTTAAACAAAACATCAAATTATTTTAAAAACATAGGTAATGATGATCCTTAATTCGAATTGATATTTCAATCAGTTACTTATATTTAAAACAAGTTACTGCCATTTATGATATATTGAAACATAAATTTAGAATAAATAATCATAGGCAATACTAGAACTTACATTGTGGGGGTGCTAAAAGTATGACGACAAAACCAACCTGCAAGGGCTTGGTCCCCACACTCCCATGTTACTAAATTCCTTATAGATCCAATAATTTACTAATCACAATCACTTCTTTAAGGTTCAAATTTTTTACAAGACTAGCCCTCTAAATTTCTCCAGACAGGTCCACAGTGAAATTCTCCTCATAACGTAGGTACAATATTTATATTTTATTTCACATTTTGTGTACTGTGTAAAATTACCTCAAACAAGAAAAACAATTCTGAGGCTCATCATTTTATATTATGGGGGCTAAGCCCCCCCTCCTAGTTGCGCCTATGTAAATAATTCACCTGAATTATAAAACCATATTTTTTATTTGAATTTCTCTGATGAAAGATCTAAAATTAGGTGAATGTACATTAACATATTATTTAAAATTGAATGAAATATTTTAGATTCACATGTTTGTTCTAACTCAAGTATATAGATGAACTACTAAATAATATTTGTAATTATAGATATAACTTATGTATAGGACTAGATAGTATAAAATTAAATTACCGATTAGGGTTGCATATTTCGTTGACAAAATTGTCACATTCAATTGTTGTACGCTCCTTGAGAGCATAGAATCCTTCAAATGAAATTAATTCTGGTGTACAAAAGAGACCCTAAATACAATATTTAAATAATGTAGAAATATGACAAACTTAAAATTATAAAAATATCATATTTACTTACCGTTTGATTTTTAATAAAAAATTTGAATTTTTGATCAGGTTTATTAAATAATTCAGACAACGGTTTATCTAAGGCAACGCTATACCTTTTAAAGTGACGTAAGTCGTAAATAGATTTATGTAAAAACATTTTTCGTAACTTATCCATGACTTGTTGATCAATTTAAATGTTTATTTTCAACAATCATTAAATTATTTGTTAAATTACCTATTGAAATGTGACAATTTTATTTATTCGAACTACTTATAAAAACGTGTTACATCTAACTAACTCATGTTATTACTAATCATCTACATAGAACTCACTAGTATACAATTGACTTCCTTAAAAACTAAAAAGAAAGATCACTCAAACAGATGAGACTCCAAAGTTTTAAAAATGTTCATATCGAAAAAAGCTATCATTCCGTAGTGTAATAACCAATCAGATTAATTTCTGATAAATCTGCCTATGCTGAAGCACTAAAGCATCTACAGTGCTCTATCTATGCTGGGAATAGAACATATTATTACTATCATTACATATTATTTACTGATAAAAAATTATCTATTATCTCAAATTTTAACGATAAAAGAGAAAAGCATTTTCTTTCGTTTCTACCATCATTTTTATTTTTTAATCATCATTCAATATTCATCATATTATTTTATACCAAAAATTATTTTTAATTTTTTTAATTTTGCTTTAATTTTATATAATTTTATTTAATTTGTGTTTTAATACATATTATACATCTATATTCTTAGGTACATGCTCGTACGTATTTCGTTTATTTGTAATTAGGTAATAAAACGTACATATACATGTCGAATTCGCAATCAGTATTCAATTTTTGTCATGTAAATTACAAAACGACCGACAAAATGATGTCATCAAAGAGGTAAAATTTAAATCATACATTAAGTATGATTGTATAAACTACTCATTGACTATACATACTTTTTGCACCTTAGTGGACTGAAAAAATTGTCGGAAGAAAGCTTGACTAGACAACCTGAAGAAGTGTTTGACATAATTTGTAAACTTGGAGAAGGGTAAACTTATTATTTATAGTTATTATTCAGATTACTAATTATTCTAATTGTTGAATTCTGTTTTTATAGGTCATATGGAAGTGTATATAAGGCACTACACAAAGAATCTGGCCAAGTACTCGCAATTAAACAGGTGCCGGTCGACACTGATCTTCAGGAAATCATTAAAGAAATATCCATCATGCAACAATGTGATAGTCCTTATGTAGTTAAATATTATGGTTCATATTTCAAAAATACTGATTTATGGGTAAAAATAATATTGTTAAATTCCCTAGAATTTTGGTCAGTTTCTGAAATATTTATAATTTTTTTTAAAGATTGTCATGGAATATTGTGGTGCTGGATCCGTATCTGACATTATGAGATTGAGAAAAAAAACATTATCAGAAGATGAAATAGCTACTATATTATCTGACACGCTTAAAGGATTGGAGTACTTACATTTACGAAGAAAAATACACAGGGATATAAAAGCTGGAAATATTCTATTAAATTCTGAAGGACATGCTAAACTAGCCGATTTTGGAGTCGCAGGACAATTGACTGTAAGTGTTGAATAATTATTTAAAACTATCAATAACTTAAATGTTATTATTATTTAGGATACAATGGCCAAAAGAAATACTGTAATAGGAACTCCTTTTTGGATGGCACCTGAAGTAATTCAAGAAATTGGATATGATTGTGTTGCTGATATGTGGAGCTTAGGTAAATTTTTTTTACAGAACATAGTTTGGCAAATTTTTATTCAAATAATTATTTTAGAAAATTATTTGAATGATACTAAATAGTCCATTAGAATAGAATGTTATTCAAATGATTAATTACATACAATTATATTAAAATAGTGTTCTACTCTGGTCAGGGACGTACGCTGAAAAAAGGTTTGGGGGGGGGGGGTTCTGTTTTTTAAAATCAGAACTTTATTTTCAATAAACATACAAAATTTTATTATGAAAATCAGTTATACTTACAATACTTTTTTTTAAATATACAATTTGTTAGTATTTTATTTTATTTTTGCTTTCGCCGGTGTTCCACAAACAAAATGTAATATTATACCTGTCTATTAAAGTATAATTTAATACGTTTAAACACCCAAAACACTCCCCTGTGTACGTGCCTGACTCTGGTATAAAATAATAATTATACTTGTAAAACAATATTATTTTTTTTTAGTAAAATTATTATTTTAAAGACATGTTATTAAAATATTTTTATTAGGAATAACTGCATTAGAAATGGCTGAAGGTAAACCTCCATACGGTGATATACATCCAATGCGAGCCATATTTATGATACCAACTAAACCACCACCTTCATTCAGGGAACCAGACAAGTGGTCACCAGAATTTATTGATTTTGTTAGCCAGTGTCTAGTAAAAAATCCCGAAGAACGAGCAACAGCCACAAAAATGTTAGAACATGAATTTATTGGTAAGATTATATTTATTTTATTATTACTTTTTTTTTATTTTATTGTAATAAACCAAATATAAAGTATTTTTATTCCTTCCTCTTAGTCTCTCCTTAAAAATTATACCCTTGGTCCTTTATTATTTGTTGTTTTATTCTTTTTTCTTATTAGTCCATAAATTATACAATAAAAATAAAAATTTGAAAATATGTAATTTTTGAGCATCATTTTGATTATATTTTTATAATTTTATTTTCTTGTTTCATTTTAGGTAATGCAAAACCTCCAGAAATTTTGAGTCAGATGATAGCTGAAGCAAGAGAAATTCGAGAAAATCAAACTTTTCGCTCTACTACATTATCGTGCATAGTGAAATCAGCAGCATCAAAAGATCAAAATTTTAAAGTTATTTGACTTATTTAAAATGTGTATTGTACATATTTGTTTGATGTATTAAATAAATTATGTCTTAGGGAGATGATATTGATAGTCGTACAATGATAGTTGATGATAATACTCTTGTACCAGATAAATCAAAAGGAACAAGTTTAAAAAGCAATTCGTTGGTAGAAGAATTACGAACAATGGTAATTAATAGTGATGAAGATGATTCCACTATGAAAAGTAAGTACATTAAAAGATTTGTAAAATGATTGAAATAACTAAATTATTGTATTCTCAGGACACGATACAGGACCAGAAGAATCTGGTAAAAAATATAGACCGTTATTCTTAGATCATTTTGATAAAAAAATTGCAGAAAAATCAAAAGTAAATATTAAAACTAACTTTGATTTTATATACATCAATAATTAAAAATCTAAAAAATTATTTTGTCATAATCTTAATAATTTATAGAATATATTATAAACATTTTAGAATGATAATTTTATCATGGAAAACAAGCTATTTGGTGAAACACCAAATTCTGCTCAAGATATCTCTCAAGTAATAAAACTATCTACTTTTATTTATTAAGTTATAAGTATGGGAAAGTAGTGATTTAATAGTTTGCCTTTTTAGACAAATGAATGTGAAAAAACTATAACTTCAAATCAATTTCCTATGCCACAAATAAACTGCAGACCTGATGGTAATGTTCCAGCAGCCCATCATCAAAATCGATACTACTCGCCAATAGTAGAAGGAGATTTTGAGTTTGTAAGTTTTAAATTAATATAATCATATTATATATACTCTACATCGGGGTTGGCTAACTCGTAGCTCGCGTCTTATTGACAATAACCAAAATTTACTTATTATTATTATGATTGTAATTATAATTTTTTTGATATACATTTATTTAAAGAAAAAATATTTTATTGTAAACTAAAAGGGAGACTCAAGAAAATTTGACAGTTTTTGAAAATTTAAGATTAAAATAATAAAAATGAAGAATCTAATGAATCCATTAGTATTTTATTATTTCATCCATCAAGACAATTTTGGAGGACCAATTATCATTTAATTATGATATTGATAAACTTTATAAAAATGTATAATTCTAAATTTGTAAAACACAAATATTAAAAAGTAGCTCAGGCCATTCAGTTTTCAAATATTTACATGCAAATTATTATTGTTTTGATCAGACTTTTATAAAATTGAGTTGTTTTGGAGAGAGTTATAGATTTTTACTTAAAATATAAATCCTCTTCCAAGAAAATGTATAGTTATAATATCTAATATCTATACCAGTGGTTCTCAATCTTTTTAAGACCGCGACCCAAATTTTCTTCCAAAAATTTATCGCGACCCCCATAGTTTTACATTTACAGAATAAAAAAGTTGTTTCAAAAATCAAAATTGTTTTTATTGTTATTACCTCTTTACTACTGTTTTATAATAATAAAATTTCAAGTCTATAGTCTATACAATTTAAAAAAACATACATTTCTTACAATTTATATACTTAAAAAAACTTCTCGCTACCCACAGTTTGAGAAACGCTGATCTATACTATTAGCACGAGCATACTCTGATATCTAAACAATATATATTAAAAAGTATAAATAGATAAAAAAAGTTTTGAGAGTTAATTCTTCTATACTGATAATAATATTTCTATCTCAATAAATTATCAAAATAATTTCAAAATTTAATTTACCTAATACACCTCTCTTTAATTTTCCAAACCAAAACTTTACTTTTAACAAAATAAAATCTTATTCTTTGACTTATGTAAATATTATAACATTTGTAACTAATATTACTTTTATATTTTCATTTATTAGTTAAAGTTTTTGAGTTTTGATGACTTGCAACAACGAATGTCCAATTTGGATTCGGAAATGGAGCGTGAAATTGATGAACTGAGGCGTCGTTATCAAACAAAACGTCAACCTATATTAGATGCAATGGACCAGAAACGTAAACGTCAACAGAATTTTTGAAATCTTCAAAATCTGTACATTTGCAGTGTTTTAACATTTTAGTTATAAACAAATTAATGTCTAACTCCAAATTTCCCCTAATTGGTGCTATGTATATTATGTATGTCTGTTAGTGGCAAATATTGATTGAGTCCAACTTCTAAAAACCTTTTTGAAATCATTGATAAATTGTTACATAAACTATCTCTAAAATAACCTTAACAATTATCTAAGTCATTTATTCTGTTTTAAGTATTATTTTTGGTTAAATTATTTAAATTGTTTGATTGAATGAAGTGTTTGTAATATAATGTAAAGAAATTAAATTAATTTCTATACAATTGTCCAAATTTATTTTAAAAATTAGAAATTTTTTAGTAACGTTCATAGTATATTTTTAATACTAATGGTCACATTACTGGTCATATAATATTATAGCACATTGATAAGTTTTGAATGATATCAACTTTACCAAGTGTTAATAATTCAAACTTTTTTTTAATTTTAATTTTTTTCAATCAGTTGTTTTTTTCCAATTTTTTTTTAGACTGAAATTTAAAAATAAAAATCATGTCATTAATTAAAGATGACTATCTTAATTCATATAATAGTTTATCTTTTAAAATAATACTTTATATTTTTAAGCTTTAATAAGTAGTTGTGTTATGTTATGTTAGGTAGTAATGTTTTTTAAAAATCAAATAATAATACAATTGAATTATTGTAGCAAGAACTTAATATTAGTATAAAAAAATGTTGGCTATTGAACAATTTAACATTTTTAAAGCCTATACATTTCCAATCGAAAATTAGATTAGTTTGTACATTTTTTTTTTTTTTACTATTTTTACCATATTTCAATGAATTAAACGAGATATGTACATTATATTTTTAATTCGTTAGATTGACGACAATGAAGATGACTGCACAAATCAAATTTAATTAATTATATTTTAATAACAATGAATATTTAATAGGAGCAATATACAAATTATGTACTAAAATGGTCAAAATGTAGACAGGACAGGGTGTGAAAAGTTGTAACCATAATCGAGATTAAAAGACTGGTGATTACTTATTTTTTGAATTTATATAATTTATATGATTTGTATTTTCAGTCTGTTTCTTTAAATTCATAATTATTGTATTATATAGGTACTAAATGTTTCTATACTAGTGTAAAAAAGACTGACTGAAAATTGAAATCATTGGATCTATAAAATGTTAATGTACTTGTCAAAACCATTAACTAATTAATACCATAATTCTGAAGTTCTAATATTATATTTCTATTAAAACTAAAACACTCTGGTCATAACTCAATCATAATATTAATGTAATATATGGCATTTTATGGGTTTATTTTTGTTATGTCTAATTTAATAGTGCTTTCATTATTATTTCAATTTTTTTTTTTTTTTTAAGTGAGTTCAATAAAACATGTTAACATGGTTATTGTATTTTAGATACATTTGTAATACACAAAATGTATTTTTTTAAATATCTATATTATTAAAGAATGTAAATTGTATTGATATAGTAAACCTTATCAATTTTATGTAACATTTATATTTTTGATAAGTAATTATGACTACTTTTGAAGTTTAATTTTAACCAATTTAACACTACTTCATCAGCTGTGTTTTGTACTGTTAGTCTATCTCTTATGCAATAAATTAGTCAGAAGACTATAAAGTTAAACTTTACATACAACATGTACTTTACTCTATTTATTTCTTATTAAATATGTTATCATTATTATTAATATAATATGTACAAATTATAATACATACTTTATTTTATAAACAATTCTAAATTTCATACTTAATATTTAGCTATAAAGGTTTTTTTTTTAATCTCATATATGAAATTTAAAAAAATACTGTTTTTAGTTTTTAAACAGATTCAATTTATCAAAAATACTTATATTAATCCAATAAAGTATAGATACTTACATTATTATTTATTAATTAATAATTATTATTTACCCACATGGTACATATGTAATTATTAATTATTAACTTCAATAACTTGTGCTGTATTTTTAGTTTTAACATTTAATTTAATTACCTACCTATCTATATGTTTTATTAGATATAGTTTTCCAAAAATAACATTTTAACAATTCTGTTATTGGTAAAGTTAAGTTTCAATCTAGTCTTATAAACTATATTATTCTATTGTTTTAATTTGTTAACATGCCTATTATCTGGATAAATTTAAATCCTTAATGACCAGTTGAAATTGTTTAACTATTATAAATTAAACCATTAAAACATATTCAGTATCTTCAATCATGTTGCATACTTCATCAATTTTTAATTTTTATCCATTAGTTTTATGTTTGTTTGTATTTTTAGAAATGCCATTATCCCAATAAATTATTGACCGTGATTATTTCAAACATTGTTATTTGTTATATCTTATGAATTAATATTACTTAAAATTACAGTTTTCATGGTATTTTATTAATATTAGTATACCATCATCCATCAACTACTAACTGTCCATCATTACACTTTCATCGATAAAAACTACTTCTAACTCAATTTCTTGATTCTAAAAAGATTAAAATTGGATGGTACTGAATATACAAAAGCTAAAGCCAAACTATTCAAAGTTAACACAAAAATTCCTAAAATGGAAACTTTTTCAACGCTATCGATAGCCCATATTTTTAAAAAATTGTTTACTTAATTGTATATAAAAATGAAATGCTGTTCGTTGGTAAGCACATAACTTAAAAACGGATCGACTGATTGGGTAATATATTATACTATATTATATCTATTTTATGTTCCCATTTTGTGACGACGCTATTTAACTTTTTTCCAATTTTTTTTTTCGTGTAGCGTTCGAGTACGGGAGCGTCCGAGTACGCAAGCGGTCGAGTACGGAGCGTTCGAGTACATGAACGTTTCTCTCATACCGGGAAAAACTGTTCACGGGCGAAACAGGGTTATTCAGCTAGTATTATATATTACAAAATAATTATTAATTATTAAGATATAACATTAGTATACATAATATAAATACTAATAAAATATGTTATTTACAAACATTTAAACATTTTACATTTTTCAACCCCCCCCCCCCCCCAAAGTGTTTACGGTGTTTGCCCCTGTCAAAAGACAAATATGTATTGAATCCGATTTCCCCTATCTATTTCCCAAACAAATATGCATAGGTATGCATGGAGTCCCGAGCTCTGATTAAAATTGATGTGAGGTAATTTTTAATTTTGGTACCAGTTTTTAGTGTCCACGTCCACTATTAAGCGGTACTATTGTGTACATGTATTTTGCCAAGAAATTATAAGTGTCCACTATTGGGAATGTGTCCACTTTTGAGAGATGCCCTCTCAAGTCTCCTCAATATCTCTCAATTCTATAAGTGAACACTTATAGAAGTTTCACTGTATTACTATACCATAACGCGGGCCCTCGTATACGACAAAAATACCTTTTTGCGTCCGACCGCACGACGTGGCTGCACTGAGCCAGTACCCCGTCACAGTGAATAAAAACTTATCTCAAAACATTACTCTATTGGAGCAACTATATTATAGTAACTACTTAACTACAACTACTCTTTACTCCGAACATATGTATATTAAATATTATATTATTATAATTATATAATTTAACACACTTATTAATTATAATATATATATATATATATTTGTGTATAATACACCTATATTTATATTAATTCATTTGATGTTGTGATTCGGTTGTTGGGTGTTTTTTTTTCTGTCTGTATAACGTCCGTTGTGATCTGTGTGCTGTACGTTTCAATTGATAAAAATATTATTACTCGAATTGACCGTCCGTACGCTTTCCGAGTACGACTTTCGGACTTTTCGCGTGTTCAGTTCAGCTAGCCGGCACGACGACGATGATTTTGACCGATTGAGAGTACGGCGAAACGGGTCAGTTTTGGTGTTTGGCGGTGCACATCTAATTTTTTTGGAACACACATCTCTGTGTACACCTCGTCGCCGGCAACGACGACGTCAACTTTACGTGTAAGACGAGCCATTCCATCAACAACACTCGAAAATGGTGAGTACCAGCTACCTCGAAACTATTTAAACAATATGCATTTGTTATTTTGATCAAACCATTTCTGTTTTGACTACTATTGTTAAACAGAGTCTGGCTCCAGCTTAATAATAATCTAGATGAGCTTCCACTTAACATTTCCACTTTAAATTTTCTTGTACATTTGAGAAAAATGTACAATTTGTACTAAATGAATATGTTTAATTTTTGAAATGTATCAAAATGTAATGATTAATATGAAATAAATAATATATTACAACCATATAGTCAGTAGCATGATAAACACTTAACTTCTGGGGTAAATCACATAATATATAGTTAATTTATAATTGTACTGATTCTACTAATACGATATTTGTAGTTTATTTTCTATGAATGACTTTAATACATATACTTATGATTCTATAAGAAGTTCTTTTTTTATCAAAAAGTTAAAAAATCTGTACCAATTTGAGATCTTTACGCTACTGATCAAAATTTTATCAGTGATGATTTTCTTCTGTGATGAAAGACCTTTAACATATTTAATTCCAATTAGAATAATATAAAAGAAACATTATTTTTATACTCTTAAAACAAAGTTTAAATGGGTGATTTTTCAATATTTATTCATATTTGTATTCATTTTGAAATATATTTCTTAAAGTGCCTAGGTATTTTATAAAGTACAGATATAAGGTATTTGACAAGTTCTTTAACTTGGTATCTGGTAAAGTGTTTAAAATGTTTTGATGGTAGTGCAATCCAATATTATTTAAAATATCATGCTCCTCAACTTGAATTAAATAAAATATTTCAAAACTTAAGAACTGAACGTTAATGTTATAAGATTATGTACCTTATTAAAACTCAATTAATTTCATGAATTAAAAACTTAGCAGCAATTATATTTTTCTGTGGCTAAAACTTCATGAAATAATTGAAATATATTTTGCAATTATCTTTTAACCAGTAGATAATGTTTATGGTATACCAATCTTTCGATGAAATACAACCGGTTACTTAAAAATGTAAAATAGTATTTCACACCACAAAATAAATATTTATTTAAAACATACAAAAAACATAACACACAAAGATGTCACGGGCCTTTTAGGTCTCCACACACATACAAAAGCAGTATTCCTTCATTATGAATGTATGATAGCTAATTACATATTATATAAGTTTTTTTATTTATATCAAAGTAGAATTATTTACCAAATTAAATTATAGAACCATTTATCTAGGTTTTGTTTTATCTGTTTCCCTAATTGTTCTATAGTTGGATGTATGTATTACAACTTATAAATACAATTTTTATATATGCCAAAAAGATTTATATGTAGTCAGTAATTATTTAAATAAAGGTATATTGATAATAAAATGTATTTCAAATTAAACTATCACAATAGATTACTAAATTCCTTATTTTGTTTAATATATTACTATTATCTATCATTACCTACCTATATGTTCTGTAATATGTTTAAAACCTTTCAATAAGTTGAAGTATCAACATTTTTAAAATTATTTATTACTAATTCACGCTATACTATTATTTAAATAAAACCATATTTTTCTAAATTAAATTTTATTTTTCAACCACATACATAATTCTAAAAAAAAAAAAAAGATCAATAATTTTGTATAACTTATCCTTAATTTTAACCTATCTGTTTAATATTTACATTCCCAATACATTTTTTTCTCCCATTGTTTGGATGATTACTTTATCAGTATCTGTTTAATTTCATTTTTTTCATTTGAATCACATGGAAATGGTGTAGAGCAGTGGTTCTCAATCTTTTTAAGACCGCAGCCTAAATTTTCTTCCAAAAATTTATCGCGACCCCCTTAGTTTTACATTTACAGAATAAAAAAGTAGTTTCAAAAAACAAAATTTTTTTTATTATTTACCTTTACTACTGTTTTATAATAATACAATTTTAAGTCTATAATCTATACAAGAACATAAATTTCTTATAATTTGTATAATTAAAAAAACTTCTCGCGACCCACCGTTTGAGAAACGCTGGTGTAGAGAGATCTTTTAAACTAAAAATATATATATAAAAACAAATGCAATTCTCTCATTTTTAAGTGTCAGTATTGGGTGGTCATATAATTTAAGCCATGTTTCATATACAACTATTGTAAACAATTTACAGATTGTGTATTTTTCTAATGAATGTTAAAAAAAATTAATTCTTTATTTTATTTTCAAATTGGAATAATTTCTAGTTTTTCATTTAATAAACTCTCATTAAAGTTTAATTAATAATTAATTTAAGCATTCATTAATATGCTTAAAATATGTAAAATTTAATAAAAAAATAATTAATATGTAAAGTAATATAAGCATATACTTAAATGTTTCAGACTTTTTTTGGACTTGGGCAAACGGCAGAGTTGGAAATAGTTTTAGATCGGCCAGATGGAAAAAAGAAACTAGATGAAGGCAGTAAAAAGGATCAAAGTTTAATATATTATGATGGAGAAACAGTATCTGGAAAAGTAATACACTTTATACCTATTTATTTTATTTAGACATTTTTATTTTCATAAATTATCTACTTATTAAAACTTATTGTCATAAATTATAATGTATTTTATTGTAGCCACAAAGTATTATTGAATATTTCAACAATATCCAAATGCGTATTTTGGAGGGTGTCATCCATGTCTGAACACCCCCCCCCCCCAACTTAAAAAAAATGCTCCAATATTAATATTATCATTACTGATGTCAATTTAAATATTTATATCTAAACTGCAAAAGTGAAATTAATTTTATTAGATTCGACGACATTCTTTTACTATAAATTTACTAGTTTCAAAACCATTAAGTTTACATAATGTCAATATAAGCAGGTTATTTAAAAAAAAAAAAAATGTTAGTATTCTGTACTAAGTTATAATCTTCAACTTGTCTACCATACCACATATACCAGAGTTTTAAATGTAAAATTACTAGTCAAGTCTTAACTTAAAAATTTGAAAAAAGTTAGTTTAATGTCTTTTTTATTGATAAATAATTTTAAAAACTGGTTTTTGAGTTTCATAAAATTACATTTTGATTGGGCACCCCCCTCCCGCCGAAAAATCACCTAAAATAGGCCACTGATAATATCAATACCTATCAATAAAAATAAAAAATCTCACTTGGAGTATTATAGTGTAAATATGCTAATAAAACAACTAGTTTTCAGTTTTGAGTATAAAACCATTGTTAGGTACAGAATTATAGATGTCTAATGTGTGTTTGATATTTACATCAATATTGTTTATGTCTAGTATATTTCATATATTTTATTATTAATTTGTATGTATTAAGTTAGTAACCATTATAAAATGTTAATTGTATCTTTCATAGTTTAGAACATACTATATTTACTAATTTAAAATTACTTTTATTTATTATTAATAGGTAAATGTGATACTAAAAAAGTCTAGCAGTCGTTTGGAACATCAGGGTATTAAAGTTGAATTCATAGGACAAATAGAAATGTATTATGATCGAGGAAATCATCATGAGTTCACATCACTAGTCAAAGAACTTGCAAGGCCTGGTGAAATGTTGCAGAATACTTCATATAATTTTGAATTTTTAAATGTAGAAAAACCATATGAGACTTATACTGGTTCTAATGTGAGACTTAGGTACAGTATAATTATCAACAAATTTTTTTATTAAATATTCTGATGACATTGAAATTTTATTATATTAAAAAAAAAATTTAAAGGTATTTTTTAAGAGTTACCGTGATACGGAGAATCTATGATATTGTTAAAGAAATGGATATTATTGTACATACATTATCCTCTTATCCTGATATGAATAATAGTATAAAAATGGAAGTAGGGATCGAAGATTGTTTACATATTGAATTTGAATACAATAAGTGCAAGTGAGTTAATTTAATAAATATTTTAAAAATATTATGAAAAGTGGATATTAATAATTGGTATGTATATTTTAGATATCATTTAAAAGATGTAATTGTGGGTAAAATTTATTTCCTCCTAGTAAGGATAAAAATAAAACACATGGAAATAGCTATAATTAAAAGAGAAACGACAGGATCTGGTATAATAACATTATTTATTATTTCAACAAACTATTACAATTTTGAGCTTAATAATAAAACGTACATGTCTTTTTTTAGGTCCTAATACATTTAATGAAAATGAAACTATAGCAAAATATGAAATTATGGATGGAGCGCCTGTTCGAGGAGAAAGTATTCCTATTAGAGTATTTCTTGCTGGATATGATCTCACTCCTACTATGAGAGATGTGAATAAAAGATTTTCAGTTAGATATTTTTTGAATCTTGTTCTAATGGATGAAGAAGATAGACGCTATTTTAAGCAACAAGTAAGTTCTAAATTATTATTAAGATTATAATAGTCTAGCTCTAGTTTAATAAATTAATAAAACCAATAAGGAATATTTTTTTGAATATTTTATACATTGGTAGTAATTTTGGTATTCTTTTTTAATGCAATCTACCATACTCTGTCATACTTATGACAAATATTTTTAGTAATTATCATATATATGGTTTACTAATTAATACTTAATTTTTTTATTAACATAATATGTTAAAAAATATAACTGATAACAAATTATAATTAAAGTTTTTTGTTCAAAAATTTGGATAGATTTTCAATTTATGTTAAGAATTGAAAATGTGGAAGATTTATGCCCAGCCTGTTAGTAAAATAAATGATATATATAAATGATTTGAACCTCGTACTTTAAAATTCTATATTCCATCATAATCATTAGATTATGATAGTCGACCTTGACTTGTAAATTGTCCGGTTATTACAATATTATAAAATAGCTTAACTTCAAATTGTCATATCTTAAATGTTAATGTAGATAGTGTATACATTTCTGATTACCCATTCATTTTTTACAAATTAAAATAAATGATTAAAAAACAAAAATTATATTATGTTGAATGAAAAAATATTTTATTCATCAATTTATTATTAAGAATTATATGCGCACACAACAGTGTGAGTCTATGTTCAAAAATGTGTTTTTGTTATATTAAATATTGTGAAATATACGTAATAATTTAAATTGAAAGATAAAATTGTAAGTAATTATCATGTTTTTATTAAACAGGGAAAGAATTTAAGTGTTTTAAATTTTAATTCATAATTTAGATATTACAGAAATTATTTATATATTAATATAATTTTATAATATGATTTATTCTTATCAAATATATTAAATTAACATTAGTTTAATCCTAGACTGACCTACTATCCTACTGTCCATAGGCAGTACAGTAGGAAGGTTTACAGCTATGAAGTCTCGAAAATTCAACCCCTAAGGGGGTAAAAAAGGTAATATTAGAAAAATCGCCTAGCTGGAACTACTGGAGCTTTGAGTATAAAATAGTTTCGATTCATTTAGTAGAGACCTCTGTAGAAAAGATTTTCCAAAATTCAATCAATAAATAATCAAAATCTATTAATTAATTTTTTTAAATTTGACCTCTTAGATGTTTAACCCTAAGAGTTTAAAATTGAGAACTTTATTTCTTGGATTAGACTTATCTCGATAAATACCCAGTGTATTTTAGTATAGTTTTCACTGATGGATTGACAAGTCTCGGAGAATGTTTTAATGTATTTGTATTGTATGTCTTGGAAAAATTAATTGGATTGCCGAAAATAATAAAAATGTAAATTATGTTATAAATAATTATAGTAATGATATAAAATATAACCTTTCTTTTTTTATTGCTGTCGTAATAATTCGTTAACATCTCCATCAAACTCATTTTTATTTTCAAAAATATCTGTTAATCAATTAAATTACATCAAAAATACCTATTGATTATTATTATTTTGTTAATTTTGTTTTATTATTATTAATTATTTATACATATATAACTATAAACTAGTACCTAATTACCAGATAAAACAAGTTATACAAGTTATTTTACAGTTTTAAAATAGGAACACTGTTAATCTCTTATTTAATTAAAAATGTGTTGATGATTCATTTATTTCTGGAATAATTTGCTACCCAAATGTCACCATTGTTGCTGTCCTATAGGAAGGCAAGGCCTTCTTCATTACACAGGAGACTTTTATCTTCTATTTAAGATATAGTAATAACTCCGTGTACAATATCTTAATTAATTTATCACCTTTAACCATGATTTCCAAATCATATCATTGTATTATAGCATATTTCTAAACACTTTCATGTATTATTGATGTATTGTATTTACAGTTAAAATCATGATTGCATCTGTCTTCTGAAATTTGAATATTTTATGCAGATTATGACTATTGTATCTACAGACAAAAGAAATTAAGATATTTTGGTTATGAAATTTAACAGACCAATTATAAAGAACTATGTTATACAGATTTTTAAAAATAAAATTCTTTACCAAATTGGTTAACGAATATGTGTATTTTCTTATATAATTTATGTTCAATGAGATTAAATCTTAATCAATCAACTTAACCTAACTCTGTTGATAATTTAGACAAAAAAAAAGCAAATTTTTACTTTCTAATCGATTTTCTCAATGTAGTAATGTTGGACTTTCTCAGTTCTAAAACAATTGCCTTTTTTTAACTTAGTCCGCTCCTGTATTAGACGATGTTGATTGATTGGTTTATAGTTAATGAAATCATTGGTTATTAAACATGGATTTTTAATTTTTTTCAAATTAATTTACAGGAAATAACATTATGGCGAAAGGGAGAAAAGAATTTAAAAGGAATCCAGAATCGTAATGAACCTTCTCATTTAGTTTCTGGTAAAGATGGTCCTAAAGGAAGTGAAGCTCCTCGGACTACTTCTCAATCAGTTCAGCCATCTGGTTCACTTGATAATACTGACTCAGAAAATGATCATAATCATTCCCCAATGAATGAAGGTGATGGTGAACAGGTACATTCGTCAATTGAGGATAGTACTAGTGAATAATAATTCAATGATAATAATAATATTGTTTTTAAATGCCTACAATGCCATTCATTTTTATTCCGAATTCCTTAGAAAAATAAAATAATTAGTTATTTAAAAACCTTAAAAAAATATTTGTGTAATATGCCTAGTCCTAATTATTGAAAAAATATATTTAATTATACCTATGTTAACAGGTTAACCACTTTTTTACGTATATAATTGTACTATAGATTAATATACATACAATTTATCACTTGTTAAATACTTTATGTTATACAATAACAACAAATTTTTATACTCTGAATATAATATAGTTGTTATATATAATATCAAAAATTAATATATACAGAAATATATTAATTTATATATTTTTATACACAGGTATATCTGTTATATCTGTTGATTTCGTAGAATTTCTATAGATACCATAATTGTTATTGTGATTTATTGTTTAAAATAAAACTGATTTAATTTATAGTGTACAATATATGATCATTTTATTTTAAACCCATGCAAATACTAAAAAATATATTCTTGTATATAAAATCATTTAATACATTATTATTATTATTATTTTATTTTTATTATTATTACCTGATATTATTTGATTCATGCATTAAACGAATAATGAAAACAAATTACCTTAGCCAACTTTATAATTAGTCATGTTTCCAAGATATGTATTTTTTTAAACAATTATTTATTGTATTTATGAATTATGTCATTTTAATCATATAGTAATGTATCATAAATGTATTTATAAATAAATTTATTTATCAGTTTTTAATGTTTTTATTCAAACGAAAGAAGAAAGATTATTAAATGCTCTAATCCTATGAAGATATGTAATATTATTTTAATAATATACATATTTTATATTAAATTATGAATTTATCTGCACAAAATCAAATATTTTCAAATATGATGAGTTTTATTATACTTATGTGTTGTACAATTCTCTGTTCAATATTTGTTTATATATATTTTATATTTTAATTATTTATTGATAATATTTGTGTAATACGATTGAATTTGAAAATAATAATACACAGACTTGCAGAGCCGGCCTTAGGGTGGAATGAGACTTGTGGGAATTTTTTTTAAGCTTGGCCTCAGAATCTAATTTTTTATATTTTAGATAATAAATATTAAACTAAATATATAATTACCCAAGACTTCTTTAATTTTTTTTGAACAATACAATTAACAATTCATTATTATATCATTTTATACTATATTATTTCATTAACGCGAGACCAAATATGTCATACCAAAAAGCATGGCCCCTGCCTAAGGCCGGCTCTGCTTATTTGGTTACTCTTCTAAATGTTTGACTTCAATAAACAATTAACATAGTAAAATCTATTTGATTTTTTTTATCAACAAGTAAATTTATACATTAAATTTAAAGATTTAACATAATTAACGTTCTTAATTGCTATTTGTAATGAAATGTTGTTTCTGTGAAGGTTTTAAATTTTTCATACCATGTTAAATACATAATTCTATCACAATTTATTTTATATAACATATAAGTATCAGAATTTACTTTTTAGAAATAATTTTACTCAAAGACACATTCTAATTATATACAGTAGAATGCCAACTATCAGAACTTCAATCAACAGGACGAGAAAAAAAAAAATTTGGTCTTTTAGTAACTCGTAAATCATAATCTTATTTCATCATTCCACGTAATCGTAGATTAGATATCCACCTTTTACTTTAATTTATTAGTTAATTAATTTAGTTTAATTTTAATTATTAAAAATGTTTATAGCTTGTTCCTTATCATTTTTATGATATTAATTATTTGTTTATTGTCACAAATGTCAAATTATATTATAAATAATAAATACAATATAAATGTATAATTTTTAATGTATCATATTTCAATAATTATCCTGATATTTGTTTATACGGACCATTCTTGACATTAATTAGTCCGGTTAATCTGCGTATATCGTTTTACTGTACTTACTGAAGACAAATATATTTATTTTTAAATGTTTCTTTGACCATAAATTTCATAATTGAATTGATATAAAAAAATAACTTCAAATAATTGCTTTAAAAATTCAAAAGACCTTGTCAAATTCATTAATTAATAAGTATATAACAAAGAATGTTTCTATTACTTCAAACAAAAAGGGCAATTTTATATTTTTCTCAAATGAAATTAATTTCTTTAGACTTATAATCATCTGTAATACTGAGTTTTTTTTATAGCAAAATAAGGCCTTGTTTTTTCTAAAGATTTATATTATCTGTCTTGGGTAAATAAATTAATAGCCCATAGAAAAATTACATTACTTAAAGTCATACCCAAATAAACTAAAACAATGTTATCAACAAATTATAAACAATGAGTTTTTAAATTCTGGGTCCATATACTTTATAATTTAATTTTAACCCACAGTACCTATAAAACAATTTTATTTAAGTAAATATTTGTATGAAATATGAATTTTTTTAATAGATAGAATAATAATTGTATAAAACTTTATATTATATAAAAATAAATATTTAAATTTCAGACATAACATTTGTTTATGGACCTATTAATAAATCAAACATTGAATAAATAAATAAATACCATTGCGTTAATAATAATTTATATATTCACAATTTAAGAATTCATAAAATCACAAGAAAATGTAAGTATAAAAAATATTACATGTTTATATAAGTATTAATATTTTTATACTTTTTTTATATACTTTGAAGTAAAGAATGAATGTGATGACTATTTTGTAATGAAAATATGTTTTTTAGTTACAAAATTCAAGAAAAATGTATAAGTATGTTATAATCTGTTAGTTTTTTTATTCAGAAAAAAAATTAAATTGATAACACTAGGGTTTTAACACATTTAACCATGTAAATATTTTTTTATACTTTTGCAAATAATTGCATAGTGTTCATTACAATTGATAATTCTTTGAACATGTTTGTTAAATTCACAATCTTTTGTTTTTGTGAAATAATAATCGATTCCATAAAACGCTCTTCGGCAGTGTTTTGGTTCTCAACCAAATTCACAAAAATAATTTTTTTACATATCCGGAAAATAGCTTTATGGTTTTTCAATAGACTTGACATCAGACCATCTATAAACCTATGACATCTTTGGATTTCTGCATTCATCATATTAGTTTTGATACATTGGTATTCCATTAACAACATGCAGTTGTTCAGACGTTCGGTTTGCCTGCAAGTCCAAAAGCTGCATTTTCAAAAACCTATTTAGTCCTTTTACAGGAATTTTAGAGGGATAAATTACTATAATCATAGATTATGATTTCTAAGAAACTAAATCAAAACTATTGTATAATCTTAAGTATATAAAACTTCAGACTTAAGTAAAATTCATATTTTAAATCTATATAGTATATAAGTATAAATCATAAGATTTGACTGAAATCAAAGATAAATAAGTAATATAGTTTTTATAGTTTATCTATCTCAATGACAGAAATAAAAATGATTCAACTTCCCATTATGGTATTTAATTCATTTGAAATTCAATCATAGAGACCATAGACCGATTAACAGTGTAATTCTATCAATTGTCAAGGACATAACTGGGTTATTGTCGAAAACGAGCGTCTAGAGACAGCGCCTCTTATCAGAATCACACTATCATGTAAGTTGTTATTCGAAATTAAATTCTGTATAGTGTATACTGTTCACGCGTATAATATACATATTATGTGAATGACACTTTATAATAGGCAATAGCGTTTTTCATCGGTTTAATTAATTTGCACTACATTTTCACAGTGGTTTTATATCCCACGGGCTACGGATGTATTATAATAGGATTTTAATCTCATTAGTTTTATCATTCATCAATTTTGTCTACTTGTATATAAGTATAGACATATTACTTGTAATATGTCACATGTTACTTGTCACTTTGACAGTTCTCTATTTTTCAACAATTAATCATATATATTGTTTTATTCTGTGCTACAATTTAAGTACATAATTATTTTGTTAATGTGATTCTGTGACAAGGGGGCTGTCTCTATAAAAAAAATTATCATTGAAACTTGGATATAATTATTAATTTCTACGAGCATCTAGACGCAAGATAAATTTTTCCTACTAGTCGTGCTTAACTACGCAAGAAGTTAATACCATTGAGTCTTCAATAAAAAATGTAACCATTGATTATAGAATTTCTATATATAATCAATCATAATACCAACTGAATAGTTTATACAGTGAAATTGTCGCAAAATACTTTTCCTAGGTCGCGCGTTTGAACGTAATCATCGAGGGATTAAAGTTTCTTTTTTATATGCCAGAAAATATAACTCGGTATATTTTTACTAATCATAAGTAAATATGTTTCGTTACCTATGTATTTTCCTACCTATGATTGATAGAGTTATCCTAACAAAAGTTTTTAGGATATTTTTCCACCGACGAAACTTAATGATAATCTCTGATGTTCAGCGAATAATCAATTATTAACGCGATTATAATTATAAGGGTGGGTATTTGGGGGGCGAAAGTGAATTAATAGTTTTTAATATTTATACTTGACGTATTGACCGTCGATTTTCACGCGGTCGTTGGTCAAGCGGTCGACGTTTCCCGCCAAGTGCTCCAGCACTTGTTGGTAATTGGATAGGACTTGGCACACGGAGCACCGGAGTGGCTCAGACTTGGCGTCCGGCGCCAACAGAGACGGAACGATCAAAGTGCTCGTCGCCGTCATTGCAGGGCGGCGGGGACGGTCCGGCACCGTGGCCCACGGTGGTTCTGTCTGGGTGTCGCCGCTGCAGTCGCACAGCCCGTCGCGGTGGACGAATGTGAACGCGCCGCTGGTGCCCATCACGTCGCAATGGCGGCCATCGACGTACGCGAACAAGTAGGGCTCGGCGCACCGGATCGACTGTCGGCGGACGACGATCTGGATGCGACCGCGGCGGACGCCCGGCTCGACGACCGCGTGCGCGACCATCTGCGACGCGAAACGGAACGCGGCCGGCTCGACGACCACGACGTCCCCACGTACGACGGCCATGAAATCGGCGGCCGCGTATTGACAGCTCACCCGCGGGTCGCAGTCGATGTCGAACCTGTCGCCGTCGCTCGTCAACGTCACCCATTCGCGGAACGCTCTGCCTCCGTAGCCTATCCCGAATGTCCGCCGCGACCGTGCATCCACCGTCGAATCCATCGAGATCGCGCTAGAGCAGAAACGTTCGTTCTTGTAATATTCTTGTTCTCGTGCAGAAAACGATAATGTTATTTTAGTGCAACGAATTATGTCCGTCGATTGTCACGAAGGAAGACCAATGGTTTTTCAACAACAAGCAATTTGCCGCACGGGACTATGGCGACCGGTTTTGTATTACCACCTACAATATTTTGTCCGCAAGAGTCGGGACGACACCGTTGGGAGGAGATTAAGTAAACTTTTAGAGGGCGACTTTCTTTCAACTTGAGCTTAGATTTCAGCCGACTCTGATGTTTACACAGTCATACCCTTTTCTCCCACTGAATGTTATGAATACTTTGTTTCCTCTATGGCGTATAATGTAATATGACGCGTGTTGTGTTCAATTTCTCGTCCAAAGGAATATTTAAAATACACCGCCAGTTTCATGTGCTATTATTTCATACTAATAATGTGTGAATTGTACTGAATGGGTTTGGTACCTAAATACCTCTAGGAGTCAATCTATAGTTTAGTCGTAATGTCATTTAGACTAAAGAGGATCTTTCGACTGCAAATAATACCTATACGTTTAACATAGATATATTAGTTATCAAGAATATTTATTTGAAAAAATTCCAAATAAATTCAAAAACCTTAATTCGAACGTATTTTTACTATAGGTGCCAAAAAAAAAAATTAATCGGCCAGTCAAAACAAATTTATTTTTATTAAAGAGAATGTTTCAAACAGGAAAAATTAGATTTAATTTTGTTCAGATAAGAGCATTTAAAAGTAAATTACAAAATTAAACTAAATGTTAAAATTGTTAGTTGAAAATGTTTTTAATTCAATAATCTTAATATTTCGTGATAGATTATAAATTATAATGTACCTAGTAATTCATAAATTAATCATATTTATATGTAATATAATATATTGTATGTTCATATTTATGAAGGGAGCGGTGGTGAGGAGAAGCTCAATTATATTGCTTGTACCTGCATGGACTAAACACGCTTATGTCGCATAGTGATCTACTTATTATTTCGACCAAACAATCAAACATCTGGCTTCCAGAAAATAGTAAATTTTTGATTATAATACATTAAATCTTTAAGTAAAACAATCTTTAAGACTGTTAAAACTTTTTTTTTTACATATTATTTCATAATATTTGTTATCATATAATTATTATGTCATTTACACTATAAATCATTTTGAAACGTTTGATACTTTACAAGTAAGTATACATAATATATTACATACATAGATATATATGTATATATATTTTTTAATCCCGTCTTATACTATATCTATTGTTCAGCAAAAATGTAATGTATACCTAACTGACTAATAAGTAATAAACAATGAGTAATGAATAATGATTGTCGAACAATCCTAATTTTGTATATATACAAGTGAGAAGAAAAAATTACAAATAATCGGATTTGCCTTATTGTAAGGGGTAATTCTGAGGTATACACATATTTTCGATGACCTTTGTGATTTTATAACATGGCCTGCAAACTACTTGGCTTAATGGAACCTAGGGGTAAAATTAAATTAATATGGACAAAAATCGAGGTCCTAATCAAGCGCGTATTCAGAAAATTTTTATAGGAATGGCTCTATACATTTACACTTATTTATTGAAGCAGAGGAGCTTTTTAACTCATATCTACCTACATCAGTTATTTAATTATAATTATTATTATTAATAATTTTAAGTACAAAACTCGTTTCATAATACGTTTATTAGAATAAAAAATTTAAATTTATTTTGCTTTTTTTGAAATTTTTGTTTTACTTTTTAGCCATGCCATAGGTAATAATTTTCTAGTTATTTTCAATTTAATGAATTTCGCGCCCTAGTTAAAATATTATATTTTCTGAATAAAATTTAAATTACTCTAATATTAAATAAAATTAATAATTACCTTGTTTTTGATTTTATCTTTTCGATGTTATTAATTTGTTTTATAATTTACAAAAACATCAAGGGGCAGTCGTCCTCACTCAACCCCCTCCTCTCGTTTACGCCTATTCTTTTGTCGTACCAATTTGTGGTTGTGTCATTATAAGTAATGACCGATTACGAAGATGTTGGAAAAAATTATTATTTATACCTTAGAGTCTGAATTATTAAGTAATCGAGTATTTTGAGCCAAAATTGTATACGAGGAGAGTTTTATAATACTCGTATTTTATTTTTAAATAAAAAAATAAAAATAATTATAGTATTTAGTAGACTGTCCAGAAAAACAAAAATTCTATAAATGTAACTGTGAATAACAAATTAAGTATAAATAATAAATAATTTAACACAGTAGTGGGTGTAGCCGTATAAGGTATGCACTTTTGTTTTGTACCTATATTATTTACTCGCAGGTCACCATCAACTTTTAGTATGAAAGCATGTTAGATGTGAAATTGTTTTCATTTTTATCACTTTTTCTGAATAAACACTATATAGGTTAAACTCAGCCTTAAACAGTCCATTCACGATAAATTTATATTGATCAATTAATCAATATTATTAAAGTCAATACATTCTTCGCTTCACACAGAATTATTGACGATTTAAAATTATTTCAGAGGGGAAAAGTTTACTTTTAAAAATATAGTATGTCCCAAATCGTTTGCCAATTAAAATCGTGTTTTATTTTCGTTCCGTTGCTATATGGTATATTGATTATTTTCGTAGAACGTGTTATTTTGCCAACTATTTTTTAAAGTGTTTCAAGCTCGACAAGCGTTATTAATTATTAAATCACATCGGTCAAGTGAGCGTATCGTAAGTAGTCATGCATCATACCAGATTGGCACCTATAATCTATACTTTATAGTCTATACTCTATAGTATAGACTCTATACTATTACACAATTTGTAGTTTTTACTGTTGTCTGTTCGTACATTGTACATACTTATATATGTAAATAATTAATTATTGATCGGAAGGAATTCGGAAACTATTACACTCGTTCACACTGTTCACAATTATTTCAATAAAATATTTGAACCATTACCATGGTTGTAAATAGAATCGACAATCGTAACCATTACTTCAATTGTACAATATTGGTTGGAATTTGATACCGTCGTAACATACAACAATAAAAAAAGTGATAACGTTTTCAAACATATTCCCATGATTTTATTAATTTAAATCCTTAAAACTGAATAATGTATAATTGAAGTTCCTATTATAAATATATTTGAAAAAATAACAGTGGATAATTATCGAATCGAATTCAAATGGCTTCTACGTCTGGCGCATTTAATTCTGAAGATCCTGCCGAGAACTTGAAAAAAGAACCGTCTAAAGGCATATTAAAGCCTTCCGTCAGTTATGAAGAAAAAGAGTAAGTCTCTCTTAAAAAAAAATATCGTTATCGTACATCTATATGGATTTTTTTGTCATGCAATAGAAATTCGTATTTTATATGTAAATTTTTTTTTTAGTAAAAAGAAAAAAAGTGCTAATAAATCAGCTAAATGGGATGAAATGAATATATTAAAAACTTTACATCCACCGGATAAAGATTATGGCCATATGAAAGTGGATGAACCAAAAACACCATACGAACGAGATATTCAAGATGATAATGACGAAATGGATGGCGGTGTGAACGCAGAGGAACTGAGAAAAAGGTACTACTTGTTTCAAAAACATTTCATAGTTGAAATAAACTTAATTTCTAGTCAGTTAATTAAATAATGAATTTTGATGTTATGTATATTTTCATTTTTAGTGTTAAAAAGTTAAAAATGGATTTCCTTTTAGTTAAATTATAATTTTACTTATCTTTAGTGATGATTTTTTTATTTTGCCTTATTTATTTATAATACCTATTATCAGTTTTTTTTATTAGTGGCAAAAATGGCTGTTTTTCAATTTTGTTAATTCAGAGCTTATTTGATTCATTTAAATATTTTGTTTTCCAACCAAAACGGGAACATGTGATAGCAGATAATTTACAAATTTAATTGAAAATTGAGTTTTTGCTTTAATATATTTTTTTGTATTTTAGAATGATAAATATCAATTATTTTATTGATCTATTCTGATAGTATTTTCTTTATTTTGTTTTATTCAATTTTATTATTTTAATGATTGTTTTATGAATTTAAACATTTAATTATACCTACATCAGTAGCATAATTTTAATCTTTTTTAGATTATGGGGACTGTGATTTACTGATTTAAGACTTGAAATATTTTTACCTTGATTCATTCTTATGAGTAAATATAAAGAGAACATCATCCACACCATCATATAATTATTGAATAATATGTATAAATAGAAATATTTTAATTATTTAAAAAAAACTGTTGAATATTATTTAACATTTCTCATTTTACACCTATGGCATACTGTAAACATACTGCACAATACAATACATTCTTTACAATTGAGGGGACTGATCATCGGCTAATTTTTTAAACACAGTTCATATTTTCTTAAATACGATTATAGCTGCTCTACAATAGATAAATACATCAAATATGTTTGTGTAGTTATTCATATTGATAGACTATAAATTTGCAATGAAAATGGAATATTTGTTTTTACTAAATAAATTTGGTTAGTTATATTTGAAAATGTATGGACTTGAGGTAAGAACTAGACTGAGGCAAATGTACAAGTTGCCCCTTCTCCTAATGATACCACTGATCTACATATTATACCTATATAGTATAAATATTTTAAAACTGAGTGAATAATTATTTAATTATTTACTTTTTTAGAATTGAAGAAGGTGGAAGGCGGAGAAGTAGTTCATTTCAGTCTGAAGAATCTGAAGATGAAGATGAATCTCCAGAAAACAAAAGTTTGTTTTTTTTATTTGTATGCAATTGTTTTTTTTTAAACTTTGACCGTAATGTGACCGCCAGCAGTCATATTACAATGTTCAAATTTTGGATTTTTGTGACTACCTTCACCCATTGTTAATCATTATTACCACGTCATATTACGGCCGGTGACCATAAAGGCATAAACACATTTATATATAATAAGCATACTTCCTATGGCGCTGCAGAAACAATCTTTAAATATGCATCATGGCGTAGAGGACATCATTAAAATTCTTTTAATTCAATAAATTATATCATTTGCATGGTTATGTTTAGAAACAAATATGAATTATATTTTTTTCCCAAGATATTAAAATACATAATATAGAAAAAAAAATAGAATTAGAAAATTATTAGAAAAACACATTTGTCGTAGTGGTAAACCCTAAAGAATGACTGCCGTTGAATATATGGTGGTCAATGTGTTAAGAACTAAAATGTTCAAATTACCTAAATATTTTATGTGTATGAATATTAACTGTACATTTTTTAAATAAAATTTTAGTTGCAAGAGAAGTATTTGAAAAGAAAAGGAAAGAACATTATAATGAATTTCAGACTGCAAAAATACTAGCAAAACAAATGATGGATGAAGATGATGATGAAAATGAGGATGATAATAAACAAAATGAAGTTGTTAAAAAGTAGTTTGGTATAAAGTAAATGGATTTTGTTCATTTGTTTTTTATTTGTTGAATGCATCATAAAATTGAGGAACAAATATAAATTGTGATTTTTTCTTTGTTAGGTACTTTATTTAATATTGAACTAACATTTTACATGTTAAAATGTCAATAAAAAATATGAAAATGTATTATTTCATTTGTCTTATAAATTAAATTAAAAATGTTTCATAAACATTTAAAACAAATTGAAAAATATACTGGGCTTTCTACATTAATGCTTATATTTATCAGAAATAATTAATATTATTTTGAGTACAAAATAATAATAATTAAAAAAAAACAATACAAATATTTACCCATTAACTACTATTAGCCATAAAAATGTAATTGTGCCTTAGATGTCATTTAAAAATAAATAAATTTGTATTAAAAATGTGCCGAGTAAATAATTATACTTTAGTTATATAACTTTGTGTTGATGTCAAGGTTTTATATACTATAATGATTGAATGAATGAATATGCTATGAAAATAATCATTATTTCAATCATATTTAGTTTAAAGTACAGTGATTTATAAAAATTGTAGTTAAATATTATAATTTATTTACTGTTTAATTTCTGAAATTCACAATGTGAAGACTTGTATTTCAAACTTTTATAAATTTTAAAGAAAGAATAATAATTGTAATAATATACATTTTTAATTCTGTTATATTAATAGCAAAAGTATTGTTAACTTTTTAAATTTTAAATTATGATATTATTATTCATTGTAATTGATTGAATTATAATGAAAGTTTAATATATGTTTTACCTGTAATTTTACAATTATAATTTAACAAGATTTTTTAAAATATTTGTGTTAAAATAAAGCGTTTGTAGAGATCATGATATTAATATTCACTTAATTGTTTAGAATATTGTTTTTAAGATTGATGGTATGTATTTGTTAAATACAATTAAGTTTTAAAGTGAAAGAAAGAGAAATCTTTTTCAGTGTTTAAATTGATTTGATTATTAATTACATTTATGCACTGACTTATCCTATTTAATTTAATATTGATACTTTTGAACTCGCCTGCTTTATTCCATATATTAATAAAAAAATACATACATTTTTTAATATTAATTTTTTTTACACAAGTCAGATTTTATTTAAATATTCAAATAAATTATTATATTTTTCTTAGTGATTTTCAGAAGTTGCTCATCGGTTTTTTTTTCTAAATAAACTCAACAATTAAAACTAATTATTTTTGATTTTTATGATTGTTTACTGAAAATGTAACATATTATATAAAAAATTCAACACTAGTTTTCAGAGTATAAAGTTGAAATAATGTTTTTTCATATTTAATTAGTAAACTATTTAATATTAATTTATATATTTATAACACCTATAGTCTAACTGATAATATAACATTAAATTGAATTACAAGTCATTCTTAAATTTTCATTTGTGAAATTTCTCCCATTGTCAAGTATTAAATTTTCTTTTTATGGGTAATCTCATATTTATACGTCAATATAATTTTTCCTTTTTTATTTTTAAATGTCAAAATATGTTCAACAACAGAAAATATATGTGTTTTATACGAAAATATAAAAATATGCCAACTTGTGGCACATCCATGGTTTTATGCATAAATATATGTTTTGGTTCTAAAGCACTATCTATTTTTATGAAAAATGAAACAGAAATTTGAATATGAAAAGTTTCATTGTTAGTGCTATGTATATACCTATAATATATTAAAAAATATATCATATTCTAGAAACTTATACTATGTACAGGGTGGCTTACCATGTTTTTCTCTTCTCTGTGTAGCTTATAAAAAATCGGGAGAAGAATGTATAAAAAGAAATATTGTTTTTCTTTCGCCTATCATAGATTATAAATTGTTAACTGTGTAATTAATGTATTATTAACACTATTATTTACTAGTTATATTATTCATCTTTTAACATTGTTTCAAAACTAGTTGAAAGTATTTATCCTATAGAATTATAATGATTAAGATGATATCTTTAAGAAGCATTCTGTATAATTTGTTTATTTCATTAGAATGAATTATTGTATTGTATTCAATACAATATGAAAAAAATGACCAATATGTAAACATAATTCATAAATAAATACTTGACAAACCTATAATTTTGTTTAAAGAATTATTTATTAACTCTAGAAGTCTAGAATATAAATTAATGCATAACATTAATACATTAAATTTAAGTCTTATAAATAATTATACTTAATTAAATAAAATTAGTCTCAATCATGCTTAAATCTATATATTTTATTAGGATATAAAAAAACATTAACTAAATCTAGGTAAATTCTTTACTAAAGTAAAGTACTTGATGTAATTATTCCAGCCATTCTCAACTTTTCCAATATTATGTATAAACTATAAACAATATAAAAAAGGTTAACGCACATCATGTGTTATGTATATGTATTATGGTCACTACAGTTTCGGGATATCTACTGTCAGTTCAGAACATTAATTGAGACTTGAAAACCTGTGACTTATTCTGTTGAATGATTATTATACTACAGCTACTTTTTAGTGTTCAGTGCAAATTCTTATCTTTTGTTGAGTTTATATTACAAATGTATTAATGACCTACCACATAATTATTTTATTGTTATTGATTCTCTAATTGTTCTCACTAGCTGATAGAAGAGTCAAAGCAAACCTAGGTCTTCAGAAAAATTTACTCAATATCTCTTTAGTTGCATAAAATTTAAAATCTTCTATTCCAGTATGCATTACTATGTTGCCCTGACGATGGCATATCATCAATTATGAACCTAATTTTTCGTTCTTTCTTTTATAATCATACTAACTATATGTATTTATATTTATATATATATATATATATATATATATATACATACAGTAGAATCTGCTTAATTGGGACACATTGGGTGGTGACCTATTTGTCCCCATTATCTGACTGTCCTGATTAACCGAATAACTAATAAACCGAAAGTATTAAAGTGCATATATATACAATGTACATAAATAATAACTTTATTTAAAAAATACATACATAATACTTAATTTTAAAATTACATATTATTATTTTTATTATTATTATTAGCAGTAATACATTATATTTACTATTTAGTATTATTATATAGTAAATTAATTAGATGATTATTTTATAATAAATATTTATTATAAATTAATTGATTAACATATTTAATTCATATTTTGTTAGGCTATAGAAAATCATCCTTTCTAAGGTATAAGATTTTGCTTATTGATAAAATCTGCACAAACATCTAGCAAAGCTGTTGGGATATTTTTTTTTCTATTTTGCTTGAAATACAGTTTCAGCTGATCAATGCACTTTTCTGCTTCTATTTTAGTAATTTTGACGGGTTGAACGTCGTCATCTTCATCAATTTCTTCATCTGTGCTTGCCATATCAGTACAACATGAAAATTTCATACCATCTATAGCTTTTTTTGATTCTTCAAGTGTTTCACATTTATAGCACAAAGAACCATTCGGAGCAGGCATTTTTTTAATATTTTCTTGTAATTTAGCTAAAGACCATTCATCAGCTCTGTTCGTATTAGCACTTGATTTTTCTCCGTGAAATCTTTTGAACTTAATATTATTCCGATCCTTCCAACGACTTAACCAACCTTCTGTGGCCTTAAAATTACCATGTCCAATTTTTTCAGCAAAAAATTCAGCTTTCTGCTGTAACATGGGGCCCGAAACACGAACATCACGTTCTGTAACAGCAGAAAACCATTCGTTCAAAGCTTTTTCTACATCGGGATCTTTGCCTTCTCGATTTCTTTTTCTGTTTACTGGTGCACTTTTGTTGTCTTTTAATTTTTCCCATTGTTCACGAATAGTCTTTTCATTCTTTTTCAATCGGCTTAGTACCGATTTTGACGTGCCTATTAATTTCTCTAAATCGCGAAGACTAGATTGAGGTCGAGCCTTAATTTTATCCAGTATAGAAATTTTTTCAATCAACGTTAAATCTTTACGAGACATAATTGTTAAGTATTTATTCTTATATTATATTATATGTATATATATCAAGAAATACTTTGATTTAAATTATTGATTTAATTAAAGATATTAAATGGATAAAAAAATTACACGGTTTTTTATAATAATTATAAATTAATCTATCATATCAAAACATATGATACCATGGTTTATCTCTATTATCTTAAGCTCTTGTGATAATTTATACAATAGTAGATAGTATCTACAGCCATGCAATAAACTTTAATGATTGTCCACACGACACACTGTCTAATTCCCATCTGATTTGATCAGTTCAAGGCCTCTGGGAAAATGAAAACAATCTGAAGGAACTTGTTGGTGCTTACTCTTTTTTAAACTTCACAATTTTCGGACTTTTAA
The DNA here is from genome assembly GCA_948098885.1 of Drepanosiphum platanoidis. NCBI lineage: Eukaryota > Metazoa > Arthropoda > Insecta > Hemiptera > Aphididae > Drepanosiphum > Drepanosiphum platanoidis. The sequence continues at coordinate 7,514,141 of OX402528.1, read as the reverse complement.
ATTATTTATCTTTATATTTGTTTCTTGGAAAATTAAAATTTTTTTTACCGATTTGCTCTTGATTATTTACAAAATATAGGTTCTTATGAATATGGATGTTCACCCTGTTAGATAACAAAACATCTTCAGACAGCCGACAGGTAAGATATTTAGTTACAAATAAAAAATTTAGTAGATACCTATTTTAAATATACATATTTGTCTTGTAGAACGTTTTTATGAGCAATATTAATTGGCTTGTATGAAATATATCTATCTAATTAAATATTTACCGTACTTCGTTTATCAATAATGTAAATATTATAACTTATTTTTCATTATTTTATCAATAAAAAAAAAAAATCATTTACTTATAATGTTTTTAATCTAAACAATGAACATGACAATTTTCCAATATGAAAAATATTAACATGAATATTTTGTAAATATTGTTGTAAACATTTTTATCTATATATACAATACAATATGTAAGAAGTATAATAGGTACATGGACAAAATTATATGAATTAATATAAAATATTTTCTAATTTAAAAGTATCTATTGAATAATTTAAAAATCATTTGGTATTTTGAAATGAATTTTACCAATCAAAATAAGTAAAATCAATAGAAAAGTATAATATCCGTTTTATCTGATATTCTTTCACATAATAGATAAATTAATGATTCTATACAGGTAAATGTAATAATAATAAGGACCTATCAAAATATTAAATGACTGGAAATACTAGTACTTACCAGTACAAAAACCATGTATTTTGGAGGGGAGAATTTACAAAAAAAAATAAAATATATATAAAAGAAATGTTTTAAAAAGCAATTAAAAAATTTGTATTCTTTTTCAAGAAATTTTTTGTTGATTTTGATTTTTGAATTTTTTTCATTTTGACTTAAAAACAAAAACCAATATAGGTTTTTAAATCTCATTTTATGGAAAAAAAATTTTTTTTATAAGTGAAATTAAGAAATCAAAACTTAAATAATTTATCTTTGGACCTATTCATCATTGTTACCATAAAAATATGTATCTAAATAAAAAGGTTTTTTTTCTATAAATAAAGAAAAACATTAATTATAGCGTTATTAATTATAATGATAATAAATATGTAGGTTGTTAAAAATTTTAACTTTTTTTTTCATAATATTAATTCAGGTATGGCCTTTATATAACACTCTTATTTTTCTAGCTGATGAACTTTTATCAAAAAATTATTTAACTTTAAAGTAGCATATTAATCTTGTGATATAAATTTATCAAAAGTTTCTATTGCAATAAAAAAAACCAAGTAAAAATATTTTCATTTAACAATTTTTAGATTTTGAGTGAAAGGAGGAAGTTAATGGTTTTACCATGATGAATATTTTTTATTCTGTCTTAATGATCTCGACTAGAAGACTTGTTTCAATCATCAACTTCTGGTGTGTTTCTGTTAGCAAGTTTTATTTTGTTGGTGATTTGGGATGTCATTTTTCGAATTTCTCAACAATTTTCTAAACAACTGCTAAAAATTACAAAAAACCTTCAAAATTTATAGGATACTAATTTTGAACAAAAATCAAATTTTTTTTCTGTTTTACTTAAAGTTTAAAAATTTAATACAAAATTCTATATTAATTTCTCTTTGTAATGAATAAAAAAAAAACCTAGATGTTCACAATAAATATGTTATTAGTGTTGGAAAATGTAATGACAAAATTTGGTTTTTCAAGAAATTTTGATCAAATAGTATAACCTAGTTATTTTGTTAGTCGTAAGTAATAATCTTAGTGTCTTAAAATATTTATTGAATTATTATTTTAGTATTTTATAGATACTTTATAATTTTCAAAATATTTTAATACAATTTATGCTATTTCTCTCTCTATAGTTTCAATCCACAGATTGGTTTGCAGCCATCTTCCATTCTTCTCTATTATCCGCTTTCCTTTTCATTTCTACTTATGAGTTGCATCCTTGGTCTTTATTTGTTGAATATACTCTAGTCTTGGTCTTCCCCTATGGTTCTTACCGTCTATGCATCCTTCTATGATCAATTTTAGTAGTCCCTCGTGTCGCATTATATGGCCTATCCATTCGTTTCTTCTTTTAACTATATTTTTCCATATTAATTTTTCTTCTGATATCCTCTCTAGCACCTCTTCATTTGTTACTCTGTCCATCCAGCTTATTCTCAACATTCTTCTGTAGCACCACATTTCAAACGATTCTAGCCTTCTTCGATTTTCCGTTGTTATTGTCCAGGTTTCACCCCATAGAGGGCTATACTCCATACATATGTCTTCAATACATTTTTCCTTATTTTTAGGCTAATGCTTCTTAATGCAAGAAGAGTTTTCTTGCTGTTAAATGCTTTTATGCTATTTATTGCCTCTAAAAGGTTTCTTTGTTTTTTTTAGTGAAATGTCGATAAAATAGTTTTGATTTGTTAAAAAATCTTGAAAATTTAATACAAAGTTCCTCATTTTTCGATATAACTTCAATGTTAATCTATCAGAAATACATTGGCACAATCATTTTTGATAAAAAAATTTAAAAACACAATAAATTGTAAATTATTTTATTGTTAAAAATTAATAACATTTCTATTTATTATAACTTTAGACATGAAAGTTTTTTTAAAGATGCTTCTTAAGTTACTCCAGCTTCTATATTTTTGTACTATATCAGCAGAAAATCTACAAAAAATTTGATAAACTTTGAAAATTATTAATTTGTGATGAAATCAGGTATTTCAACAAATTTTTATTGAAGGATATTAGTTCATTTATTGTTATTCTTAAATGAAATCATTAATAATTTAATTTTTCATATTTATAGAAGAATATGAGAGGCTAATCCATCTGTCCTTTATCACTCAATCGTTTTCAATATCAATGGTTCATTGTTTTCCAATTTAAAAGTCCAATTTACTGATATTAATCAACCAAACTTGTATTTCATCCAAGTTTTGTATCTCACCTTTCTAATTAAAATATTCTAAAACTGTTAACTTTTATTTTTAAAAATTTTTATTTAGTATATACCATATAGTTTTTATTAGTTTTAGTATATACCATTTAATAGGACATTAGCTATAGTGACCTTCATTTAGTTTTTAACTTCTTATTCTGGGATTAACTTTTGCAACTAGGTACTGCCAAAACAAAATATTATTTCCAATTTGAATAATAGTTCTAATATTATCACTTTTTTGTTAATAAATTGAATAATTAGTTAAATGATTTCGATTTTGTTATAGAAATTATTATTTTAATCTGTGAATTGGTAATATCAGAGGTAAAGTAAACGATCCATTCAAAAACATTTTCACATACAAGTTTTTACTATACAAGAGTATAACATAATATTAAATTTGTACTTAATATATTTTTAACATTAAATCAATTAGAAAAAACTTTATAATTTATTTTATTTTGTCTTTTATTTTAATTATAAAAATATTTTAGAAAATTTGATTGGCTTTAAAAAAAAAACAACTAGGATTGATCAATTATTTACAGTAAAAATAATTACCAAAAGAATAAACTATATATATTGTTATTTATAACTATTAACACTGCTACTGATTATTTTTAAAATTTAATTTTTACTATCAAGAATGCAACATAAAAAAAAAAACTTGTAGGTGTTAATGTTATGAAGATTATTGTCCAAAAAGATGACCGTCACCATTTAAAATAAACTATTCATGAACAGAGTTATTTTTAGGTGTAAATCTGTAAATGGCAGGTCAAAAATAAAACAGTAACTACTTATGAACTCTATGACAACTAAAAACTAATTTTATCATTTATTACAAATTAAAGATACTATTTTTATAAAACCACCTGGTGATTTGTTTGCTATTGGATTTTTTTTTATTTTGGCACTAATTCATGAGTATTTTTCCCTTTTTTGTTACATTATACAATAAAGAAAAAGTAAGAAACTAATTTTTGAATACTTAATTTTAAATCATAAATAAGAATTATGAAATAAAGCATTTTTAAAAAATTATAGTTATAAATAAAATATTATTTTCAGTATAAAAAAAAAACGATCGAAATGCTGTTGAGTCATTACCAATAATGTCTGAGTACCGAAAACATTCTAGGATCTCGGTGATGCAAATGTTTCACGAGCTCAAACAACAATTCCCAACTGTCCCAGATCAAGTTGTTTCTGATTGTATACTTAAGGTAAAAAGTTAGTGAATGGTATAAAATGTATTTGTTTAATACAACTTTGGATTTTTTTTTGTCCTAGCACTCTACTAATCGAGAAGCTTGCATATCAAATCTTAAAAGCATTCAAAAAAATTACGTTCAACAAACCTATCCATCTGACATTGTTGATAAAATGGCAAACAGACCCAAGTCTCTTGAAATGCCACAAAACAATATTTCCTTAGGAAAATTACAATTTTCAAATAAACCTCAAAAATTTGATTATACTAAAAATTTGATTAACTCAAACAAAAGTGATTCAGATAACACTCAAATTTTAGATATAGATTTTAATATAAATAGATGCCAGTGTTCATCAATCTCAGCACCATCAACACCTTCACAGCGGCCTCAAGGAGAGCATAGACACAAATCTAGTCTTTCATTAGATTCTGTAGCATTTGTTGATACACAGTGCCGACAGTTCACTTCTGTAAGTCTGACTTTGAGAACACCAACTAAAGATCCTGTACCTCCTTTAGATTTATCAACTGGAGGAGGATCTGAACTCACTTACACAGCTTGTTCATTTAATCCAACTACTGATCCAAAAAATTGCTATCAATCAAAACTTCATATAAGTATTGATCCAGAAGGTGAAACCACTGTTACTACTTCTCGTGTCATAGTATCGCCTACAAATATTAAATCTGTTAATCGGTTGGCTGAAAGTCAAATTCCTGGTTCGATACAAATTGATAATATATTACCTAAAACCAAATGTAAGTATCTACCCTTAATTTTTAATTTATTCTATCAAATATTTATTGTTGATACATTTAACACGTTGATTGATATCCTATAATCTATTCATTTAAAAATATTCAGTTGACCAATGCAATTGGTCATATTCGCACATATATGTTGGCATGTTGCTACAGTAAAGAATTTTGTCTATTGTCACACTATCCTAAGGTATATATCATATATGTAATGATTAATATCACTTAATTTATACAATATTTCACGATTCTGTTTTTATTATATTTTTTAATTAACTGAATAATTATTAGAATATTATGTATGTTTGATGTATGTTGCTTATGGAAATTTGGAGTTTGGGTAATGATACAAGTTATACACATAAACTTTTTCTCATTAATACAATTTAAAATATTTTGTCCACTAGAGGGAGGTAATATATGTATGTAAATAACAGTGTGCAGTCAACGTGTTAAAATAGAAATTTTAAAATATTGGTAGATTTATTTAGTTTTAAATTATGAAATTTGTAGTGGTAATTAATGCTCAACTAGAAAGGAAACGAAAGTTGGCTTCAGAACTATCAATAGAAAGACAAAGATTAGAAATTATGAAAAAGAATGTTACTATGATGGAAGAAGACATTGCAAGAAGGCGTACATATTCCAGAAAAGTTTGTAGAGTAAATAATTTTAATTTTTGTTCTATTATTAGTTTTTTCTTTTCAATTTAGATTGAACGTTTAAGAAATGATATTAAATTGTTACAATTAGAATGTAGAAAATTAACTGATCAAGTTGACACAGCTACAGGAAACCAAGGTAGGTTTAACTACGCAATTTGCTTATATACATTAATTTGATTATTATTTAGGTAAATTAATCTATATTTTATAGTAGATTTACCTACAATATGTAACTTATACAATGAGTTAGTACCTATTGAAATGTATTAATATTTTTTTTTAAATGCATTTAATTGCTTTAATATTTTTTTTGTCTTCATAGTTCCACTGAATGAAACAAATGAACAATTTTATAAACAAATTTATACTGGTCAAAAGGTTTCTTTTGGGAAAATGCATAAAGAATATCAAGGTTAGTAAAGTTAATTAATTTTAATTAATATAACAAAAGTTTAATAAAATAATGAATTATATGTTATATTATATATTATCATATTAATATGTCTGTTAGAACATCCGGAGAGCCAAAACTGGGATTGTCCTATGTGCACATTCCAAAATCATCCAATATTGCCTAAATGTGAACAGTGTGATATGGCTCGTTTTGATTTAGGTACAACTACATCAGTCATGAACAACAATATACCTTTGTGCGCCAAATTAACCTCAAATCTAACTAGACAATGCTTAACATAAGTTTGAAATTTTTCGCAGTGTGTTCTGGTGAGAATTTTAACATTACTAACATGTATATTTGTTTACAAACAACATTAAACTTGTTTTGATGTTTTTTAAACAATTATTTAATTGTATACAATTACCTACCTAATATTATTGATTACTGTCTATTATTTATAATCAATACTTATATTTATTAATTCTTCAACAATTATTGTTAATAATTAGTATTTTTTATTATATACTTTAAATTTTACAATCTTTTTCCTGGTTTTTATAAAAAAAATTTATTTTTAAATTATATTGAAATTTCAAAACTGATTTTATTTCATAGAGCATATTCATTTATTTTAATATGATTAACTTAATATTTTTATTAGTCTTTTTTACTATTTTCAAAATTGATTTTTTTATTTATTGTATACATTTATTTATTTTATATTTCATTGCTTTATATGTATTTTAATTGAATATAATTTTATTTTTAGGAAAACCTCGACCATATCCAGGAAATATTCATGTAAGAGTTACTCATCGTATAAATCATCCAAGTACGTTGTTTAATGTGAAAAATGCAAACAAAAATTATATGTTCTAGGTTAGATTAAGTGCAGTTGATATATTTTCTTATTTACTTTACTTAAAAAAACCATGAGCAATTGCAGTATATTTTTTTATAGTCTATTTTAAACAATGATATTAAAAATTTTTGTTTTATTTAGGAAAAACTACAAGTTTATATTGAACATTTTGGATGTTTTAAATTGTCGCCCACAACAGCGACTTAAAATATGGTTTATTTGACGAAATCAAATTTCACCTAATGCCATGTGATACATTTAAGTATAGAGCTAATTTTTTTTATTTGAGTTCATTCAAAATATGCCTAAGTAATTTTTTTTTTCGGCATTATGTTATATTAGCTTATACATCATACAAGTAATAATTAATTTTTGTATACTGATGATTAAATAATTTTTATACGAGTTGAAATGAATTAATGTTATGAAATTACAATTGTTTTATGTATAAGATTTAAGAAATTACATTAAAGATATTTTTAATAAACTCAATAAAATATCATGATGACTCATATTCTATTTAATATAATTTATTATGAATTAAAGTCATTAATAAAACCTGTAATTTTATTTATTAAAAATAAGTTATTGGAATTACATGTTTTCATTCAATTAGTTAAAAAAAATTATTGAATATTTAAATCAAATACTTGCATACGATTATTTTCTTGGATTGAATAGAAAAATGTATTTTATTTTGTGCAAGTGGTACTTTTGGTTCTTGTGTTGATGCAATAAATTTGATAATTACAAAGTGATTATCATATTTCTAATTTACCATAAAAAAGTTACAAATTATGAATAAAAGTTGTTTTAAATTTAAATTGCCGTTCCTCTTTCTAAATTTTGTTTGATTTGGGTCGTATGTTCTCCATAGTACCGTTCCAATTTTGCATTGAATTTCATATTTCTCTCATTGATATAATCAATATCTGCCTCATCATTATGTGTTCTTCTTCTACTGAATTTGTTACGCTTTGCAATCCTGAAAATAAAATAAAATAAATTTATTTCAAATTTTTTAGATGTTGAACAGGTGAAACTTACTGTTTTTCTAAATCATCAACCATTCTATCAACGCCTTCCTTTGAATCTTTTATTTTATCATGCAAATAAGTGTTGGCTTCAGCGTAAAATGCTTTACCCAATTTTTCTTTTTGTCTTTCATAGGAGTCCATGTCTACTTTCATGTTGGATATCATTCGGTTGTATTGCCGAGCTGTGGCTTGTTCGTAATCTGAAAATCCAGGATCAGGATTTTTGCGTTTCTTTTTTCTATCAATTGCATCAGCTTCCATAGCAGTCATATTTAATAGTTTTAAACGGTCATAATCTTGTCCCTTAAAATATTACAATCATTTTAGAATACATTTGCAAATTTATTTAAATACAATCAGTAAATAGTTTTTTTTTAATTTACAGGAGAAAGATATACATCTATACACATGTATGTTTATAATTAGTCATTAGGATAACAATTAATAAATAATATAGGTACATAATTCTTAATATGAATCAATTAATGGGAGAATTCACCCCTGGTAACATAACATGTATAAGTAAGACTATCTATGAGTCGAAAAATAAATATAATTGTATTTATTTTGTCATAGTACATCTTAATAACTCTAGTTCTTTTTAACTTTCAAATGGAGAGTAAGTCAGGGATTTCATTAGAGGACATCGTTTGAATTAAAGGTTTGTTATTTAATGTACATTTTATGTAGAAAAATTACATTGAATAAGCTAAAATTACAATTATCATTTTTTGGAAATATAAGTAACAAAAAAAGTTAGTAGTGTTAAGTAAAAATGCCATAAATATTTTTATAGATATAGTGTTTTTGCTTAATATTTCAATGTTCTACTTGAGTTATAATGTTATTGCTAAGCATTTTAAAGTACCTGCATTGGGTATTAATAGTCTTTAAATTGTTATCTTCATTATTATTTGGAACAATTAATATTTTCAATTTTACTACATTAAGATTACTTATGATAATTTAATTTTATTTAATTACATTTTATCAGGAAGCCATAAATGTCCAGAGAATAATGAAGTAGAATGTTAAAAATCCCAGGAAATATATTCTCGAAAAATAAAAATTAAGAAGTTAAAAATCCCCAATTTAAAAACATTGATTACAATATTTCTGAACAGAATATTGTGGAAAATAAATAATTTGAAATTAGTTCTAACAATAGTTCTAATTTTCTTAATCTAGTTAATACCAAATATTACATTTATAATTTACAGTACACAACAGTACAGTGGTATATTTATATGGGAAATGGATCCCCATGACCCTTTATTTTTTTAGATTCTGAGAGAAATGAGGAATAATGATGTTAAAGTATGTTGAAGGTAACTAGTTTGGAAACCATTTATTACTTTTTTCTTGGATATTACATTCCAAAATTTTAAGTTTTTCGAAATTATTTCCCAGGAAGTTATGATACATTATTTTACTTTTGGATGTTTACAATCTATGTTTTTACTTTGCGGAGCATTACATTCCAGAATTTTAAATTTTATGATATTACGTTCTATGATTTAACATAACTCAATCTTACTTTTTGGGATGTTACAGTTCAAAATCCAGGAATTTATCCTGGATTTTGTTCATGAAATTAATTTCCAAAAAATTATAACCCTCCATTTGCTCTTGGTAAACATATGTAAATACTACTAATATCACTAAGTTATAACATAAAATTAGCTTTTATTCATGTGATTAATTTATAGAACTTTTTATTATTATTTAATTGAATTCCTCGTAAAAAAGCACTTTAAAAAGGATGTTTTAAATTACATTATACAGAATAGTAAATATTTACAAGTATAAGAACATTAAATTAAAAATACAAAAATTTATTTATTTTAAAATCAGTAGGTATATTGGTTTATACGGAAATTTTGCTTAGCAAGTTAAATATATGTTTTAATGAGAATTGAGAGGATATATTTTATGACTAAAATATAGGATATATTTTTATTTTTTTTTCATACTTTATTTGTTACTAAGTCATCAATAAATAAATATATCGATATACCTTTTCTTTGGCTTCTTCTTTGAGTTTTTCATCATTCAATAGCCAATCTGCTTTCCTTTGTCTAGCTTCCCAATTTGATGGTAACTTCATTTGTTTGTCTTCTTCAATAACTTCTTGATGGTTGTTTACTCTCGCTTCATTCTAAAAAATATTCAATCTATTATATAATCCAGAATTCAAATTATAATTATAACAATATGTATTTAAATAAATGTTATAAATAGATTGCTTTGTATTTATTTTTATTATCTATTAATAATTCTATAAGATTAAAATTAATATATTATTAAAGCCTTTGTGTTAATAAACTTTATTACTATGTTCATACATTTTCCAACTCTTATACATTAGAATTAAGCTATTATAAGATGTCAATATTTTTAATTTTTTTAAATTTCTGATTAAGTTAGAAGTAAGAACTAATAGATTAGAGCTTAAAGGTTAATTTTATATAGATTCAAATATATAAAACAAAAAGAATTGTAGAAGATGCAACATTCAGAATTACTTATTAATGATCGGATACAGTAGAGAGAAGTGCAGTATATATTTATTTAGGGTTTAAACCGAAGAAACATGTGTTTTAAGCTTTAAGACAAAAATGACACTGTGAAACAATTAAATAGGCATAAATAGTAAATAAAAACTAAATTAATATTAATTACTCTTTTAATGTGGAGATCTCGAAGTTTTTTCAAACGATCTGCTTTTTTAGCTTGAGCATCGTTGATAGCATTAGTAGAAATAGAGGTACTCATATTAATTATTTTCAAAAATTAAATTGTACATACAAACATTACAAACTAAAATTGAAATTTCGTACAGTATTTATTAAAGAACTATATAAGTTATCAAGGTTGAAGGTACACTATCACTATAGTCTAAAATTCTAAATAGTAAATATTAATATCAGTAATATTACGAATTTACGATGTATTAAATTATTTGATTACATAAGTTATCAGTGTAGCCATGTAGATAATTTGCTGGATATCAATTCGTTAATCAAATGATAAATCCTAAACAACAAAACGAGTTAATTAATAAGTTTTTTATCCTTTTTCTCTTTATACGAAATCGATTTATTTTTGTAAACTTAAATATTTATCATCGATTTAAAGAACTATGCTTGACAAGTCGAGGTTTCAATGCGATCAGTCAATGATGAAACTTATTCAAGTCGTATTAAAAACAACATAATATAAAACAATGAATTAATGGACTTGTGCAATTAACATTATGTTTGTGAGTATCTACTAATTAATTACTTTCTTTAAACAAAAGTGTATGTTCCACATTTCCTCCTTTACTGGAATCATACACAATAGTCACAATTACACAAAAGTAAATTTCTTTTTTATGGTGTTGATGGCTTTTGTATGGCATTAATTTTGCATTCCCAAAGTTTTTCTCCAAACCCATATTTATTTGTTATGTTGTTCACATTAGTGTATCGCGTAATTATTCATCTTCACTGCAGTCGATTAATCAATAATGAGTGGAGTCCAGTTCAGAGAAATTCACAAAAATTCTTGGTTGAGAAAACTTCCAGCTGGTGTTGACAAGAAGTCTGCTTTGAAATTAACTGGCGGACAGAAGTTATGGACTGTATTTTGCATACATGATGATACAGAACCTGTGTTAGAATTTTATGTAGATCAAAAGAAAGCAGCTGCTCATCGTCCTGACAATTCCGTACCTTTATCAGATACCGTCCATGTTTCTGCTACTATATGCCCATTGCCATTGATGGCTGGTGATCAACAGCAACAGTATCAATATGAATTTGTTGTTACTCTTACCTCAGATATTGTACGTCTTGCTGCTCCTTCTTGGTGAGTATTAACTAAGTTATGGTCTCTTTTGTTTAATATCTTTAACTGCATTATTTTTTTTATTTTTTTAAATTTTTAGGAATCAGATGATGGATTGGGTGCAAGGTTTAGATATGAAATTACGTGAAATGCATATATTATCTCCAAAAGAAAATGTCTATACCAAACCACCAGAATCTAGACCTCCTTTATTACCTACCAGAGATCCCAACTCGCCATTGCCCCCTCCTCCATTACGTGATTTACCAACAAATGTATTACCTGGTGTTGAACCTGTTACTGCAGTAACTCAATCCATAAGTATGGCTTATAATAAAATATTTGTTAGAGTTTCTTTTTTAAAATTAATATTGTATCATATTTTTGCCTTAGGTAGGGATGAAGGGTCGTCTTCGGATATCGAACAAACATTTTTGACACCACCTATTAGCCCTAACCCAATGTAAGTAAAATATTAAAAATCATGTCAATTGTTAATTAATTTACATGAAGGATTTATGTATGAATTTTGTTGTAGAAGCCCTAGTGAATCAGTGAATAATGTTACTATTGTAGAAGTAGTAAATAATCAGAATCAAGTATTCAATTTTAATCAAATGGAGCAAGTGCTTAACCAAACAAATGAGCAATTGCCTCAAACATCATCTGAATTATCAATAAATTCTCCAAGGCCTAGTAGATCAATAAATACTTATACTTCTGAAAATGCAGTTGCCTCTCCAAGGCAGTCAAGTAGACATCAAACTCGTAATACACCTATTATAGAAGAATCTGCTAGTGCAAGATCTAGTAGTAATCATTCAGAATCAAGTGATAGAACAGTAAATTCTGATGATACGCCACAAAGATCTACGTCTGAAGTGCCAAATGAAGGTCAACGGATTAAAGTCAGAATGAGTGAACCAGAAGATGGTTGGCCTAGAAGGAGACCAAAGAGACAAGAAGTTGTACCACCCACAACTGATCAAGAATTAACAAGCAATTATGAGCATTTAGTATTACCTACAACTATGCAGTCAAGACCACCACCAGCTTTGTCCAATTTTGTTCCCACAGATATAGCAATATTACCAACAAGACCTCAAGTAAAGTCTTTTGTAAATCACTTTTATATTTTTTAATTTAATTGTTTATATTACTATTAATTTTGTAGCTACCAATAGGTCGAGGTCGAGGTGCTCGCCGTAAAGTAAATAGTGATAATTCACATTCTGCAATAGGAGCTGATCGAATCCGTGTTGCAGTAAATAGTAGTCCACGTATGTTACAACCAGTTCCAACTCCTTATATTCCTGTAAGCTGTTTACCGTTAATTCAGAATATTAATCATATTACATTTAATTAAACTTATTTGTTATATATATATATATTCATACAATAGGCTGAAGGTAGAGATTTGTTTAGCCCGAGCCGATTAACTGTTCGTGAGAAGCAAGTCTTACAACTCCGAAAAGAAATGTCTCATCATGCAGGGGTGCGATTGCAATTGAGACGTAAAGATTGTATGAATACCATTGCCTTTGTTGACGTTTTTCAAACTGTTTGGATTGCTGGATGGAAACAAAAAGAACATCCCATGTTACATAATGCTTTACATATAGGTGATCAGTTGTTGAGTATTGCTGGAAAACCTGTAATGTGTTCAACAGATGCTCATAAATTAATACGAGCATGGCCCAGTCTTTATGTTAGTATTATTTACACGGCTATATTTAAAAATATGCTACCCATAAACAATAAAAACCCTATGTTTCCTTTATATATATTTAAATTTTAAAATAAATAGAATGAAATTAATAAATCCTAGCATTTAAAAACATAAAAAAAAGAAAAAAAAATTTATAATTAACTGTAATGAATAGTTTTATGTGTGTGATGACTTTTATATAATGAACACACGTATTAGTGCCAATTAAAATAAAAAAGATATAATACAAGACTCAATTTGTTAATAACTGGTATGCTGTAAGTTTTGCTATTTTTTTTTTTGCCATTATCATCAGTATTTTTAATTATTAGGAAAACTTTGAAAATTCCTAATATGATCTATGCACTAATACATCAATTAGACAAGATTTATTACCAGAAACCAACCATGAAGTTAATGATAGAAGCAAGTCTTCTAGTTGAAACTGTGATGACAGACTTAAGATATAAAAAAAACACATATGGTTAGGTTCATTCCTCATTTCACTCTGAATTTAAAATATCCAGTATGTTTTAAACATTTGCTTTCTTTTAAATGCAATATTTTATCTCCTTTTTAGCCATCATTTAAATATAGTCCGAATATTTATATATATATACATATATTGATTATTGTTTGAAGATTGTGAATACATTAATATTAAAACAAAATTTTCAGGTTGAATTAATTATTAGACGTGTTCCTTGCGGTCGAGTTTTTGTTGTACGACGTCAAGAACAAGGTCAAGACCTTGGCATCGTACAAGAAAGTGGTACTGCTGAAATTAAGGATATATTACCAAATAGTTTAGCTGCTACTCATGGCTTATCGTCACGCACTCCTACATTAGATGGATTATCACTTACAACTTGGACATTAACAGAGATCAATTCCCGCCCACTAAATTTGTTGTTCAAAGACACTGAAGTTAGAGACCGTCTAAATGCAGTTGGACTTGACATATCATTATTAGTGCAACCTACTGATCTTATATCAGCATTACGCAAACAACTTAAGTCTTTAAAAGCCTTTAAAGACTACTTATTAATATAAAGTTTGCTGAAATTTTGGTAATGTATTAATAGTATTGATTTGAAACCATAATTACAAGTTATAATAATAATTTTATTGTATAAATTATAATTTATTTTACTAAAGAATACTATATTGTCAATTTGAAGTCGATTTTTGTGTTGCTTATAATTCTTTTTACTTGATTTTATGTTTTATTAATTTATATCTCAAATATATTTAACCTTTATTTATATAATATTTCATCAAATTTAATATTCCATACATTTCAAATAAGATTACGCAAAAATGTTGTTATATAAAGATAAATGCTGTTATCAATTTGAAATTACCTTTAAATATTCCATTTAAGCAGAAATTATATAATATGCACAGAGTACTGAACTATATATTTTTTATCAAATCAAAATTGGAAATAACTTTTTACAACATTTAGATGAATAACTTAATACAAAATTTCTTTACAAAATTTAATATTATGTTTCCTCAAAAAAATTATTGTACATAATTACATATCTTAATGTTTAGGTATTTTATTATAAAACTCACTAAGTAGTAATCAATAATAATAATTAATAAGTGAGATTAAATAATGTTTAAGAATTTTTTTTTTTAGGAAAGATCATGAATGCAGGGTCAACCCAATGGATACTAGCATTAGTTATAATAATAATTAATTAAATATACTATATTTTAATATAGACTAAAAATAAATATATATTTTACTACCTATAATTTACCAGTCCGAATAAAAATAAGGGCTCTAAAATGTATACATAAAATTTTTTATGAATTTTTTTATATTATTGTTTTCTGTGATACTTTAGGGAAAATATTGATTAAAGTTTTGGAACCTTTTTATCCTAGCTTTAATTTTATACTTAAGTAGGTTTGTGTTAACATTAACAGTTTTTAATTTAAACTGAATATTGGCGTCATTCTAAAAATGCTATTTAAGTGCATAATGTTTGAACTTGTATGTTTTAACTCTTGATTCAACATTGTTTAAGTCTATTGTGTAATACTGATGTGCAATATTATTAAATGTTTTTGTTTTTTGTTATAGTAATATCATTAATTATAAATATTTGTATTTATAATTAATTGTTATGTTTTTCCAAAATTAAATTGTAATTTTTCTTTTTGTGTTAACTGATTTATTATTAAGTGTTCAATATGATTTGATTAAGTCTAAAGTCCAAAAATATGTACAATGAGAATAATTTATATCTAACCTCTTATATAAAATTGTGCATTCATTAAGTTTTAATTATATAAACATTTATAATGTATTGATATGAATAACAATCATTGCATATAACTTGGACTTTGGTGCATCTTAAGCCACTAAAGAGATTTTTTTTGTTACAATATTAACAGTTATTACAAAATTGTTCACAAGTATTATGTCACCACTAAATGTAAATATTTAAATTATATTTTTAAGAGTTTAATTTACATTTAGTTAATCATGATACATTCATTGTGTTTCAAGTTATTTTGTAGATTACCATTAATTCATGACTTATTAACAATTTAATTACATTCCAATGTGGATCAACCAATTATTGTTATTTTATTATTTATTGGTAAACATGATACTATAATATTAAATGTCTTTTCAATACATTTTCATTTAAATATTTTAAAAAAATAATTGTTGAGTATAGTATTTATTGGAATAATGTATTAAATAAAATGTACTCTAATAAAAAATATGAATATTTAAGTTTAAAAGTTTGATAATTTTTTGTCAAAAATATTAAACTAAATAGTATCAGTTAAATAATAATAAATAAAATGCTTTGTGTATTTGAAATACAAAATAAAAAAATTATTTTAAATACCTGTAATTGAAATATTGCCCATCCTTGAGTTTACTGATTATATACATATATATTTGACAGTTTTAATATATCTTAAGAGTTTTGTACAATTTTCAAGTATCTATAATTATTACTTTTTGAGTTGTGACAAAATAACCAGTATCTTTTAATCAAAATTAGCATCAACATTTCAATTTCTATAATTTATAAAAAAATGTGCGTAGTTTTTCTTTTTAGACACAGAGAAAACAACCACTCTAGATTCTTGCATTACATTTTTATACCTTATGTATTAATATTAAAATATTTATCGGTTTTAACTTGACAAAAATCATATTTTCTGGTCTAAACCCAGTACTGTAGCTAGAAGTTGGTGAGGTAGCCAAGGGGCGAATTTGTTTAGATTTAATATTTATGGGTAATCTTACATTTTCAGTAAACAAAATAATCATTAAATATTTTGATTTTTGGTTAAAATTATTCGGTGGAGAACTAGGATTTTTTTATGGGACCCTAGAGAAAAAAATCTAAAATGTTAGAGTAAAAAAAACCGGATTCCGGCTGCAATTACGACCCAGCAACAATGGCATTATTAAATCGAAGTAAAATTAATACATGCATATTAATTGTTTTACTATAGATTAAACAGTTCGTAAATATAACCAAACCAATTATAATCTTATGTATATAGTAGTTGTGAGGTAAATAAATTGTCTTTGTTTGTATGGCCTATGATATCTGTGAAAGTCTGCGGTTCAAATGTGTTTAATAATCTGCCAATAGTTCAAACTTTGATTATCAGTTTATGGTAGTATGGTTAGTTGTTATAATTAATTGTATAGTAATTAAAAACGATTTGAGCAAGTTTGTATTTTATGTATAATTTTTATTTAAAAATTGTTTCCCCTCCCAGATGCCTTAACCGTTAATGGTGTCGGGACCTCCTGTCCCCAAATCCTCAATAAATTAATAAATCAGCAAGATAAAGAAAAAAAGGTCTCCCATGAGTGTCATTAATGGATGGCTCCTCCGTCATGTTTTTAATAATAAAAAAAAATTTGTATTTTGTATTTGTATAATTTTTGTATTGTACAAATGAATTAATGTAAACGCATGTTATATAGCCAATATTATACTCATTGTGCCTCCGGTTATAGATTGTACATTTCAAATAAAGAGAAAAAAAAAAAAGAAAAAAAAGTTGTTTCTTTTAAATTAGTACTGAGACAATGTAATAGATAGCGTTGTATCATTCTTTTGTTGGACAAGTGATAACGATGATATCATTCAGATATTTTAACTTTCATTTGGGTTACATTTTAGTAGTTAAAGAAGTAAATCTATTTATCACTTAAATTCAGTTTTTAGTCAAAATCTATCTCAAAATTTGGTATTTTATACCAACTTTTCTCAAGCATTGGTCTAAATATAATCATATAGCCATATAATATATATATATATATATATCATAATTATGATTAAATTATATTCTTTAAAGCAACACAAAAAAGATGGGGAATCTCCTAAGTCCGGGAATCAGAAGAAAGCGTCTGCTGCTCATCTTAGAATAACTAAAGGTAAATTTACATATCCAAATTGATTTGTTCTATTTTCATTTTATTTGTTTAAAGCTATTTACATTATTAAATTCTCAAGATAGTTTTTAAATTTAATAGTTAACCTCGTTTATCTTTGAACTGTTAGCAGTCTGAGCCTACTGATCAACAAATATAAAGTAGATCATACATTTTTGATAATTATTGTTTTCATCAATCAATAATTTCGCCAATACCAATTATGTACATGTATATTAATATTGGTAAAATACATTGCTTAAATATAATAGTAATATGATCTTATTATTTAATTAAGTATTAATTAAATATAAAAAGTATTTTTATTATAATAAAAAATATTATGTTACCAAATTTAATGTTACTAGTGTAGTACCATATAATTTCCATATTAATTATTTTAAAAACATTAATTACATTTTTAAATGAAATATTTAATAATAGTTGTACTTACATGTATTAAAATGGTGTAATCGCCTTTGTTGATATTGTGGAAATCATATTGTAGAGATAGGTACTTAAAAATATTAAAAGTATATATGAGGTCGTGTGCACTTATAATTTTTCAAATAACAAAAAATAATTGTTGAAATTAACTAAATATTATTAATAATATTAAATGGTTTTAAAATTCATGGTATCCATTTACATTGAATTAAAATAATGTTGTCTTCAAATAATGTAAAAGTTTGTTATAATGAATAACAAATAGTTTTTAATGATTAATTTCCAA
Source organism: Drepanosiphum platanoidis (assembly GCA_948098885.1). Taxonomy (NCBI): domain Eukaryota; kingdom Metazoa; phylum Arthropoda; class Insecta; order Hemiptera; family Aphididae; genus Drepanosiphum; species Drepanosiphum platanoidis. Next base: position 7,495,548 of record OX402528.1, on the reverse strand, counting down.
AATAAAATAAGTGTTTAAACAATAGTACTATAAATAATTAAATATGGTTATTTTGAGGCTTTTATTTTCAAAATCAGTATTTTAATATATTTATATAGCCATATTATGTATTACATGTTCTGTTAACACAATGGATACATAACTGAGTTATAAATAGTTTTAATTGTTCTGAAAATTGTGATAGATTTTATAACTATCCTCTAATTTTTTCTTTTAAACATCATTTTTCTGAGGTTATATAGATAATGATAAAGAACTAATGTTTAATTTAATGTTGATTTTGTAATTGTAAATTCTTTATCGATTTTTGTTGTTTAGTCTCCTATGTATTCTAATAATTACAATTTTTTAAATTATAGATTTAAATGAACTTACTTTACCAAAAACATGTACCACTGAATTTCCTGATCCAGACGATTTATTAAATTTCAAATTGACTATTTGCCCTGATGAAGTAAGTGAATGTTGTAATTCAAATTTAAACAACTGTTAATTAAAATTTACATAATTTTTAGGGATCATATAAGGGAGGAAAATTCAATTTTAGTTTCAAAGTCGGGGTCAACTATCCACATGAACCTCCAAAAGTGAAATGTGAAACAACCGTGTACCATCCAAATATTGATCTCGATGGCAATGTGTGCCTGAACATTTTAAGAGAGGATTGGAAGCCAGTATTGACTATAAACAGTATAATTTATGGCTTGCAGTATTTGTTCCTGGTAATTGGTTTTTTATCGAAATTTTTTTTGAATATTATGCAAGATATTTATTGTGTTATAGGAACCTAATCCAGAAGATCCACTGAATAAGGAGGCTGCAGATGTTCTACAAAATAATAAAAGATTATTTGATATGAATGTACAAAAAGCAATGCGCGGTGGAGTTATTGGCAACACATACTTTGAGAAGTGCTTAAAATAACAAAAAATGATGTGATCCTATCAGGATAACATGGCAAATAGATTAATAAGGATTGATCTTTTTCGAACACATTTTGTATGGAATAAATAATGTAATTCTTTTATCGTAATATTCATTTTTCGTCTTTGAATTTATAAATTTTCTTTAAGTTGATAAAAATAATTTTAGTTATTACATTAGTTATAATTTTATTTAATAATTACTATTAATATAACAAATCTGTGGTTATAATTTTGATCATTTATTAGGAATAAGTTGGTAATAATAAATTATAAATTACAACACAGTTATATTTAAAATAATGATAACAACATGTTGTTTATTGGTTTAAATGATTTTGTATAAAGTCTTGGACATACAATAATAATAATAATAATGAATAGTAAAAGCAAATTGTATTTTTCATCAAATTGAATTGTCTAGTTACCGGCCAAAAGCAAAAGGAGAGTTATTGCTGTTACTAAAACTAAAAGTTGTTGGAACTGTTGATTGGTCAAATTTAAAACCTGAAACAAAAATGAAGTATTATTAACATAGATAAACATAATAGTATTCTACTAATTGCACCTATCTATTAAACACTAATAATTTTCAATTTCAATCGATCACCTATGAATGTTAATTTTGCTAATTAAATATATTAGAAAAATATAAATATAAAAAACAAAACTTGTATTGATATATGGTTTATAAAGAATTTTAATATCTATATCAATATGTAAATATAATATATTATATATAATATATATATAATCATACCTTCGCTTAATTAAATAATTTATTGTATGAAAAAAAAGAAATTAAAATTCAGTTAAGTGTTAAATAAATAATGTTAAAATTGGAAAAATAATTTATGTTCTCAACACTTTTGTAGATAACCTCAAAATAGTAACTTATAAGTTTACAATATAAAAATAATTGTAGTAAAGTACAGATGTTCTTAAAAAGTAAACATAATATTGCTATAATTATAAAATTAATAATTGAATGTCCTTAAGACTGGAATTTGTTGGTACATAAAATTTATTTTATGTATAATTTTTGTCAATAAAAATATTTGTGGATTTTCATTACTATGTGAAATGTAATGAAGTAGTTACGTTTTTTTATTTATTTTTTCTTATAAGTTATTAATAAAAAAAAAAAAATCATAGACATTATATGAAGTGTGACCCCCAAAAAAAACAGCTGCGTTAAATTGATGGTAATATTTTTTATCAAAAAAAAAACCATGATGTTTTCGATAAAGTTACTTCTAATAAATTATTAGATATTTGTATGTGTTACACATGACAGAAAATCATACGGCGTTATTGAAGAATGTGTTTATGTACACTTTGTTTTAAACTATAGAAATGCTAATAGCTTTGAATTCATACAGTAAGCTTTTGAGGATGATTCCGTATTAGAGACTACATGTTTTAAACTTTTCAAAAAGGTAAAACATTTGCTAAAAAAGATAAACAATCTGGCAGGTAGACCCTTAACTACTAAAACTGATTAGTACTAAAAAAATTATTTGGAATAAATATCTAAAACTATTAGAGAAGTAGTCAATAAAAAGAGATGTTAACCAAAAACATTGATTTTTTTTATTAATTTTTAGTTTATAAATTTGTATACTCATTTTTGAGTATTACAGTGAAATCTTAACTGGAAAACAGAAACAACAGATAAGCCATCTCTCAAAAAACTGTAGATGTAATTTCAGCAATTTTAATAGCCTTTTAAGATATTTTATAACTTAATATTCTTATGCTATACAATACCTAGTTTTTCTTTCTTTTTATTTTCCACTTCAATGCGGCGCTGTTCAGCTAAGACCATTATTTCATTAATAGATTTTTGTTGTTCGCTATTTAAATGATTAGTGAGAGCTAGGTACCACGCAGGGTCATTTTGTTGTATGTTCAATAACACATTTTTAAATAATATGTATACATCAAGTGATTCGTCAGCATTATTATCATCTGCATCGAGTGGTGTAGTATAAACTTCAAGCATAGTCTCTTCAAGTGGCTCATAATCATCATCACTATCACTATCATCATCTAAATTTTCAATAGTCTATGGTTACAAAAAAAAAAAAAATTATTACTAAAAGATAACCATCGTCATTAAAATTATTGAACTCAGGTGACATACAGTTCCTATAAAGTTGTGTGGTTTTCTTTCTTTGCCATATGCTAAACTTTCATCAATTTCATCTTCATCAGATCCTAATTCTGTACAAATAAAAAAAATTAATAATTTCACACATTTATTTATTTGATTCAAACTGAATTTATACAACTTACCATTTTCAGAATCTGTATCATCTTCATCACTAGATTGTTCATTATCTAAACTCTCTTTATCTAAATTTAGTAAAAATATAATGAAGAATTAATAATCTTATTTTTAATTGAACTTAAATATTAGAGATAGAGAACAAGATATTTATAATCCCAACCAAGATGTGATATAAAGTGGAAACGAAGTAATGTTTTGAACTGAAGATATAACCTAAATATTAACACATAGCAGCAGCTAAAAATAAAACTATGACTTGAAATTTAAATTTTAAACATTTTTTCTATGTAACATAAATATTATTCAACTAATTTATAATGAGCTTATGGTATGGGCATTGATTGCATAATAAATAAATGGTATAGGTAATACAACTAATGCTTTCTATTGATATTTCATATGAACAATTAAGATATTTCCTTAGACTTGTAGTCCTGATAATAGTTACATCATTTTACATCATTTAAATAGAAAAAGGTAATTTCTTGAAAATATACACGGTCATGCTGCTTTTTTTTACTTATCTTGGTATTGCAACTGCAACGTTGGATATTTAATTACAAGTAAAATGAAGGAAAGTATGCAATACTTACTATTATATGCACGGTTAAGTCCATCAAATAACATAAGCATTGAAGGTACTATTTGAGTAGCATGTTCATTGACAGCAATAGGTCGAGTTGGAGACAATGCCATTATTGTGAGTAAACCCATAACACATAATTTACGATCATGGATTCTAAAAATAAAAAAAAACCTTAGTAAAGGATTGAGATAAATTTGCATAAATAATAGAACTTAAAAAATATATTTTAAAATCATAATATTTGAAATAATCTTATGTTTATAATATAACCTTATATTCTGTATCATGCATGAGGGAGGATGTTTCATGTACATTGAATTAATTATAAATTATTACTAAGCAGTCATTCAAATCCCCTCCCAAGCATACAAATATTATTAACTATTGACAACGAGGAAGACAGATAATGAGTTTAGACCAATATATATTGTTATGGATGGGCCATTTAAAATCTTATGTGGCAGGAATAAACGCTTAATATGCCTTGTTTTTAATTTTTTGGTAGATTCAGTCTCATCTTTCACAATACAGAGTATAAGTGTTTAATCAGTAGTTTAAATGTATTAACTTTACAATTGTGTTCAACCTAACAATCAAATCAACAATATATTGACTTTAATACATAATATTTTTTAAGAGTGTGATCTCTAAAAAATTCTGTTGTTTAATTTTAAATAAAACCAGGAAGTTTATAAAAGATAATAATTAATTATTTTAAGAAAAACTAATGTTCTACTCCTAAATCCACTACAGTGGTTCCCACCCTCGACTGGGTAGATATGAGATCCACAAAGTAAACATAAAAACCTTTAGACAGCTTCACACAAACAAGATTATGAATCAAAAATAATAATTTCACTTATCTCACACAGTGCAATGTGGTTACAAATTTAAATTTAAATTGCATGTTAAAGAAATGTAAGTATACTACAAGTTTATAAAAATTTTTATCTTTTCTATTTATTTATAGAATAAATTTGTGTTCATATGTGACTAGTACTTAACACCTTGTAAAACCAATGGAAATTATAAAATGAATTTTACATTTCTCTTCTTCATTTATAAGTTCAAATAAAGTTGAAAATAAATACAATTGCAAAGTGTACGAGGTAGGGAGATTTTAATGAGCATAAGTGATAAAAGGAGTCCAATTTCTTTTTAATTTAGCTTGGGAATCATATCTCAATGTTTATTTGAAACCACAGCTTTATAGCCAGCTTACTTCAAAGAGAGTAATACATTTGACTTACCCAAAAAAGCAATCTGTATCCTGTAACCATTGTCGAATAAAATGTACTGAAATAGATTCATTGGTCGTCATAGTCATTTGCATTTTTTCAAGAGTTTCAAACAATAAATGTGGATTGTAATAGATAGCAGCTACAACCACTTGAAGGCACATTGCTCGTAATTCAGATGATTTAATTTCTCTAAGCAATCTTTGAAATATAAGTTCAACAATAGGTGGTATGCACTAAAAATATAGAAAATAAAAATTTAGTAATTCAATTTATTTTTTTTAAATGCATTTATTTATTATTACTTGATCAATTCGTCCTTTGCATTGTAAAATAATAACCTCCAAAAGTTTTGCTGCATGACATTCAGCTTCATCTCCAGAATCAGTAGACAAAACCTAAAATGGCATACCTCATATAAATAATAAAAATTAAAGTAATAAAACTAATAAAACTTACAATTTTGCACATATTGAATACAATCAACATATATTTCTCATTTCTTATTAGTGTTTCTGACCCAACGGTAACATAATTATGAAGACAAGGCATCATATCAACAAAATAGTCCACTCCATCATTTTGAAAAACCTATATACATTATAAAAATGAAGTACAAAACATTACAATTAAATACGTATTAATATAAATATGTACTAATAAGTATTCTTGTTGTATTTAGTCTACTTCTCATAATACATGGGGGTTATATGTAATCTTATAATATTCATTTATTTCATCATTTCACATTATATTTTAAATTTATACAAAACCAGCTCTTTAACATACTGGAATACTTAAAACTTTTAAAAAGTATTCAAAAATATCTTGGCCAGCATTTTTTTATATGTCATCAATGCTCAGTTTGATATAATGTTAGTAAAATATGAAAATTTCATGCATGTTTTAAACAATTTGTAATTTCAGTGATCGCTATAAAGTAACAATGCCTTGAGTAGTATGATCAATGGACTCACACAAAGTTGATAATAGTTGTCTTATGGATGTCATTTTATATGCAAGACATTTATCTAAATTAATTTGGAGGAATGACTTCAATTTCTCTTTCAACACATGTTAAAATGTTATAATAATAATAATATATAATGTTAATCTATTTTTATTACCTAAAAAAGTCTTGCCATAATAACTTCATTTAAATGTTATCAAAACATAACAAAAACCTTTAGACAAGTTGGTTTTTTCACTAATTTTTATTGTTGAAATTATCAGTTCCTAATAACTGTTCTCGATTACATTTTTTTTCCATAAACTAAACTATCTCAAAATAATACAACAAATATAGGTATATAAAAATATACTTATATGTCGATTTTAATATAATTATATTTAAATGATTACCATCATAGCCACACAGGACACTTAATACAATATGATAAAAAAAGCAGTAGATGGCATACAACAAGAATACTGAATGAGTTTAAAAAAGTACTAAGAATTTTATTTAATAACTTACTTCATAAATTAATCCCAAAGTATTCCACATGAGTTGTGACACTTGTGTATTAGTTAAATCACATATTAAATTTAAGGCTTCTTCATAATATTCTGAAATAAAAAAAATATTAAAACCAAAATTTACTGACAAATTTCATTCATTCAATATTTTACCAATACCGGATTCAGGCTTATTGAATATTTGTACTACAATTTCTAGAACAATTGGTTCAAGAGCTGCTAGAGTTTGAGGTTGTTCATCATTCACACTCAATATGGTTTCTATACAACTTAAAATACTCATGCCTGTTATTTCTTTCTTATCGTTCATTTCATCTGATTGAAGAACTTGAAGGAAGGTTTTTGCCTGTAATTAAATTAAAAAATTAATATAAAACATATGTTACTATAATTAATTGTATGTATAATTGGACCGTCCTCTAAACATTTATTTTAGATATCCACTAATAAAAGTATTCTTTGTATAAACAAAAAACAGGTGTCAACAAAGCATTAAAAGGACATGCTATATAGATTATTAATTTTTTAAAAATTAAAAAGCGCTCTTTACACCCGATGATGATTTTTAATTCGAAACCGGTCGTGACTTTTTTGCACACTTAATTATAAAACTCAAGGCAAGACCTTTATTTTATTTTATTATTGTTTAAATATATTTAATAGTTTGTATTAAAATAATTTAATATGTTTAATAATATTTTGTTATTTAATTAACTATTAAATATTAATATAATTACTTTGTTTAATTAATATAGCAGACATTTCCCTAAATCTAAAATGTTGAGGAGTTAATAATAGTAAAAATTAATAAAACAAAAATAAACTATAAAAGCCGGATAGTTTTTAGATTTTTTATTCTTCAAAAAAACCTAATGATCTATTTTAGGTTACTAATATAATGAAAAAAAATGAAATGTAGTAAATTAATAAATTTTAATATTCTAATGACAGTAGAAATGTACTATTAGGTCTTATCTTTAAGCTTTCAAAATAATTCTAATATTTTAGTGATGAGTCATAACAAAAAAAATTTGTTTAATCTGAGGACTGACTTAGGTGTGATTGGAAGATTAGAATCTTTAACTAGTGTAATATAAACAAATACAAACCAAATTTTGACAGATGTCATACATAATAGGTGCAAGTTTATCATAATAAACTGCAAGGACTTTTTGTACAACACTAGTAATATCGTCGTTCTCAGTTTCTTTCAGTATGTTCAGAAGTTCTAGCATGATTTCCTTAGCCTGTTGATAAAAATATTGCATTAAAATAAAAAGTTAATTCAATTGAAAATTAAAATGAAAAACATACATGTGGCTCTATATGAGGTTCGATAGCTCGTTCAGCAATTAATAATGCTTGAATGGCTAGCCCAGCTTGAACTTTAACAGGAAGTTCTTTATCTCTTAATAGTGCATTGGAACAAAGTGCTGCTAAATCTTTCCAAATGCCATTGTTATTTATTTTGACCTCACACACGTGTTGTATGAACCAACAAGCCTAAATAATGTCATACATTATTTTAAGTATATTTATTTATTTATTCATTTATATTTTTAATACATACTCTGGCTCTCAAGTGACCCTGTGGACTTTGAAAAACTGGGAAAATATGTTGATAAAGCATATTAGAAACTTGATCTTTATATATATCTTTTTTGAATATAACATCAGCCAATGATCCAAGCTAAGTAAAAAATTTGAATAAAAACTAATAAAATGAAAGACTTAATGTCTTTAGGCGACATATGATTAATAAAGGTTGATAAATTGTGGTTTTAAATGGATAACCTCAAGTTTGGTTTAAATAAAATGTCATAAGTTGGGCTATAATATATTTTACAAAAACACGAGTTAGGTTCTATGATATTTAATTAATTTTACAAAGTAATTTGATTCAGATGAAATTCAGCCTAGTAGTGTTTCCCAGGAGACACCACATGTTAACCTGGAAAGTTTGCCAAAAATAATCTCAAAATGGTTAAAAATAAAAAAACAGAGTTGAAACAAATGACTATTAAACAAAAAAGTTACATTTTATAGCTTCAATCTGAGTTTTCCTTTTTATTTGCTACTCAAAACCATTTGTGAAATTGAAATATGGACTAAATCATCTAGTTTAAAATGTTTTGACACAAAAAAAAATAGAACTAACATCTTTTAGTAAAATCAAGACGTTCTTCATTTCACACAGAATCTAATGTATAATAGACGACAAACTTTTAATTACATAATAAAAGGAAAATACAAACCATATGAAGAGCACCATCTTTTTGTGCTGGGTTAGCATCAGTTGAGGTTATTACACCGACAATAAAATGTACTGCTTTGGGTAAAATATCTTTACGTTTTTTACAAGCTGAATGTAATGTTGTTTGAGCAGCCATTACAGGGGAAATTAAATCCTCAAAAATGTCTATTAAAAATAAAAATAAAATTAATTTAAGACAGTGAGATTAGAAAACAATTTTAAAGATTTTACCAAATTTTAGAGCAATATATTCATGTGGATCAGATTCCCACAACTCTTGATCAGCTTCCGAATGGCACATAATAGGAAATATTATGTCTTGAATAATAGTTGCTATATGCGGTTTGATCAATTTCCACGTATGAGCAACACTTATACTGAAATAATAGAATTTTATTAAAAAAACTCAAGTAATTTTTAAATGATTAAAAATTTAACTTTCATCAGAAAAAAATAACTTTATATCAATATGAATTAAGTTTAATTAAGTTTTGTATATTTTATGAATAAAGTTATTTCTTCAATCTGCTCATTTGAAATAAGAAGTAATAATTCATGCATATAAAAGCGTTAATTTTCTAGTAATGTATAAAATTTGTTTAATAAATCTAAATTTTGAATATTCTTATGATAGTTAATACACTTTGCATGTACATGTTAATGCATCCAATTTCAAACTGTAATAATAGTTTTAATATTACTAAACATAATACCAACATATATTACCATTGGTTTAAATAATTTAAGCACATTTGCATAACTCTGCCAGGGACATAGACTTTGTTACGATAATTATCTAAAATCCTTAAAACTAATTCTATAACTCCATTTGAAAAGGTTTTCACATAAAACAACGCAAATTGTGTATATTCTTGAGACACACTCCCTGGACTTCCATACCTGAAAATACAAAAATTAATTACAAGGCAAATTTTTTATATTTTAATACTATATATATAGTATTAGATTAGGTAGTATTAATTGTATATATAGTTGTAATATATAGTAGTTTCTATTTAAAACACTACTTTTATAATTAAGATGGTGGGAATGTTGGAAGGGAAAAGGAAAGCTGAAAAAGAAGTTTTGTGAAACATTGAAGAATTATACGATAAAGACTGGCTTATGTAAACAGTATTCTAGTAATGAAGTAGATGTTGAGGACTAGGATGGTTTGCCCTTAATAAATGGAAAATAAGGCAAGGGAGAATTTTTAAATTTACCTCTCAAATATTCTATACATAGTATGTAATGCCCATTTTTTAACTTTCCACCAAGGTAACTGATCTCTTTCACTAGGTTCATAATTACTGTTCACTTCTTCTGGTACAGAATTACACAAAACCATGCTCAATAATTCCATCCATTTTGTAAATGACGATGTTTCCATAAAGTCAGGATTTAATGTGAACTGTAAGGGTAGATGTAATATTTTGATTATATAAACTTAAATGTTTCATCAATAAATGATATAGATACCCATCAACCAGTGGCGGTTTTGGAAATGTGGCTAATGAGGCACTGACTCACTCAAAAAATTTGAAAAGAAAAGTATTCAATTTTGTTATTTCTTCTATTTAAGTATTTGTTATATTTGTGAAAATTTTCAAAAATAAATCAAGATTTGAACTCAAAAATTATCTAGTAAATGTCTCAGTTATGTGTTTAAAAAATGTATACATGTTGCATCACTGCTCCTACGAGCAAGTGCTGTCGCTTTCCCTGTAGTCAGCTGGTTTCAATATCTTCTGGTCATAACCTACAGAGCGAACCACTCTCGTAGCCTTTCATGAGTATAAAGTATAAGTTGTGTATCACACAACCCACCCATACGCATTCAAGGGTGTTGATGGAGGCAACATCTAAACATTGACTCATAAGAGTAAATATAATATTGATCAATTTATTGCATTTTTGTTATAGTTTTTGGCTATGTTGGATTCTAATCAGTCATGCTAGTTCAGAAGTATGCTAGTGAGAATTACTCGGAACATTGGAACTATAGAATATAGATGTATAAAACAGTTTATAATTATTATTGTTCAAAAGTAAATATTAGTATACAAGTGTAATTATTAATTGAGTATATTCTAAAATCTAAATAGTAGGGATCTTAAGTTGTTACTAGGTTATCTTTCTACCACATTCATAAGACATATATTTATATAAAAACTAAGCTGCCTCAGTTAAATTTGAATCCCAACCGCCACTGCTACAAAATTAAAGAAATTTAAAATACTTATTTAGGTAAAGTACAATAATTGATGATTTCATGCTTACTTGTATAAGTTTGAAATAACTTTTAACTATAGACTTTTGCATAGTAACACACTCAAGTGATGAATTGTTGACTATGTGTAATAAGATATTATATATACTAGGAAGCAATATTTTTACTGCACCATGTATAGGAGATTTATCTGCCTTTTGATATTCAAAGGCTTTAACCAAAGATGAAAAGGCTATGACACCAGACATCCAATAAGATAAATCATCACTTTTTAAAAATACATCAATTTTTTCAACAAGGTCAGTCCAACGTTCAGGAAAATCATTCTTCATAATTGATACCAAACATACAACTAATTGTGATCTAAAATCAAAGAATATATTTTATTTTATAACACAAATAAATAGGTACATGGGTAAAAAAAATGGTTTACCTTAATAATTCTGGAACTCTAAGTATAACATCTAAAATGGAATTTCTAATTAATGCTCGATCTTGTTCATGAACAGTAAATTTATTAGGTTCTTCCTCACGAGTAGTCCAATTTTGAATGACAAAATTTTTTAGATATATAGCTCCTTAAAAATTAAAGAAATAAAATATACAACAAAATTCATTCATACACAGACCCAAAGAATGGGAAAATACAGTGGGCCACATTGTATTCAGATTTCTTACCGGCTTGTCTCACAGAAACGTCAACATCTGAAGAAGCAATAATATGCATTAGAGTTGGACCAAATCCTGCAATTTTGTGAATCTAAAAAATAAAAATACAGTAAATTTGAGTGTAAATAATAGACTATAATATTTGTTAATTTCCTACTCTCGAGCAACCTAAAATTATAGACAATTTTCTTGATAGTCCTCCTGTATCAAACCTGCTAAATGTACAACCCTAAATGGAGTCGAAATTAGTGTTAATTAACTTAATGATGATAAGTCACCTGGATGATTTGGTCACCAATAAAATGTTAAAGCACTTTCTAAACAAAACTATAATTCTAATCACCTACATATTCAATTATATGTTTAGATTTAGTTACTATCTTCCAATGTGTAAGTTTTCTACCATAATTTTAATCCACAAGTCAAACAAATCCAAACACTTAACCAATGGCGTAGCCAGGGGTGGGAAGTATTAACCTAATAAATTTATTAATATCATTGTTTACTTCATTAATTCTACTGTAAAAATGAAATTTTTTGTCATACTATTAGAAAATTTATGATAACAGATCAAAGATAAAGTAAATTATCATTTATCTTTATTAGAGACCAAAATAACAGGATAATTATAGTTATTACTCAATTATTATCAATTAGCAGTGAAAACAAGAAAAATATGTGTATTGTAAATTAACAGAACATTTTTTGTAAGACTTTCATAAGGTATTGTATACCAATTGATTTTTTTTTCTATATATATCACTGAATTGGGTTCTAGAATGACTATTAAGAGTATACCTAAGCATTGAGCAAAAAAAATAAAAAAAAAAACTGTTAAAAACTAATAGTTCAATTCATATTTCAAACCTTCCCCCCCCCCCCCCATTGAATAGTCCTAGCTACGCCAATACACTTAACAGTAATAGATTTATCAGTACCTTTCTTGATTTGTTAACTTTTTGAGAAAATTATTATTGTAAGAATCCAACCAATTTTAAGTATAAATTCCATAATTCCTAAAAGGAATTTGGCTTGAAACCCAAACACTATCCAACAAGTGCATCTGAAAATAAACAATATTATCCTGAATACACATTCATAGACCTGGCTCAAGCACTTGTCACCTTGTATGACATGTGGGTTTTCTCTTTAAAATAAAGTAATTTCTTCCTTAAATAATCATATTTCTAATAATTTGTTATTTAGAATACCCTCTGTAAAGACCTCAAAATAAACTATATAAATCAATTATTAAAAAAAATATTTCTTAAATTTCCATCATAAACTTATTTCCGCTCAAAACCTCTAATTTATCATCTTTCAGAAAATTTGACATGTAGATCAAATCAAAAATGATGCGAAATTGTGTAAATTTAAAAACAATTAATAATTTGTAAAATATATATAAATATACTCCCATCAAAGAGGGTCCCCCCATTACTGGATGGCCCTCATGTTACATTATTAATAATGCTATTTGTAATTATAAAAATTGTATCACATTAGCTTATTGAGCACATCGCATACATTGTTGATTTTCTTAAGAAGAAAAAGACATTTGTAAATTAGTCTTGTACAAAAACAGTAGAATATTATGTATTCACATTCAAATATGTATTTGTTTAGGCTAGTTTAAAACATACTGTGCTATATAAAAATGAAATGGTTTAGAAAATATCAGCTAGGTTGTGAAATACAAAAAGTGATGAAATGTTTCAAAAAGTCATTTAGGCATAAACAACTGTGATGATATCAACAGGTACCTAGATCACAAAAATGTAATTAAATATATTAAACCAGTTTTGAGACAAAGGTTATCTAGCTAACAGGCAGTATTAATCACATAGGCATTAGTAAATGATAAAATTATATTCCTTAAATTCAGTATGAAATTTTTCTTCCTATTTTGAATAAAAATTTAAAAACACACTACATAAAGCCAACTTTGAAGACGAAGTACTCTCCATTTATAATTCATGTGTACATTGGTCAGTCGAACTTAATGTCTGGATTTTACCTATATCAAGAAAAATCATTGAAATGAAAACCAATAAATGTGATTCGAGATTTAGAAAAGTTAGAAAATTGTAAAAACCCTGAAAAATACCGTGACACTGTCAAATGAACATAATATTTAAAATAAGTCGATTTAATTACACACAAAAGCGACAATAAGTGTCGTGACTTGCCTTTGCAAAGGCCAAAAAATCGACGAATCGTTTTTGACATGACAATACTCATTGATAATCATTAGGAATGAGGTAAACAGAAACAGGCCATGCGAGAAACGCGGATGGCGAACCCCCTCAATCCGTCTGCGCAGGTTTTTGATTTTGGCGGGCCGTTCACACGCATAGACCGCGTCGAAGGCCATAACCTCTAAGCAGTCGATTTTTATACCGTCTACCGAATTTTTCTACTGCATCCCATTTTGACTTCAAAGGCGCGAAAATTGGCTCCGGGGGGAAATCGAATCAGACGAGCGCGTGCATATCATAACCTTCAATGCCGCAGTGTGCACGGCATGGCGTCGGACGCACGATGACCGGGCGGTAAGCCATAGACGCGAAAAGTATGCTTACTCGATCAAGTTGTTCCTCGGCCTGGAGCCTGTGTGCCTGGAATAGCGTGGCGCTCAGCAATTCCGTGAGCTTTTCCGCGTCCATCGTGGAGACTATTGATGCTGTTGTTCAACTGCGACGACGTCGTCAAATCCACTCGATCAGATACGTTGTTGCGATGAGCACACACGTAGGTAACTAAATTGCCAAATCGGTAAAATGTGCCTCGTAAATGTGCGTGTGCGTGTTTTAGTACCCGTGAGTGCGTGCGCGTGCGATGATCGAGGAAACGGCAGCGGGTCAATTCGAATGGATCACGTGACGCATAGAATCATCGCCATAAAATCGCATAGGAGACTGAATTGGGGTTTTCGACTGTCGCGGATCAACCCGACAACCGCCATAATGGAAATAGTTATTGTTTTTTTTTTTCGGAGGGGGAGGTTATTTTTTATCAACAGTGTTTCCCCGAAAATGAAAATTAATCGGTTTATTTATTTCTAAAAAAAAATGATCCCCCCGGGACTTGTCGCGCGCCTATGGTCGGCCACACTGCACGAAGGTGATCGCCGAGTGATACGACGTGCACTCTTCGTCGTAGCTGCTGTGCGCTGCACATATGATTTGAATTCTGAATGTCCCTATCTTATTTCGTAGCCCGTATTGGCGTTTTCGTCTGAGTATTCACACCGCCGCCCGACCAACAAGAAAATTTGGTTTGTGAAAAAACTGATTTTCAATTCATCGTGTGCGTTGTCCATCATTCCGAACAGCCGTCACCATGAGTTACTGGAGAGCCGCCGGATTGAAGTAATTCACTTTTGTCGATGGCTACGCTTTTAACGTGTGATTTTCCACCGGATTTGTATCTTCGCCCTTGGGCCAACTGCTGCGACCGCAAGGCGCGATTTTTGTTCGCTCAATCCGTATTCTTTCGTTTTGATTCGCCGCATCGGTGTTCTATCGATTTTTCTTCATTTTTTCTTTGCTCTAAAATTTGGGCGTAGTACAAATTCATCAAGTCTACGGTGTTTATAACTATATTTTGTTTATTTATTAGTAATAGTAATTACTAGTGATCACGATATGACCATTATATTTATTTAATTCTCTTTACGATATATTTTGCTCATATGGTGACCCATTTTTGGTAACTATTAAAATAATAAATATTCACATACCCTTTAAAAATTTTTGTTAAACGTGTACACCAACATTTTTATACCTCATGTTTTGTACTCATGTCTATGCAATTTTAAGTTTGTGAGTTTAGAAATCACAATTTTTCTTTAGTTTGAAAAATATTAGTGTCTACATATTGATTTGTAATCATTTACCAAAAAAAAAATATTCAATTAATGCAATTTTAGGTCTTCAATGTTATTAAAATAATTTGATTTAAAAAAAAAGTAGTCAATTAAATTGTTTCTTTTCATTAATTTTTAGCTATGTCAATTATTCAAATATTGCTGCCAAAGTTGTGAGGAGGGTATTGAAATCTGACCTCCAAGCTAGTGCTAGCAAACGGGATGAGACACATGTAAAATTTACTCCATGGATTAAAGGAAAGCCATCCAGTAAGTTATTTAATTAATTTTTGGGATGTACTATTTTATATATCACTAGCTGAATAACCCGGCTTCGCCCGTGAACAGTTTTTCCTGGTATGAGGGAAACATTTACGTACTTGAACGCTCACATACTCGAATGCTCTCGTACACGAACACTTGCGTTCTTGAACGCTCACGTAAGGGGTCTCCACTATATAAAACGAAACTGTTGACCAAATTTCATACTCAAAAGCCCCAGCGTTTCCGGCCAGGCAAATTTTTCTAGTTTCACCCTTTTTACATCTTTTAACCCCCTTAGGGGTCGAATTTTAAAAATTGGGCGACATGGTGACAGTCAGAAAAGTATTTAACTATGTCGTAATGGACTCTTGATTTATACTTAAATATTAATGCTATGGTATCTACTTGTTAAAAGCTGTTTAATAAATTGTAATTAAATATAGATAAGGTTGTCTATTGTAATATAAACTTGTCATCAATAATTCTATTATAGGGTTTTATATAATCAACGATGAAAAGTCTTCATTGATGGTAGATACATTGTTGATCTTGATTGTGTATATTTTTATCCAAACATCAAATAGGCATGGTTTAATGATAAAAAGTAAATTAAATTACAATTAAAAGCATAAAAATCAACTATTTAGTTTTTATCTCCTAGTCACATTAATGAAATTTTTGGTTAGTCCAGGGGTCTTCATTCCGTGGGCCGCATGTGGCCTGGCTTGTCATTATTGGTGGCCCACAATTACATTTTAATTTTAGCATATATATTTTCTATTATAATATATTATTTATGTTGTATTAATTTGTAAAGCAAAATTGATATATGTTGTAATAATAATAATAGTTTATAATTTAAAATTTAATCATAACTATTTTTGTAATAAAAACTGTATATTTGTATAAAATACATGTTTTAACTAGGAATGTGATCCCCAAGATTTGTAGAGAATAATATGTGGCCCGTTGTATAAAAAAGTTAAAAACCTCTGCCCTAGTCTTTTTAATTAGACTTTCATCTTAATTTTATAAAAAAAAAATTCTTATAGGTGTTAGTATTTAGTATTTCAATAACAAATATTTAAACTTAGTACTTGTTTTTTTTTTTTTTTAATATTTCCCTAGGCGAAAGAGCACCTCTAAGTACATGACATAAATAATAAATTTCAACTATAATGTAAAATTGATTGAAAAAGTAAAAATTTATAAATATAAAATAATAGTAAATTGAAAGATTATCTTAGCTAGAAGCATCTTATGAATTTTAAAAAAAAGGAAAAATGTTAAACATTAAATTTTTTAAAACATCTTTAATTGAGATTTTTATAATTTTAATTTTCAACTTAGAAAAGTATATATAATATATAATAAAAAAAAATAATAATCAAAATATTTTTAGTCCTCGTACTACAGCCTATTTAATTTGTCTGTGTCCGTGATATTCATTTAATTTAATACTGGTGTAAAGACATTGTTTTTGTAATTTTTCTTCCTGTCCATATTTATAAATTAATTTTAATATTTCAGATGAAAAATCTTAGTCTTTTACAAGCTAAAAATATTGAAAAATTGGTATAATTTATTTAGTAAGTTATAGTGTTTGGATTTCACAAGTGTTTATTTTTATTTTGCATGTCTTATTCGTTTCGAATTGAATTTGTATGCATTATTAAATTTTATACTCTTAACTAAAATTAAATACTTGACCAAGAAATCAATATTATCATTGATGCCTTGGTGCTATTTTTAAAAAGTTTCTTATTCAAGTAATGCATTATTTTATTTTTACCATATTAATTTATGTGCCTTTTAAATAAATGAGTTAATTTATTTTACTTTATTACTTTATTATTTATATAACTTTATATAACAGATTATTTATTTGAGTGCTAAATTGCTAATTAATGTTGCTAATTTATCAATTTATTTTTAAATAAAATGTGTGATATAATAATTTTGTTTTTGATTTTTTTATAATGTAGTTAATTTATTGATACTAATATTCATTTACTTTAAAATTGTTAATTTTTTTTTTATTTTTCTAGAGCCAGCAAAATAGTCGATTAAACAACAATGAAACATCAACCGTTTTAATGAAATGCAATGTAATATGTGTTTTTTAGTTATACTGATTGTAATTTAGTTTATAAATAAATATACATATTATTATTTTACATAAATTATGTTAAAAATAGTACTGTCATCAATTCATTCAAAGAAATTTGTTCTCTGTTGTAAGTTGGAAAAAAATACAAATATACTTTAATAAAATTGAGAGATTATGAAATATTGGAAAATATTGTTTTTATTTATTTAATTTTTTCTTTTTTAGTATATTTTGAATATACATTTTTTTTAAACATTGTTTAAAAAACAAACTATTAATTTATGTCTCCCTAACACAATTTAGGTAGTACTGTATGTTTATTAAAGGTATTTAAAATATTTTATTCACTGTAATGCCTCATTATTATTACAAAAGAATAATTTATGTAAATGTAATGTTTCTTATTTAAAATGCACCCGCAAACAAATTTGTCTCATGTCCGTGTTTGGCTGCCTCCACGATCAAAAAACTGATTTAATGATGTTTTGTATATTTTAAAGTATGATTAAGATATAGATTATGAGATATAATTGAAGTATTACATTTATATTAAGTACATTTCATCGGTGTTCCTCATAAAAAAGGTATTAGTGATGACACTGCCGTGTCGCACGTCATTTCCCTTGCCATGTATCCCAAGTCCAGATATCAGGAGACCTAATTGATACTGAACTGGTTTAGTGTCGGTACCGTGCCCCAGCGGCTGGTGGTGACTGCGAGCACTCAGCAGTCAGCACACAACTCATTCGAAGACATCTAATGCTCCGAGTCACATTTATTTGTCAACTATTCCTTTCTTTTATTTCTTTTTTTATATTTTGTCATATAATATTTATATTTATATATATATAAACAGGATATGTTTAGCATTAATCACTCTCAACATTCTTTATATTATTAGGTATAAGCATTGATTATTGATACTATATTATAATATATAATTATATATGATCCAGCATAAATATTGATGTTATTAATATAAGGCTTATGATACAAAGTGATTTGGATGAGAAGTGTCCATAAATCTTTACAGCATATACATTTAAAATCAGTTTTTAAGGAATTTATGTTCTTTAAATGTGTTATTAAAAAATTAAAAAATACTTACTGCTCTGATCAAAAACCTGAACCAAATCTATGTAATAATGAACAATAAGTTCCTATACGTAATTTAATTCTGTGGATACGTCTGTACAATGTTTTGTAAATATCAATATGGATGTACGGAGTGGTAAATAGGGTTCTGCCAAAAATCTAATGAGACAATTATTCAAGCCTTCCAGAATATCTGCGTTCGCTCAATTACTGGAGCATCCAGGTATGTCTCTATCAACATAATAAACTCTAATCTCAAAATCTCAGTGAACAAAACTTCTACTTTCTTCTACAATTGCTTCTACACAAAATTACAATTCAACTCCAACCAGCTCATCAGGGACCTAGTAGCATTACCCGGGATTCCGACCAGACGACTCGAGCAGAATTGGTGCTGTAACCTAAAAATTGTATAAAAAATAAAAACTTTAAGTCACCAGGTGTCTCTAATGTGAGACTTCCTACCATGTCTTATGTACTCTTAGTTCTTCTTACCAACCCGTAATTATTGCTTATTGTACATATGTATAGATTGTAATTTTTCATTATAAGGTCATATTTAAAAAAAAAAATTTATTCACACATTCAATAATTAAATTACTTAAAAACTAAGAGTAATAATATTAAAAAATAAAATAAAATTGAATAAAGTACTGATAAATAATCTATATTCATCTAAAAATAAATAAATAAATAACTAATAAACCAAAAAAAAAAAACCAGATAACAATAATAAATATTTTCTTCAATTCAAATGATTAACATTTTTTGTTTTTAAGTAATTAGAAACCTTATGATTTATTTCGATTTCAAAGTACCATCACTGTTCAACAGATGGTCATCAATACATCTAGGTCCACTACCCAATTTAGTCACTAAAATATATTTTAATAGACCTTTATCTTTAGATTCAAATCCATATGGTTCCACCTGAAAATAGCAAAAGAATAATTAATTGACACACCACTATTGTATTCATTTACTAACCTTGTCAGGTTGAGTTGAAACAATTCCTCTTAGATATGAAGAATTTGGTTGTTCTGATGGAAAAACATGAATCAGTTCTGACAAAAATACACTCAGATCTTTTTGCTGGATAAACAAAAATGCATTTGGACCCGCATCGAATGTATAAGAAACCTAATATGATATATTAATTTTAAAACAACATATCAGTTATAATAAGAAAGTGGTAAAAGAATAGTTGAATACTTTAATTTGACCAGCAGCTTTATTATAACCATGAACAAAAGATATTATTTCATGTGATACTTGATTCAAATAAACACATGGAGGATAAGTATCTAAACAAACAGCATGAAATTGATTACTGTCTCGCATTGTAATTTCAGCAAATTTTTCAAAATTTTTATCATTTATAGCCTAAAACAAAATATATATATTTCACAATTTATAATAATTATTAGAAATTTGTTTGACATTACTTGAATGATGTCTTTTGTTCTTTCAGGTACACACTTTTGAACTCTATATTTAAGTAATTCACTTGTCTCTACTGATTGTTTCATTCCCGTAGTACTGCTGGTTTTTTTTTGAGAATCATTCACCTAATGAAATTATAATTTAAGTAATTAGAAATATTATACATTTTAGCATATCTTGCATATTTTAGAATTATATAAAAACCTACTGAAAGTAAATTGCATGTACTTTTAATTTCAATAATTATATATATGTATATGATAATAGTTTTTTTTCTATAAATAAATTCTGGAAACTTGATCCCACTATATAGCTAAGAAATGGATATATTTTACCACTAGTATTATAATTCTCATTTCTGGCCAATGTGTATCAGCTGCAATTTGAACAGCTGTTGAATCTAAACCTGTATCATCTACACCTGCTTTCCAGTGAACAAATCCTCCATAAATACTTCTACATGCACTTCCACTACCTTGCCTTGCTATGGAAGGTAAATCTTCATTGACTAAGTTAAAAGCATTAGCTAAAGTATACACTGTAACATACATACATATAAATATTGAAACATATTTAAAAAATATTTATTGAATTTACAATATTTTTCAATTTATAAAAATTTACTAACCAAGGCATGCATATCCAGCTGCAGATGAAGCCAGTCCTGCTGCTGTAGGGAAATTATTTTCAGAACAGACTCTTATATTCCATTTTGCCTCTGGACAATTATCACCTTTTTTTAATATAATTAATTTTCTTACTGCAATATAAAATAAATATTGAATTAAAAACTATTTACTATTATTTTCTCTTAATAATTTGGTAAATTATTTATATTTATGCTACTTTTTTGATATCTATAAAAGTTGTAAAAATAATAGAAGACAAAAACAAAAATGTCCACTATTTAATAAATACTTCATTTGTTCAAAAATAAAATTTGATATTAAATTTATTTGAAAAAAAAATAGTATATTTTATCATCTAATATAGAAAAAGAATTATGATTTTAAGCTATTTTATATTAATGTTATTAAAATCTTACTTAGATTAAAACACTTTTTCAAACGTTCATTTGTCTCAATGGGCATAATCCTGTAATTTCATAATCATTTCATTAATTTATTTTTAAGAAGTAAATAATACAATTGAGTAGAAATCCATTCAGCACCCTGTATAATTACTAGTTCATAAATATAAAAATAAATAATTTAATTTAAATTAAAAATACACATATATTTAATTGGTATTAATATTTCTCATAGTTAAAGTATTTTTAAATTTAATGATTCAAATTGAACTACCCATTAAAAGAGTAATTAAGTATAATTAAATATAATTTTATGAATAGATTTCTGTAGTGGAAGAATTTTATTTTATAAATCATAAATTTGTTGAAATGCAAAAATTAAATATTTCTTTTTAATTTTCCATATTTATTGATACTCATTTAATTAAAAATATAACAGTACAAAGTGCATATGCATAATTTATAATAAAAGAAATAATTTTTTTATAGTAATAATTTACTGTTTATCAATAAATATTAACAGAATATACGTAACTGAATACAAATGGTTAAATTAAATATTTGTATTTTTGATTATCAAGGTACTTAATTATTGTTCATGATTTATAGCAATAATTTAAATGAGAAATATTAACCAATAAATAAAAATTATTTTACTGAAAGAACTTGTGGCACA
This sequence comes from Drepanosiphum platanoidis, assembly GCA_948098885.1. NCBI lineage: Eukaryota > Metazoa > Arthropoda > Insecta > Hemiptera > Aphididae > Drepanosiphum > Drepanosiphum platanoidis. The sequence goes on along the minus strand of OX402528.1, from coordinate 7,473,390 downwards.
GTAAATGTTGAAAATTATTATGTAAACTTTATTATATCAACTGATTGATAATTAGTTCATATAATATTTTGCTTACTCGTTATTATTAAAATGTAGTACCTAGACATCTAATATACTTATATTTTAATCAAGTAAATTTATTAATGAGATTTTATTATATTGTTATATAATATTTATATAACTAAATAGACATAAAACTTCATTATAATCTAAACCAATCCAATGATTAACAGACAATATTTTAACAAAAGGTTTTTTATGCTAAGAAACAGCTAAAAATAGAAAAATTAAAGAAAATTATTCATGGTAACTTTTTGAAATAAAATAATATATTCTTTTACTATGATAACCAATAGTTGTGTAAATAATAATACAGGATTTGAATGAATAAGATAACATTGTGAAAGGTACAAAGAAAATGAATGCAAATAGATCTTCTCATCCTTTTACCTCAACTATTTGAGATTCAATTGTTCCTTGATAATACAAGTCTATGATTATAGTTATAAAGTGAATATTTCATCCATTTACAAAACAAATAATTTAACTTACTCTCCATTTAACCAAACACTGTCTTCTTCGATAAATGGTCCTGCAATAACAGATGTTTGACTGTGCATCTATAAAATAAATTAACATAAAATACTAAATTATATCATCATACAACATTGGAATAAAGCAACACTGTGCTCCGTAAAATCTTAGGACTTTTGAGAGTAATTTAAGGGTTTTGCATAAACAAAATAAACATACATATATGTCCAAAAGACATATTAGTTTCAAATTAAAAATTTATGTCTGAAATTTAATATTTTGTTTTAAAGTATCATTATAAAAAAACTCGTACATAGTTTTTCAAAAGTTTTGATTTGCAATCGACATTCCATAGATTTTTTTAAAGCAACTAAAAAGTTACAGAAAGGCAGTGATAAAATACATAATGGATTATGACTATTCATAGTCTTGTGTAACATTAAAGACTATTAGAGAATGTATTATTCGATTTTCTGTGATTGAGTATATTTACTTGGTCGCAGTCCAGTGTCAAACTGACGGAATCGTTCAAAGGCAATATCAAATGTTCGTCTCTTTTGCCCCCTGAAAAAAAATAAAAATATTATTAATGAAGAAAAAAAATTCAATGATCGCGGATCATCGTTGTACACTCACAGTATTTTATGGTTGCAATGTTAACGGGAGCCAGGCAGGTGACAACTTTGTCCATGACGGTGATTTGTCGGTAAAGCGAAAAAAAATTGATCAAAAATGAGTTATTCTGAGCGCGCGCGCGACGGCGATGTTTCAAGACTCTGGCGACCAGTCCACGTCACAGAGAACTCGACGTGTCGGAGGTGCGTAACGAACTAACGGTAAAGCACTAAAGCAGTAAAGCGCTGCTGGTCCGGTAATAAAGTGATAGCTGTTGCGACGACTCGCGACCATCGCCGCCGCCGCCAGCCAGCTAACCATCATCCGTCACCGGTGATAGTCGGTTAGTGGTTCAGTCTTAGGTGGTTCAGTACCGCGGTGTCGGCTGCGACGAGAAGTGGTAACTACTATAACTATAGTATCAAAGTAATACCTCGACTTTACAAACCGATGAAATTGTTATCGAGTCTGGCGATCGTAGTAGAAAAGTTATGTAGTATTTTGTTAAATTTTGGTATTTGTATTTTTGAATTGCGGGGCAAACGGCGACGAACGGTTCCGGTCGAAACGCGTGCGCCACGGGTGGCGGTGAAAAGGGAGCGGGAAAAACGCGGCGGCAACACTCCGTCCGACAGTGGTGCGGGCACGGGCCGCGGGGCCGCCGTCGCCAGCGAGGCTAGCTATTGGTCCCGCGCCGCCGGCACGATTTATCACCGAGTAAATATTTATCTCTTTGTTTACGTCACCTTCGCATGTTGTGTGCGTGCGCCTCTCGTCAAACAACTCATAACGTTATAGCTGAATTTTTCTCCGATAATCTATGATTCTCATACACAATAATAATAGTCCTAAAGTCACACACACACGTCACACACACGTTGAAACACACAATGTGTTTGTACGTTTGAGATTTTTTTTTTGTTCATATTAAATCATCGACCGAATAAAACTATAATTATATATTATCTCCTGGCTCGGCGCGACACATACGCATTATCATTGTAATACATTTTATCGGCAGCGGCGCACACTTTTCAATAATATATAATTTTATACATTTATATAATCACACACTCGCACTATCACGTACGTGCAGCTCGAGCGCGCGCGCGCACATACACACACGAATACGTACACACACACACACACACACACACAATATGTTTTCCGTGTTTTATTGTTGACGTATATTTGAACACACACACGCACACACACGGACATACGCGCTAGCGTGCGTTAATGGCGCACTTGACTCTGGTCGATTCCGTCGGCAATCATGTTTTAACTCTGTCGCGACGATTTGTTTCTGTTGCTCAGATAAAGACGTTTCAGATCGCCGTGCCGTGATCGTCTCTCGAAAGCGTCGACGTCAACATTGAACACGACGTGAACGAGTTTTTTTTTCTTTTTTTTCCCCCCGGATCTTTATTTGCTTTTGCTTTTTCTTCCTGCTCCGTTTGGTGTCCGCTCTATTTCCGTCTTTCACTCATTGTCGTTGTCGTTTACATGGGTGCGTTTCACTGTAAATCTTGTCAGAACGGCGAGGATGTCACGAACATATTCACCGGTCAAGGTGCTGACAGTGCAGGCGAACGGCGACGGTTTATATTCGGCAGGCATCGCAGTCGTAGTGGTTCAGTCGAACAGACCGACTCGCTTGTACTCCAGACGTTGAGTGTCATCAAGAACCTAGGTCTACTTGACAAGTGAGTCTTACAGATTGAATCAAACGTGAGTGTTGGGCGCGCTTACAGTCCATAAACTATGTATTTGCTTTTGTCTTGTGGTACATATTTTAAACTGCATAGATGTATAGAGAACATGTTTTTTCTTTTTCATAATACTGTCTCACACCCAATGACATCTTGTACATCCATCAATTTTGTACTTCAAATGTAATCACTCTAAAATTCTGTAAGATTGTCAATTTCCTTTTTTGTGTATACTTCATATTTATTTCTATATTTCGAGGAGTACTCGATGTTAAACGTAGTAAAAATTCAATACAAAGCAAATTTAAATAATTAAAATATAATATTTATATTAATTATTGATATCTATCAACATTACTTACAATCTATGGTAAATACCTATATAGATGCTGTAAAATGCTTGGTAATGGCCATTTGTAATATGTTATTTATTTCATTATTTGTCATTAAATGACGTAAATGAGTTTTTACAATTATTTTGTAGTTTTACTAATTACCTAATTATTAATCACTCAATTATTTTTAGGATTTTATTCATTATTTTTTAAGTATAGTGTATTATATTATAATGATATAATGATATGCTATATGTTTACATTTATATGAAATTATCTTTTAGGTTTAACTAAAATGAAAATAAAAGAGTTAATGTAGATACAATGATTAAATAATGGTTTTACTATTTTTAATGATAGTATTGAAATTTTATGTTACTGTTGGACATTTTTAGTAAAGATAGCCCTTATAAATTTTACTAAAAATTTTAGAAATGAATTAAATATTTTTAACTTCATTATTTTGTTTAGTTATATCTGAAATTGTATCATTATTAATCAAAAAATAAATGTTTGTTTTAATATCAAAAAAATTGCAATTTGTCCACTTTTATTGTGGAACCCCTATTTTTTTTCAATAGTTTTATGTAAGGATTATTTGCAATAAAAATAATAATAATAATGTGTATATTGAATTTAATTCAAAAAATATTTTAAAATAAAAATAGTATCACATATACATTATTATTTAATATACAAACATTTTCCCCCCACTAGCCACTACTAATTTTTAAAGTATTTTTCTTGAAAATTGAAAATTTTGAAAATAAAATGCACTTAAGTTTTGCAAAATCCTGAAGGGATCTCCGCAGGAACACAGTTTAAGAAATGCTAGATAATCATTATTCATTATAGTATGACATTTGTCAGTATTAATGTTAGATGTATATTTGCAACTCACATTTTTAGTCTTATAATTGGTAAATTCTTAGAATTTTATTAGGTACCTAGTTAATATTGTTTTTAAAGTACAGGTATTACCTAATTGTTTTGTTATTATCTTTGTATTTTGCTTAAAAACATGTTAAACTATTTTTAATAGTTATCAGCATTTGCATTTATCTTATCTATTTCATTCAATAAATGTTTAGGTTTTAATTGTTTGAAATTTGAATTTATTATAAGAATGTAGGTTAGTTGACCATTATCTTATGAGATAGACTAGATACAGGCATAATCAATATTTTAGTATGAGATAATAGGTTTTACATTTTTTTCTAATTAGCATGTTTTTGAAGTACTATGGGTACACAATTAATGTCGTATGTTATGACAAGGTTACAAATACAAACTATTTTTTTCTAGGTTTATATACAATGCTTGATTAAATCTTTAAAGTGTGATAATTATATTTTCCTTTAAACAATACTCATGAAGTAAATTTATGAAATGGTTGAATTTATGTTATATTTATTATCTGTAAAATCTTTTGTAAACCAAAATCACATAGAACTTAATTAAATTCTCAGCAGATACAGGTATCTGTATTACCAAGGGTTATATTTTACATGTTACACCCCATTCATGATTTATAAAACTAGACTGACTATTGTTTAATAACAGATAGATATCTAAAAATATTGTTTAATGCAATGTTGATTTTCACTTTATGTTCTTAGTATTCTACAAATAATTTCAATTGTTTTATCTCTTTTTAAAAATGGTTAACCTTTATTCGAAATTAGATTTTGCAACTGGAAAAATGGTGTATAAAATATGAAGTACAAATAGCAATGCTAATCATGTTCCTTGGTTAGATTCTAATTAATAGTTTGTTTAATTACCGACACATCTAATGAGAATGAATAAATATTAATTGATTAATAATGGAACATGTTTATTTATATATCATTCAATTATTATACCTATTGTGTTATTTTTGTTGAATTATAATTATACTACCATTCTTATACATTTTTTATCAATCACATTTTAACTAAACTTGAAACATAGCAAAGAACTGCATATTTTTTAAAGCAATTTTGAATTTAATAATATTTGTTTTTTCAGTGGTTATGAAGCTCCAGAAGCTTTGCGCAAGTTACATTGGTTAGCTGACGATGGTGATGGTTGGATTCAAGTAGTATTGTCTATGATTCATGTTATTCCTCTTGATGATCCACTTAGTCCAGCTCTGATAACTGTCATTCTTGATGATTGCCCTCTGCCAGACAAAGTAATATACTTGCAATATAATTTATGGTATATTCTATATTTGATACTGTATTTTATAATTTTAAGGAAACTATAATGAAATTATCACAAATGTTAAATTTATCAAATAAATCTCCTAAACGTAAAACAATTGACCAACATCGTAACATTTGTGTTTTATTGGGTATTCTGGCTGATAAATTACCTGGACCTTCAAGTATTGCTTTACTAACTAAAGATACATTAACTTATCTTTTCAATAACTTGGTAAGTTGTACATATGTGTATAAGAATGTCACTCAATAAAAATTAATTTCAGGATTTACATGTACATCCATCAATCATACTTTTTTCATTAATTGCACTTGAAAAATTTGCACAAATAAGTAAGTATTAATATTGTTGCTGTTTTTGTAATCTGTAAAAAATATTAATTAACTTAATTTTAGGAGAAAATAGATTTACAATTGAAACTTTTATGAAGACTGGACCTTTGGCTATGTTGTCAATATTTGAGAGGTTGACAGGATCTGATCGGCCATTATATGCTCAAGTTGGATTTTGTGCCCAGTGGCTATTAGATAACATCTGTAATATACTGGTGTAATATTTAAACTAAATTTAATTTTAATTAATATTTTATATGATATGTACTAGTTGTGGACGATCAAAGAACACTGTCATATTCAAATAATACCATGGAAGGTGTGAATGCAATATTAAATCAAGAAGATGCTAGTGAATATTTAAAACTTGGTCCTTCTGGTTTAGAAGTATACATTATATTTAAATAATTAAATATATACAATTTCATTATATTTTATAATTAATTAATAGGCTAGATGCGATGCTTGTAGTTTTGAAAGTGTTCGCTGTACATACAAAATAGATAAAGGAACTTGGTATTATGAAGTAACAATTCTTACATCTGGTGTCATGCAAATTGGATGGTCGACTAGAAATTCAAAATTTTTTAATCATGTAATTAAATAAATATTATAATATATAACATACAATTAAATTAAATACTATTTCAGGAAGGTTATGGTATAGGAGATGATGAATATTCGGTAGCCTATGATGGGTGTAGACAAGTAGTATGGCATGGTGCACGATGTACTAGTTGTGTCTCTGGAAGAGCCTGGCAAGAAGGAGATACAGTTGGTTGTTTATTACGAGTAGAAAGACTACGTCCAACTGCCACATTCTACCTAAATGGTCAAATTGTAGCTTCTAATGATAAAATATTTCAATATGTTAAGTACGTTATCTAATAATATAATGTATATAAAAATGTATAGTATATATGTGTAAACATCTATATAGTATACTTATATCAATTATATATACATCTAGCTTAGAATTTTTTGCTGCTGCTAGTTTTATGACATTTCAACAGAGTCGTTTTAACTTTGGTAGCAAACCCTTCAAATATCCACCTAAGGGTGTAACATTCAGTGTAATGAATGAACATGGACAACTAGATGAAAAAGAAAAAACTATTTTACCAAAGTAAGACAATTTATTATCTAAAATTACTTAGTGAGATAAAAGTTAAGTTAACCAAGGGAAACAAAAAAAGGAATTTTAAATTTAAAAACTATAAAAGACCAGAAAAATTGACTTATTGTTTTTAGTATTATAACATTTATAACTGATTTTATATGTTTTCTCATCTCTCAGAAGTCGTTACAGATTGCCAATTGGTGACTTGACCACCTGCAATTTCTGTGTATTTAAGAAGTTTTCAAACGTTTGTGAAATGTTGAGTTTTTGTGCAATTTCAAACACTCAAGCTTAAAATTTGAGTACTCTATAATATATATGAATTTTGATCCCTACTCGACTTTCAAAATACAATACTCGCTCAACACCAAGTTCAGATCTAATTGCACTTAATAGATACAAAAGTCAAAGATTTCATTTTATTGAAATAAAAATAGTCAAAATTATTTTTATTAGATTACCCAGATTTGAATTTTTTTTTTTAATCCAGTTATGTTGTAAAGTCTTTCTTTGTATCACTATTATATATTTAAACTTTAAAGAAATCACATTTTTAGTTTAACTAAAATCTATGAATATTTTTAAAAAAATTTAATCAGTTTATTTTGTGTTTTACTCTGTTCAAAATCTAAAATGTATGAATGTATTAAATATTGAACATCTTTATGTTTAGACGAATGAGACTGGAACTGTTAGGTAGACAGACAGCTGATGAAGACTCTTGTACAATCTGTTTTGACCGAAAAGCCAATATTATGTTATATCCTTGTAAACACGAGTAAGTATCTTTCAATGTATTGAATATATATTAAGTACTTTTTCACAACTAATATTAGTATTGTCTACTTATTCAAATTATTTAGTTATTTTTTAATTATTAACTTAGATGATATTGTAAATTCAAAAATAGATTTATATTTTTATATTTTTTGCACAAATGGCTAGGTTAGGTTCATTCATATTTAATGAAAAATACATTTGTAATCATGTATATATATATATACCTGGTTAGTTTTAGAATTTGTTAGTATTGAAAATAATATGATTTAAAACAGTCAACTTTTGGATGCTCTAACTCCTGCAAAAACTAAAATAAGTTTAGGCAAGAAAGTATTTAAAATTTTTGTATCATTCAAGTTGGTCATTATTCATTGCTAACATTCACTGGGGTAATTTTTCTATAGAGTTGCTGATTAGTTTTGCTATATTTATTAATTTATCTAATATCAGTGACGACTTGCCTAGAAGGCTTATTATGTATATAACATAGTATTTATGTTGAAGCTGTAATATTTGTTTAAAAATTTAATTCAATAATTATGTTCACTCTTATACACCCATTAACAGTTTATATTTATATCATGGATTCTTAATTATTTTGTCACATTTTATATTGGAATAATTATTTTATTCAATGTTCATTTATCGTGTTCCAGAGGTTATTGTAAACAGTGTGCACAACAACTAACATTATGCCCAATTTGTCGTCAATTAATCGATAGGTACCAGGAAAGCATTCAACGGCCACCAGCACCAACCACAGCTGCTCCTGCAGCAGTTACAGTTCTAGTCAGTTAGCTGTGATGTGATTTCTTCCATTTTTACAAATGATTATCTTATATATAAATTAAATATATTTTCTTTTATTCTAAGTCTTTATAAATATTGTGTATATTAAACAGATTTAAAAATTTGTATAAAATTATCATCTTTCAAATATTAAATTAACATGATACTAGTGTGAAATGAAAGATTTAATTTAAATTTATTTTGATTATTGTGATACAATATCCTGAAAAATATTGCCTCTAAATGATACCAAATCATGATTATTTATTGCTATGTAATACCTTTAAAAAAATATCACTTTTGAAAGGACACCAAAATTTATTATGTTAGGGTGGTTTAAAATATGTATGTTATTTAGAGGAGGCAAACCAAATTTTCAGCATTAAATATGTAATATGTATTGATGACTAGTATATTATAAACATATATATTAAATATGTATGTCACTGTCAATGTGGACAATCAGTCATTATTGGTGATGACTAGTCATTATAGTCGGACAAAGGCTAATTTTGTTAGGCAATGTTGACATTATCTAGACATTACTGATAATGGCTAAAATTAATTGTCATAGTGGGCAATATTTTATTTATTTATCAAGTAATAATATTAATTATTATGTTTATAGTAAATAAAAATTAATACAATTAAAAATTTTATTTATTTTCACAAGATAAACTATTATTAGACTGAATTGCATAGTTTTTTTTTGCCGCTCTACAAGCACATTGATTATTTACACATTTAGTTATGCAATGTCACATTGATACCTCATATATCCTTGGCTTCAAACAATACTGTTGTACCCTGCAGCCTCCCGCAGTTATTTCGTTTTCTTTGACTGACAGTACTGTACTTTTTAAGTCAAGAAAATTTTCCTCTCAAGGAACTTCTTCCGTTTGTGTATATTAATGTTTAAGGAAACCATTTTCTATACTTACAGTATTAAATTAATTAATATTAATATAAAATTTCATAAGCGATAAATCATTTACCAGCTTAGAAAGTACCGATAAATGACAAATAACTAAATATATCAGTCAATATCAGAAATATACACCTATTGATTACCCATATTGACTGGTGTGCACCTTGTCATAACCTACATTGCCTGAATTGCTGACATTGACAGTAACATATATATTATATACTAACTGTAATCGATTATTACATTATTATTCTTAGACCTTTATCTTCATTCATCAAAAGAACTGAAACTTAATTGGTTAGGTTAGTAGTAGGAATTTTATATCAATTAAATAATATTGGCTTTTGTGTGTATATTGTACAAAGAATTTTATATTAACTCATTTACCTAACTGTCTTTACATTTGGCATAATATCTTGTAATGAAAATTGGATTTAAAAATAAAAAAAATTGCCAACATTTTGGACTTCAATATTTAGGAAGCAAGCTCCCTTAATGATATGCTTAATCATGTACTTAGAATACAGGCATGAAATTGCTTTTCGGATCTTTTCATCCCTAGCGTAGTCATTTGAAATAAGTATTGAATTATAGTTCTTAATATTCGATAGTTTTTTAACGATGGATGAAAACCTGGAAATGAAAAATGGAACATTTGTATAATCAGATTCTATAATCAATGGTATTATATGCGACTTCATGAAAAATCACAATGTTGTATAATATAACTAAATTGATAAATCTTATCGATGAAGTATGCAATCTTAATAACTTATGAGTGCAATGTTCTATTAATATTACAATTACAATTATTGTATGGGTCTACAAAAAAACTTTCAAAATTATGTCTCAACATAATTAACATCTGTAAATATTAAAGTGATGTACTATATATATATATATATAGTGTGAACTCTCAGAAAAAAATAAATAACGATACTTTGATGTAAGCATGTCTTTCGAATTATTTCCCTGTGTTTTGATTAACGAGATTAATCGAGATTAACGAGATTGGTAAAATCCAAAGCAAATTGAAAAAGTTATTAATTTTCTACCCTTGGTATATTCATACAAACATCTGGTAGATTAAATTTAATAGTGGTTCTAGTGTGTTTTTGGAAAAAATACTGTCTAACCATAAAAAAAGGCTAAATAAATGATTTTTAAAATGCAACTGCGGTCTGTTTGAAGTCCTTTGAAAATATAAGTATATTATGTCAATTTGTATGGGTTATTTGTAATTATCAAAATGTTTTTATTATATTTCTTACACATCAGTTTAATAAGTTATTAGTTATTACTGTCTATAAAAAATTTCGACAACATAAGGTTTTAAATGTTGTGAAAAATCACTATTAGAATTTAAATATCACTAAACACTTACAAAGGGCAATAGTTTATACTCACACATATGATTGTATCATTTTTATAAAAGATAACATTGATTCTGACTTCAAGTATGAAATACTATAATTAAGCCTGGTAATTTTATCGCCATAAAATGACTATGCTTAAAAAGTTTTTAACAACTATATTTTAAAGTAAACTAAAAACCAATGATAATTTGATATTTGGCGAGTCTAAATATAATACACCTATAATTATATAAAATCAATTTATTATTCTATTAGATTCAATTATTTTTATTTAAACTATGCTGTTTTGCTATTTATGCATATAATAACCAAGAAAATGTTCCCAGGAATCTATAAATATAAATTTACAAAGTTCACTCATTTGGAACACATTCTTGAACTCCTTCAATAGGGTCAAGAATTTGGTTTTGTTATTGCTAAACGTTGTCTGCAATTTTCTTCTCCTGGGTTATTTTTAGATTTGCTAGTCTTGTAGACAACCAATCAACTATAGTTTTAAAAAATAGTAGTTTGCAGATTTATTTTTGTTTTAAATAAATTCAGTTATGGTTAGTATGTTTAGTTTAAATGACAATTAAATTGAAGAAATGTTTTATCTCTAAAAATTGATAATTCATCAATCTGTATTTGAATACATTGAAATAATCGAGTATTATCTAACCTAATTGATGTTATTTTTAATGCATACAGTAAGTTGTATTTCATTGGTATGTCCAGAATCTGAATAAGTACAAATTGTTCTACATACCTAATTCTTATCATTTTTATTAATTATTTATAAAAAAATAATTCATTTTAATATATTTTAACAAAAATAGGTACATTATATATAGATTTTTTAATTACAATATAATACATTCCTTACTTACGAAATTAAAATTGTTTAATATGGTAATATTTTAAGGCTAGCATATATTTCAACATTTTTTAGACGAATCACGCAAGATGTATTTTAATATAATAAAGATGGAAATATTTTTGGTCTTCTTTCTTGCTTAGGACAAGCAGTTTTTACCAGTATTTACCATTATTAGTAATAATTAAGATTTTAAATTTATTACATTCTTAAATAAAATATAATGGAAAATAATATATAGCCAAATCAAAATTTATAAATATAAAATTTAAGAAAAATATTAAAAATATTCGTATAATACAATCATTTGGAAACAAATGTTTTCGTTGAAAATAATGATCTATTATTTACAGCCAATAGGCACTACACCAAACAGGTAATTCAAGTACACATGAAGCAAATTAATTTTTATTTTTTCATAAATAATCATCGAGATATTTTCTATTGATTGATTGTTAAATTTAAACGATGGTTCAGTATATCATTTTATATTGGTTTTTGAAAAAATTGATAGAAGACTTAACCTGTAAGACGCGTGATTCGTCTTCAGTGTAATTATGTTGATCAGGACAGTCGTTCCCGAATGTGTTAATAAAATAGGTAACATTTGTTGTAGCCATTAGTTTGAAATGTTCATAAAATAAATAATATTAATATTTAATACCAACTACTAATTTATAGAAACTTAAAATATAATTTGTTTCAAAAGTGAAATACAATTTATGGTTTTTATTAATTCTAAAAAATTTAACTTTATCAGATAAATGGTCTGAACAAAGATTCTTTTAATGAACATTCAGGTTTGAAATGTAAAACTCTCAGGGTTTGCTCTGAATTTTATTAAAAAAGAATAGTTATTACATTCAAAAAAAAAAAAACAATCAGAAAAATCTCAAAAATAAAATATTATTTATCTGTATGTTGTGTAAGTATATATATATATATATAATATATAAATATATATATATATATATATCTATCAATTAAAATTATAATAATAACAATAATAATAAAATTTTTTAATATAATAATTAAATAAATTGTATTTTTATATGCATTTAAAAAAGTTGGCACAGCCATTGTTGGATTAAATTTATTCGCGAATAACCGTAGCAGTAAAATAAAAATATATAAAACTATTGCGCATAAATATAGATCTAATTAGCACTGCTGTCATAAACACGGTTGTCATCAGCAAAGTAACGAACATCACGGTCTTCATCTCTTTTTAACCTTTTTAGTGTTCCGGTGAGTACATTGCGCTGAGAGTTAGATGAAAAGAATTTTGCTGTAAAAATATACATTCCAAATTAGTTTAAAATTTATAATCTGAACTAGTGTAGTTCTACATTTACTTACGATCATTAGCAATTTGGGTATAAAGAGTTTTAGCAACCATTAAACGGACATTTGGTACACGATCCGACCCCAGGGTTAACAAACAAGGCAATAGTTCTTTAATAAATTCAGCTGTAGACAGACAACTTGTTCCACATTTCAGAATATATGAACATATCTGGGCAAACATTTGTCGTCTACTCCACAAATCTGCATGACCAAAACGTGTTACCAATTCTTTTAACATTAATCCTTTTAAACCGACATTTTTATTAAGTACCATCAACAGGTTAGGAACCTAGAAATTAATGAAAATGAGGTTAAATTTCTCGAACGATAACAATAGTGAAAAATGTAGTTACCAATGCCAAAGCTGATTGGCGAACAGATGATATTCTATCCATGAGTAATGACAGGCACACTTCATGTATATGATGATACATATCTAGTGGTGTGAATAAATGTAAAGATTCTGCCAATTGTTCACAGAAATTTTGTCTAAAACGCCAGTTCCATTCGTAATCAGTTTTCAAAAATCGGCACATCATTGGCGCTAAATCGCTGCGTACACTCACTGATAACATCTAATAATAAATTGAATCAATATTAATTTATACATATTATAATATATTATAGATATAATTAAGTACTCAAAATTATTAATCTAAAATATTGTCGATTTGGCTATTTTTTCTTTACACCTGATGATGAATTTTATTCGAAACCAGTCATAACAATTTTTGCCCTCTTTATTATTATTACTCCTCTAGGCAAGACCTATTTATTTAATTTTTATTTATATTATTTATATATTTAATAATACTTTGTTCCTATTTTTTTTTTGTTTTTAGTTACTCTAACAATATATAAATTTATATAAAATTAAAAATGTCTATAGTTCACTTCATCATCAATTTCAAATAAAACACGCAATTTAAGTTATTTTAGCAATAAAAATATTATATTTTAGTAGCAACTTTACTTATATGATATAGGTAGATGTTATATGAAAATTAATAATTATTGAAATATTTTTGTTCAATAAATGATACAAATAAATTTAACTATGAGAACAGCCAAATTAATGGTTTTAAAATACCTTAAATTATCCCATCAAATCAATAAAGAAATTAAGTTAATCAACTTACATTTGTCATTTAATTTAAAACAATATAAATTCTTATAATTTAATTTTGATTATATTTTATTATTTAATAATGAAATATATTAGTTGATTATTTTATAAATATATCATACTATTGAAAAATAAACTTTAAAAAAGTAAAGTCGTAGATATTCGTTTTAATCAAAAAGATTATAATAAAAAAGTATAGGTTAATTCATCACCAAAGTTTCATATGAAACACGGACCTTTAGTTCTTTTCATCATCTTTTTCTTTAAAAAATATAGCAGAAATAAATTAGGGTGAAATTCATATCAGAAATCAAATTTTTTTTTCAATGATAATTTTACTAATCATATTAATATCCTGGATTATTTATTTTTGCAAACATTTTGTTCAATTATTATAATATAAATTTTATCATAGGAATAATCAAATTTAGGGTTAAAATTTTTAATTTAAAATTACTCTTCCAGATAAGTAAGGAAACTATGTCAAAGCTGGTATAGTTTAAAATAAAACAATACAAAAATAAATAATAACAAATGCATTATACATTTTAAAAATGATAGAAATATATAAAGAAATTGTTGTTTATTATATTTTGTTTATTTAAAAATTAAATATACTAGTAATCTATCTTATTATAATTAAGTTCAGAAAGTAAATCACAAATATTTTAGTAAAAAATAGTATCAGAAATAATATAGGTAAATTCATCACTTGGGTATCAGATGAAACACGGACCTTTAGTTTTTCATCATATTTAAAAAAATAAATACTAGCAATACATTTCAGAAATAAATTAGGCAAATATTCATCACTTGGGTATCAGATGAAACACGGACCTTTAGTTTTTCATCATATTTAAAAAAATAAATACTAGCAATACATTTCAGAAATAAATTAGGCAAATATTCATCACTAGGGTATCAGATGAAACACGGACCTTTAGTTTTTCATCATATTTAAAAAAATAAATACTAGCAATACATTTCAGAAATAAATTAGGCAAATATTCATCACTTGGGTATCAGATGAAACACGGACCTTTAGTTTTTCATCATATTTAAAAAAATAAATACTAGCAATACATTTCAGAAATAAATTAGGCAAATATTCATCACTAGGGTATCAGATGAAACACGGACCTTTAGTTTTTCATCATATTTAAAAAAATAAATACTAGCAATACATTTCAGAAATAAATTAGGCAAATATTCATCACTTGGGTATCAGATGAAACACGGACCTTTAGTTTTTCATCATATTTAAAAAAATAAATACTAGCAATACATTTCAGAAATAAATTAGGCAAATATTCATCACTAGGGTATCAGATGAAACACGGACCTTTAGTTTTTCATCATATTTAAAAAAATAAATACTAGCAATACATTTCAGAAATAAATTAGGCAAATATTCATCACTTGGGTATCAGATGAAACACGGACCTTTAGTTTTTCATCATATTTAAAAAAATAAATACTAGCAATACATTTCAGAAATAAATTAGGCAAATATTCATCACTAGGGTATCAGATGAAACACGGACCTTTAGTTTTTTCATCATATTTAAAAATAAATAAATACCAGCAATACATTACAGAAATATATTAGGCAAATATTCATCACTAAGATATCAAATGAAATACGGATTATTCATTTTCTAACATTATTTAATCATTAAATTTAATGATAGATTAAAAATAATTTACCACCTTAAGAAAAGCAGCAAAATTGTCAATGGCGCCAGACCGCACTTCATCCAAATCCAATACAAGTGATTCAAATATTGGCAAGAGATCTCTGGATGTTGCCTCTTCGCCAATGTAAATTGCTAATTTATGGATATAAGAAGCAGCCTTTCTTCTAACTTTCCACTATAAATAAAAATATATTATTGATACACAATCGGAAATCTTATGAAAAACAATAAACATACAGATCTGTGGGAAGTAAGAACATAATAAGTATGCCTGACCAATCGCCAGTGAGCAGGACCTATAGTAACAAGCACTGCAGGTAACATACAAGCACATTGCGATGCAAGGTCACTGTCATCAAATGCACCAGCCATGTCAGCATAATGATCAAGCAGTAATGCAGGTACAACAAGATCATGGTCATTGAGTTCAGTTGTTGAAGGTTTAGAATCTTCATTATCTTCTTCTACTATTGGTTTCACTTCAAACTCAGTTTTCTTCATTTCAGTGCAATTTAAATTAGCTATAAAAATATATCAATAAGTATAAAAAAACCAATATGTATATACACTCATATATACAGCCTAAGAGGACCACTAAATATTTCAGCTTGATCACTTTGGATTTAAATGGGTTTTTTGAGGTTTTCAAGTGGTGAAAGGGAGTACCAAAATACACATTTTGAAAAAATTTCAATATTTTAATAATTATTTTTAAAATGATTTTCATATAAGAAGTATTTTTTTAATTACAAAATAGACAAAATTAGAGTACATGAAATTTGAATATACAAATATATAATAATGAAAATACTTTTGAATTTATGAATAATCTGTTTTAATGAAATTATAACTATGTTAATCCTTAACTCGATATCTCCAATAATATTAAATTAAATTAAGATAGGACGTAAACAAATACCAAATAATACAAATACAATATTAAAATGAAATGTGTCCAAACTGATGGATTAGTTCTAATGGAATAAACCCATGATCGGCAAGATCCTTAAGATTCAAACCCTTTGGATTTTTTTTTAATGAGAACATTTAAAAATTGTTGTAAACGCAGATCCACCGATTAATACCAAAGATCTAAAAATTAAAATACAAATAACATGTAATAATTTGAAGTTGAATGAAGACCAAATAAAAGCAGTTACATCAAGAGAATTTTTGAGATTTATAAAATCATGTTTGGAACTTCAATGCGGAAACATTGAGCAATTAATTAGATAACACTTATTCATTATTCATAATTATATCATAAAAATGTCTAAAATTAGTGCTGATTTATTTATCTATGTCCATTTTTAATGATATCGGAGATATCACAAGTTTAGGATCAACATAATTACAATTTCATTTAAAATGGATTATTTCTAAATTCAATCGTACTCTAATTTTATCAATTTGGTAATTGGAAAAAAACTTTTTATATTAAAAATTGAAAAAAAAAAATCATCAATAAGAATCTGCAGGAAAAATGTGAAGTTGTTATTTAAAAGAAAGTAATTTGTTTGCACATGTGTAAACCAAAAGGAGGGGTAAGGTAAAAATACTCAAATTTTCTCAAACGTGTATTTCAGTACTCCTTTTTACCTCTTTCAAAGTCCAATGAAATCTAAGATTATCAAGTTGAAATATTTAGTAGTACCTCTTAGCGTGAGAACACACTGTGTATATATAAATGTGTATATCATATAAATTGTAACACTGATTTGAATGCAACTTACAGTTGTTATTCATTGGCACGTACCATAACTTATTTGGAATCATACTTTGAAGTCTTTCAACTTCTGATTCCCTATCATCACAATCATTCTGTAAATAAAAATAGGTCGATTAAAAGAACAATAAAATTATTATAATTACATACTTCAAAACTAAAAGATGATTTTGAATCACAGATGGGTTCTCTCCAATATGCGAAAGTGTTGTATAATTCTTCTGACTCAGTCTTTACGTTATAATCAGCAACCCAAAATCTAAATCAAAATTAATATAAATAAATAAAAAGTTATTGTTTAATAAAATGTATATTATGTATATTAAATGTACCTTATATTATAGAGTTCAATTTAAATGTATCGATATGGTTTCAATTCACTTTTCATTGATGAAAAGGAATTGTGAATAATATTGATAACCTTTTTAATATAAGCCTACTAGAAAACTCGCAATACCCAAAAATTGATACCGAGACAAGCAAATAGGCTACAATATAAAGCTGTGAAAAAAATAACAACTTTTACAAAACAAACATGCATCTAAGAAGTTAGTTAAGGTACTGATCATTTTTCAATAAAAACTAACTATATTTTATTCTAAATAAGATGAAATCATCAAATGGAAAACCAATCAATCACTCTCGAGCATGTATCCCAATTTCCACAAGATAATGGTGGCCATGGAATGTCTAGGTATTCTAACAGAAAAGTTTATATCTGCAACTAATCATGGATCTCTATTTTAAGAGACTAATGGGTCTAGGTCTCTAGGATCACAAAAGAATTTTGCCATGCACTAAATCAGGGTATTTAGCATATACATAGAATAGAAAATATTTTTTTGTAAGCAAGCAAAAAACTGTATTATGAAGTGATAAGGAAGTTAAAAATATGTAATTATATTTTAATTGAGAAAAATATATGAAAAACTTCAGATTGGTTTTTATCATTGCTTCACAGTATCTGTGGCTGACTACACAAAGTAATTTTTGTTAGGTCTAAGGAATATACATATTGAAAAGTGATTAGAAGTAATTTAGTTGTGGACATATGAATTATGATAGTCCCAGTAAGAAGAGAATATACTCATATCAATATATATAATAAATTATTATTATGTTAGTAGAATATACTCATATTGAAAAATATACCGTGTAATACTACCACCAAACATTTTTTTTAACACTAACTTTATGAAATCAGATAGCCTACTTAAAGTATTCTAAAATATAATTCAGAACTATGGTATTTTATTTATCTTGAATATAATTTGGGTATATCAATATGGTTTCAATTTGTTTTTCATTGATGAAAAATAATCGTGAATAATATTGATTTGATATTTAGTATAAGCCTATTAGAAAACTCACATTACCTTTACATTTAGGTACAGAGACAAGCAAATAGGCTAATATTAACAAGTTTAAAAACAAATCAAAGTTATGATTTGTTTAGCAGATCATATAATAAAGTAGTTAAAACACAAATAAATAACACAGCTTCGCCCGTAAACAGTTTTTCCCAGTTTGAGGCGTCAAGTGCTGAATCTTATTATATTTCTAGATTTCTGTATATACCTAATATATAGTATTGAATTTATAGTTGATCATATTTAGGAGATACGTTTGACATAAGATCATAATTATACATACGACGTTATATTTATTTTATTGTTGTATATAATAAATTAATGTATATAGATATAGCTTTCGTAATCCAGCATTGTCAAACATATTTTATTAAAATTGTATTTGTAATAGGTTGATTAAAATTTGAATTTGTCCTTTAAATCTCGCTATAACAAATTGTATTTGTGTTTATACTATTGATATAACGAATTTTGACGCAACAAACTTTTGATAAACCGAACTATTGAAATTTGTTATAACACGAGTAAAAAAACTTTTTATAAGTGATTGTCTATTACACTATATGAGATGATTTAGCTAAGTAAATTTTTCTATTTTTACCCCTTTTAACCCCCTTAGGGTTAATTTTTCTTTCAGTATGGTGTGACAAAGGGAAATAGGGATTCATTTTTTTATATATTGATTTGTATTTTCTAAAAAAAAAACAAATACATGTGAAATATAGTCAATAAAAATGACAGAATTAATTAATTTGAGCATTTTTACTTAAATTTTAATTTTATATAATTGTTAGTTAGTATACTAAAAGCTAAATTTTTTTTTTCTAAATACCATAATTTGTACCTACCATATACAATACAACTACAGAAGAAAAAATAATGAGGTACTTTATTACTTACTTATTATCATTTTTCATAGTTGTATCATTTGACCAGGGTTTTTCTCGATCCATTAACAATTCAGTAGCTTTAAAATATTCTTGACTCGTTTGACATTTCATTCTAAAATTTAATTTTTATATTGAGAAAACTTAAATATAATCAAGTAAATAGAAAATGTATTTAATAGTTTATTAAATGGAGATACGGCTTTAAAATAATAAAAATAAATTTTAAGTACTAGAGGTTCGTAGATAATGAGTAATTTTAATTAAAGATCTCAATTTTGGAGACAGAAAAAAAATCTAATGGAAATATAAAAACATCTTTTATGTGTCAGCATTCATAGAGAGAAAATAAAAATATAAACAATTAAAGGTATTTAATAGTAACAAAACATGCTAAGTAAAAGTTTGAAACTTGCAGTTAGTTATATAAATATGAATATAAAACAAACCCAGAATGTATTATTCATGTAAATATAATTTAGGGTAATATTAACAGGATGGTATGATATTTGACAATGCACTATTAAATAAAAAATCTGAATAAGTAAGAAAAATTGATGAAATAGATAAAAATTATTATATATATATAAATAAGTTAACATAATTGTTACATTAACAATAAATTAATTTAAAATACATTTATTATTGTTGTACACACATGTAAATTGAGTTGCAATGAGTTTAAAAAAAAACTAAGATGATCACCCAACCACTCCATGCGTGGCCTGTACATACCTGATGCATTATCCATATTTGAAGTGGTTATTGACCAACAACAAGTAGTTGAATCAGATATAATTGGATAAATAACCATCACAATGTTTCAGATGAAACACGGACCATGGTTTTATCATCATTTTCAAATTTATAATTTATTAATAGTATTGTTTTCATGTACTGAAAACCAGATTGGGGCTTTTCTATATCTAGGAATATAGGAGCTATGCATATTGTGTATAACAAATATAAATAAAATAAGGAACTTACGTCATATAATGCAAATCGTTGGAAAAATTGCTAACCATCATGAGAATATATGTACGAGTAGTGACTAAAGATGTAACAGCAGGAGTTGCATATGTAGTAATCAATGGACCCAAGTTTTCTAAAGCTGTTTGTCGTACAAACTTACAATTGTCACCAAGTAACTTTCCAGCTGCATCAGTTATTGGTCCTCGTCTTAAGGCATCATCACAACATGCCGATAATGGTGCAATAATGTCAGCACATGTTTTTCGAATAGTACCTACTCGGTCATTACACATTTCTACATATCGAGGTAACTAAAAATAGATAAATAGAAACACTTAAAAAAAAATTCGCATATCTTAATATGACTATATAAAATAACTCACCAATATTTTGGATTTGTGTTCTATGTCCAAAGCGTGACAAAGTTCAGGAAAACTCAATAAAGCAGCCAGCCTGACATATATACAATCACTATGACTTTTGTTGATTAAAAATGGCAACACAGTCTTGCACAGGACATCATCACTTACTTTTAGGACAATTTTCCCTACTAACTGTTAAGAAAAAAAACGAATACAAAATTATTAAATATTTAAATATGTAAAAACAATAAATCTTATATTAATATAAAAAATAAAAATTTTATATATTTCAAAATAAAATAGATAACGAATGTAGAAATTGCAGCGCTCATACAAAGCTGGCTGTGATACGATATTAATTGAATTTAAAATGGAAACCTGAACGTGTCACAACCACTTTGAAGAGAACCACAATCCCTCAGATATCATTGAAATGATAGCAGCTCCATGAAGAAATTTCAACTCGTAACGCTCATCAAAGCTGGCTGTGATATGAGTTAAAATATCCAACATTTCACAGTTACTTTGAGAGCATCTCAAGCCAATTTAATAGTAGTTGAATTGAAGACTATGATTAGCCGCCAAAATTGTCAAAAACGGCTGTGATATGATTATTAATATCAACACGTCACATCCGATTTGACCATTTGGACGCCTTCGATTTAAAATCTTTCTGGAAATACATGTATTTTAATAAAATAAATATAACAATACCAATATTGCTTATTATGATAACTATTATGATAAATATTTTAATTAACAGATAATATTTACAAAAATAAAGAACAAATTACCTTAATCAAAATATAAAAAAAAAAAAAATTTAGTGAAGTACAAATAAAATGAATGATTCATAATAACAATAAAAGTCTATGCCTAACCTGACAAAAAATGTCATGTTTATTACAAATTTAAATTAACACTAATAAAACATACACTTAAATTAAACTTGAAACATTTTTTCAAAAATAAAATTGAAGCTTAGTCAGTGTTACTATAACTAACAATTTAAAATACAAAAGTGTATTTATAAAGTTAAAAATTAAAACTAAAATGACGGTGTGTTAGTTGATTGTACCTCATACATCGGCTCATCAAAGTGGCTGTGATATGAACATTAAAAAAAAACACTTCACATCCATTTTGACGGCCTATGTTGGGTATCATGCAGATGGAACTGTTGACCAATATCGATCCGGTGCTCATCAAAGCTGGCTGTGATAGTAAAAAAACATGAGCACTCTACGACAGCCCGCTTTGACGGCAACAGATTGACTTCAAAGCAAATAAATTTGCTGTTGATTTAAATCGATGCAACATGAAAGACAAGATAGTGAGATGATCTCAAAATACATTACATCTCACTACCCATGTCTTTCAACAGGCAACGATTATAATGACATTTTACTTACTTTAATTGTAACTTTAAATAAATTAACTTATATTAAACCATTTTATAGATATAATAAAAAGAAAAATCACAATTATTTACCGTGACAATATTATTTTGTACATGGAGATCATCTGTGGAATTGGCAGCTAATATTAATGCTGGACAAACAATTTCTTCAACAGTATTGTTGTTAATCACACCTTTACTAATTATGTAAGTGAGAATCATCTGAGCACACATTATTACCTATAATTATATAATTGTAATTTTTAATTAATCTTATATAGTTATTTAAGTAGGTATATAAAATAGTAATATACCTGTTCCGCAGGGTCAAATAATGCTTTGATAATAGCCGGGAGTAAAAAAGAATGTATATAAGATCTGAGGTTGTCGTGTTGATGAAAAATTGTGCATAAATAACCCACAGTACTGACCGTGTCCAATCGCATTAGCTTGTCTGTAATACAATTTTTATTTTACAAATTTAAAAAAAATATTAGTACATTTTGCACAACAAGTTTTACCTTCGTCTTTTGTCATTTTCTCTATCACAGATAATATATCTGGAATCATTTCTAGATATTCGGTTATCACAAATTTCATACAGCATGATATATATTTCGGTGTGGTGTTCCTGCAAACAATACATTTGAAATTAAGTATGGTATGAAAAAAGGAAAAACAAAAGCAATCATGATTTATTATTAGCTAATGAGTCATATAAAGAATTAGTCATTTGTGTACCTATATATTATATTATCATTTCAACTTTCTTCACCCCTCAAAAAAATTATTCAATTTAAACATGGATATACAAACAATGATAATAATGCTTAGATATTAGTTATGAGTTTATGACTTTTGAACAATAATTTTTAAGCATAAATAATTCAATATTTTACGGACTAAATATTTATACTATTTTCCACTGTAAACTTTATCATTACATTTTTTTATGTTTAGAAATGATTATCAATTTAATAATAAATACTGAATTTTTATGATACTAGATATCATATATATTATATAATATATATTTAACTACTTTTCATTTTTTTTACATTGAGAAGTACTTTATTTTATTTAGAAACAACTATGAAATAAACGATTTCTTGTTTTGGAAATCTTAGTGAAGACTGCTACTTTAAAATAGCAGGGTGCATTAATTAAGATTATGTGCAAAAATGAAAAAAAAATGTTTTAAATTGGAAATCATTATAAATAAATATAATAAACAATGATTTAATTTTTTTAAATAAATAAAACAATAGTACACGACATTGTGAAACATCTTTTATAGAAATGCCTATAATTAAGAGGTAATATATCCATCATTATTTGGTCGAAAATGAATTTGTTTGAATATTCCAAAATCTAAATTTGGCTAAAAAAGTATAATATACTTTAACATATTATGTTGATATTAAATGTTAACAATTCAAAAAAAGAGAACAGGACCATTTTTTAAACAATCAACCAAAGATTGAAATTGAGGGTAGATAGGCAATATGACCTTGAATAGAATACATAACACAAATATAATGGAAATTATTTAAGTCGAAAATAACAATTTATAATGTTTTTGGAAATAAGTAACAATTAAAAAGTTAAATGGAATAACTTTTTAAGGTCTGTAAGACAAAAACAATGAAAAAAATAACAGGAAAACTTTTATAAATATTTTATATCTAAGACTTGTTAAAACTTTACACTAAAAACAAAAAATGATTTTATAGCAATGTTAACTTATTAAAATACGTTTTATAAAAATAACTGTTTACAAAAAAAATTACAGATGATTTTAATTGCGGGAATTCAAACTAGTATTTTCTTGTATGATGAATAAATATAAAGCCACGGTGTATACGTTTTAGCAGCGTAAAATATAAAACATGTCAAGTATATTATTATATCAAGAATATTTCGAAATATTACTGTAAATATTTCGATCAATATAGGATCCGAAATCGGAAATATATTTTTTAATTTGGTCTTTGGGGCGTCTTTTAAAATTTAAACCGGCGGTTAATAGTTTTAGTGGTAAAATGGTAGAATGTCTGACTCTGTAGATCGATATAATATCTAATATTTATATATTAAGTGTCATTAACTCGTTTATGCAAAATTAATTTATGAATTGGAAAACGACGCCCACTAATTACCAATAATAAAATACGAATTATTGGTAAACATTACCATCTAATGTATAGTAAATTGGTAAAAGTCAAAACTGCGATATTATAAAGCAATTATCATCCAACGGGTGAAGAATAAAACTCCCATTTGACGCACATAAGAGCAACAGAGCGATTTTTAAACCAGAAATCAGTCGATATAATAACATAGCTATTAATATGAATCGAAATAGTCAGATATTTTAATTTAATTAAGTAAATAATTAATAAGCAAGTGACTGAATACAAAAAGTTTATGGCACTTATTGATAGCGTGAAAAAAAATAGTAGAAGTAACAATGTTTGTGTTCAAACTCCAACTACAATAAATCTTTTTATACTTTTGACTAATTAACGATTAACAAATTTATGTTTTTCATACACCCAGTATTGTTTTCCTTACAATCCAATTACTTCATTTATTAAATAATATATACTTCCTATATTTAAAAGTTTATTCATGGTGACATATTTGTATTAATAATTTTTGAAAATCATAGGACGTAATCAATACTAAAGTCAAAATGGAATAGTACTCGAATAAATATGTTTCCGACAAAAATAATATTTTAAGTTGCCATTAACCAAAACAACCGAAGCTGATGGCATATCGCCTTTCACAATTAAGAAATAGGGGATAGGTGAGAAATGAAACGTACTATAAATAGTACCTATACGAAACAATTTTAAAACGACTTTTTAAAATTCGAAACGGTTAAAAACGTATGGACAGTGCAAACAATGTGTGGAACACAAAATACCATAAAAATAAACCAAACGCCGAGGAAAAATCAACCGATTCGCGTAAAAAAAACCACCCTGTACACGGCTGGTATGTGTATAATATTCTGGAGTATACGCTGGAGAGGGGAAAGAGCTATGACGACGAGTGAAAGAGAAAAATGAAATATAATGATATAACGTCACGGCGGCGACGTTAATATTTTTGGGGTGTGGTGGGCGTTTTAAACATAATAATAATAATGCGTAGAAATAGGGGTTGAGATAATATATTGTGTGTGCGGTGGCGTTGTCGGTGCGTTCTCGTTCGTCTCCTCTCTCAACACACACACACACACACACGCACACCCACACAGGACTACCAACCCTATACAAGAGAAGGAGTCGGAGATAGTATAGCGAGAGAGTGCACCGCCGCCGTGCACTTTTCAACCGAATTACATCAACAAAAGGGCAGCACACATCGCCGTCGCTGAGGCCATAAAACCCCCGGGGGGGATTAGAGGACGTACCGCCGACGGCCTGGTTCAAGGTCAACGGTTCGAAATTAAACGCGGGCGATATATACCATCCATTTTATATGACGGCATAGTGATATTATTATTTCCTAGTCATCGTCGGTGACGACGACGACCGACGCTGACGCAACGAATCAATTGCACGGAAGTGATGTGGTGCACGTGGTTTAATTTTTTTTCCCCCGATTAAAATAATGAAATACATAGGTGAGAAACGAAGTATTATATGCGTCGTCGTGTGCACTCACTTAGACCGTTATAAAATATCGGAGTAATGAAACCGAAAGGCGAACACGACCACGACGATAGTATTCGTCAGCGTGTGTGGCGTGAGCGAGCGCGCGCGCGCGCGCGGAGAGTATGACGCACATTCGCGGAGTGTACACACGAAGTGTTTTCAAGTTCAAAATCGCAGGCGCTTTACTATTTCGTGCCGTTGACGTTTAAAATTTGGCTACGCGCAAACGCAAATCGATGTGCGCGCGACCCTACTACACTCACGTCATCGTCATATTGACTTGCAAGTTATAATAACACGCTATTTGTTTAAATAATGAATCTTTTTTATTATTCTTTTCTTTTTAACGCGCGGGTGGAACGTCTCAGTCGCCGATAATGAAATACGGTCGTAAAAATCTTCGCGACAACCCCTTCACTACACGGTTATCGGAAACCACGGAAATAAGCATAGTCCGGGACTTCAAAAGGTCAATAAACAATACAGTACAATCACAATAATAATAATAATAATAATAATAATAATAATAATAAAACTCAAGAATCGGGCGTTGTAAAACGCCCCCGCCGCCGTCACTACCGGCGGGATGACACTGTAACACGAAATCCTCGAGCGATCGATAGCTATTTTTCTCCCTCCCGTCGAACGTGGCAGCAGCAGCAGCAGCCACCACTACTACCACCACCACAGAACCCACCCACCACCGCCACGATCCAACCCACTACCGTCTACTACTACGCTAACCGCGCGCACGCCGTAGTACACGAGCTTTCAGCGTGGTCAACCCGACGGCGCCGACTCTTGCCGCTACGCAACAAACACACGTTGCTCGGCAGATGTGCGTTTAGGATCCAGCCCGTGAGTGGAGGATAAATGGCGGTCTTTAAAACTATATAGGGGGACAACGTGTCCCGTGAGTTAACCGTGTGAAAACGAATTAGAGTGAATTCGGCTAAAGGATTTCCCGATTGGGGTAAAAACAATGGTATACCACGTGGTGTGGACGTTTTTCTCCTCGAACGCCGTAAATACTAAGAACGTGTTTCGTAGATTGCGGCGTGTGGCCATCTGTGAGACGCAACCGTTGGTAGGAAAAAAAACCGCGCGCACCACTACTACCGCCGCCGCCGCCCCGGCAGCAGCATTTCCGGTGACGGCGGCGACGGCGGCTGCGATAGGGTATTCGAACAATTTTCCATCCGGTTCTCGCCCGTGTCGTATACACGATACGTCGGTGAAATAATTTTTTCCCCTCAACGGCGGCGGCCACTAGCGACGAAAAGGTCAAATCCGTCGGCGGCGTGTAACACATGTGTGCGAGCGAGCCCCCTCCACGACGGCACGTACGCACGCACACATAAAAACGGTTCATTCATGAGGACTAAACGATGAGGCGCGTTTTAGAAGGGGTCAGGAGCGCCGCCGCTGCCGTTTGTTACTGGCTGCGCGGCGCACCGTCACAACAAACGAGCGGGTTCATTGTCGGCCGATCGCGTTACTGCGTAGAAAAAATATATATACAAAAACAATACGAATAACTTAACGCGGAGTAGACGTCCGCATAGCGTCTCCAGCAAAGGCCACGCGTGATAAACGTACGTCAACAACGCATCGTTGTAACGTAATAACGACAATATACAATAGGTAAATAGGTACGGCGCTACGACGAGACACCGTCGACGGGTATCCGGAGTGGGGCGAGGAGAAAAACGCGGGAAACGCGCATTCCGCGGTGGGTTAATATTGAGAACGGTTTTCTTACCTTACGGGACGACAACACCTCCGCCGTCGCGTTGTATCTGCGTCCGTCGTTCATGGCGCAGTATTCCTCCAGGATAAAAATAAAAAATTTGCACACACACGCCACGGTGTTGCGGATAAAAAACAAACGAAAAATGTGAAACGGATAAAATAATTAAACGAATTACCGATACCGAAAGAGACGCGCGGCAGCAAATACGAGAGCACACAAGGCACACGTTTTTTTCGGTGAAAAACACGCGTGTACGGTGTTTGTTATTTTTTTTCGCGCGCGCGCGCGCGTAGAGAAAGCGAAAATAAGACGAAAAATCGCACGCGCGTTAACGACGACAACACGCACACGGTCCGAACGGAGAATACACACTACACTACTAGACTATGGCGGTGGTCGTGTGAATAATGAAGGCCAGCGGCGGCGGCGGTGGCGGCGGCAGAACGTACCGCCAGAAAGAGAAATGAGAAAGCGACCGACGCACACACACTCGCAGTGGAATGCGCGCGCTCACGTGAACGTATGTGGTGTGTACAAAACTGTACGCGCACAGGCCGCCGCCGCCGCCGGACGAGAGAGTGCGTGCGTGTGCGTGTGAGCGCGTCCGCGCGCGCGCGCTCGCCGTGTGTATGCGTGCGGGAACGATGCGCGTGCGTGCACCCGCTGACGGTGGATACGAAAAAATGAAAATAAAAAAAAAAATTTATATAAACGGGGACCCGTCCAGTGGGACCAACGGGCGGGTATCCGGTGTGACCGCAGTGCCGCCAACGTAGACGTCGGGGCCGATAACGAGGCGCGAGCGCGCGCGCGCGAGACCGGCACCGTCCCCGTCAAAATAAACACGGGCCATGCGTGCGGGGCCGCCCTTTACGCCGGCGGTCAATGACAAACGGCGTGCGTGCGTGCGAAAACGCCCGGAAAAATAAGGGCGGCCGAACGTGCTTTCTCCGTACGCCGGCTACGGACGGCGGCGACGGCGGCGTGCGCGCGCGCGGGGATCGATTATTGGCACGCGACCGTGAAGAACACCACCTCGGCGGCGACGGACGCGCCGCCGCCGCCACCCGCACGGTGAAAAGGATTTTGCGCGTCTGCGCGACGGCGGCGTTCTCGGAGGGACCCGCCGCCGTAATCGTATTTTCCTAGTCCGCCGCCCACGTCAATTATTCGTATGCGCGCGCGCCGCCGACTCTTTCATATTTTCTTATTATTGCGTATATTAAAAAAAGTACACGCTCGCGCGTTGCACGGGGGAGATATCGTGTAGTAAAACGGCGTAAAAACAACGACGCCCGCGACAGGCGGGGTTTTCATTCATTTCTTTTTCACGAATTTTTTTTTTCCCCCTTGGTTTTTCTTTCGTTCTGTCGCGATTTTCACACGATCACGACGTGGTCGCAGCACGCAGACGGTCGTTCGCTACTAGGTTCTCTTAATTAATGCGCGCTAAAAACGAATCATGCGAACCGAGACTTTTGCACGGCGGCGACATTGAACGCGACGCGCGCGCACGGTGGCGTCTAGTTTTGGCAAACGACCAAATTTGACCGTTTTTTTTTTTGCTTCCTACGAATTAAACCGCACTCGACGCCTGTTGTAGTGGTGGTAAAAAGGGGGACTCGTGGGGAAACGAAAAGTTTTAATTTCAAAAAACAAACACCCAGACGATACATACACATACAAAAAAGGCCTACGTTACTGCGTAGGTAGGTATGTAAAATGTTTTAGAATCAATCATAATTATTTGTTGGGTATTATTCGCATGGAATTTCTTTATTAGGTATTTGATGGAAATTTGGAAAATTTAAATAAATACTGCCATTATTCGC
Organism: Drepanosiphum platanoidis; assembly: GCA_948098885.1. NCBI lineage: Eukaryota > Metazoa > Arthropoda > Insecta > Hemiptera > Aphididae > Drepanosiphum > Drepanosiphum platanoidis. The sequence goes on along the minus strand of OX402528.1, from coordinate 7,443,666 downwards.
GTACAAAACTTTTTAAAATTCGACATAAATATAATTTGATATATTATACACTGTTAGGTTAGGTTAGGTTAAGTCTTCATTTAATAATGTTCTACTTTTTTAAATGAAATACGTGATTAAGTTACCAATACATTGTTTTTATCTTGCCCATAAAATATCAATGAAAAACAATTTAAATGAAAATAAATAAATCGGTCTTTGTTTGAAAACTTTGCATACATTGTTTTTGCATTTCTTTTTTTATGCAATTGGCACAAATATTTACAAATTCAAAGATAGAACAACAATAACAGTTAATAATTCAACATGTTTTTGAATAAACAAAAATGTAATTTTAACTTATAAATTATGTTTTCAGCAATTTAAAACATCATTAATTTAGTAAAATTTATCACATAAAACGTGTTTGATTTTACTTTCAAATTTTACTGTTTAAGAACATTTCAGGCTGCACAAAATAAATTAAGGTTTGTTAACAATAACCACGAGTTTAAAAAAAAGACTAGTCGACATATTCTACGAAAAGAACGCTATCAGACTAAAAGAATATTTTGAACAACTTTAGCATTGTAAAAAAATACAAACAAAAATCCGGATTGAACAACAACCAGTTATTGAAGATTAATGAATTGGCGTGTTTTATTTACCAATGGTATTTCGTTTGTTTTATGTTGTCGTATAAAATGTCCCAACATAAATTGATTGTGGGATTTATTTACTTTAACTAGTGTAGATAAGTATAAAATAAACAATTAAATTTAATTTACATTAGCATTCACTAAATGCCTAAAAATTCGTATTTTTGAGACTGTCAAGTAGACGCCAATAACAATAGTTATTTTTAAAAGGAAAAAGAAGTTCATTACAGTCTCTGCAGAAATTTTATTTCTGTTTAGCTGTAATGCCATGACGTTTTGACCTACTTAATTTATATGCCAAACGATGCAAAGACTACTGACACACTGGTCAAACAAAGTTTTTAATTTACCAAATTCATTCTTCGCACCCGCATCATCAACGATTAACGTTCACGCCACATAATAATGCAGGTTCGATACACTTATTACCTAGACATTTACTGATATGAAGCCATGAAGGTATATAATATTTTAATATTATATTAAGCATTTATATTATAGCCCTTTTGGCTTTTTTAATCATGCTTGTTTACTAAATAAATTAAATTATTTTATTTTAAAAAAGACATTAATCAAAGTACGATAAAAAGCAAAATAAATGGTTCTAAATTTAATAAAAACAATACATTAATATTAACAACACAGTTACGATTTACCACAGTATACTACTATACATTTAAAGAAATATTTAACTAGTATAAAAAAATTTAATTTATTAGATCATATTATGACTTTTAATGAGAATAATATGTAATGTCAAATAACAGAGATGTAATGCTGTTATTGTTAGTTGGTTGTATTTTTAAATTAAGCACAATTAAAACTTGTGTGAACATGTTCTAAACTAACAGTTTTTAAATAGTTTTCTGCATTTTTATTGTTTTAAATCGTAATGTAGCGGACGTTAACTGTGCAAAGCAATAGCACCAGACAGGAAGTAAGAGTTGATGTGTCTGGCTATTTATAGGATGGCCAGGCACACAGTGTGCAGTTAGAAATGAGGTACCACATGACCAACACACCACGGTCGTATAGTTACAATGTGCTCACGACACCATATGGAAATATCGTGAAGAAGTTAAATTCTAGATATGTATTAATCACGAGTGGAAATTTCGAATTTTTTTAATTAGCAAAATTTCTCATCCGACAGCAGGTTTCGGCGGCCATTGGCAACGGGCAAAATTCTGCGATTTTATTTTAGCCCATTATAAAGGTATGGTATATTTGAATGTCTGGCAATAACAGTAGCCAGTTGGCACGAATAGGATATTTTAATTTTAGACCACCGCTACAAAGACCCCCCTGATTATTCTTCGTGTACGACTACTCCAAACCGTCCCGCCGACTTCTCGATCTCGATGTACTGAAGAAAATACCAAATATGTCTAGAAAACGCGTGATTTTATCAACACCACGATGCTGCCGCACAAGAGGATACACAGGGTCGAAAAAGCAGTGTTTGTTTTTAACTCGAAGGGCGGAACAGCTGCAGTCTCGCGCACGTCTGTTTCCGAGAATAGTCGCAACCCTCGGTGATGAAAAAAAAGCCAGGTGGTTAGGACTCACAGACCCAACCCTCCGTCGGCCCTGCTAATTTAATACATTCCGACGGTATACAGAGAGATACTGGTGTTGTTGAAACGTTACCTGATTTCTTCGGCAGACGCGTTGTACATCTGTTTGACCGTCTCGCTGGGCAAATGACTGCCGTGTTGGTTGCCCACGAAATCGAATATTTCCATTGACTCTTCTTCGCCTGCCCCGTCGCTGTTCTGTATCATTAGCCTCTCTATGCCGGCTCCGACTGTAACAAAAAAGTCGAAATTACACGTAAAAACTAAAACTCAATTTGCGCGTACCATTTTTAAACGGTAGACTTCAAAAACAATAACAATAGGAGGTAATGGTCGTTCTGGATATATGTGTGTACTGTTGTTTATTTATTTTTTTATTTTTTTAACCCCCTCGTATGGATTACACACATACACACACACGCACACACACACAAATGCCAATACGGTTTAATCACAGTGCAGTTCGTTGGGTGGTCAAACGAGTTTGCTGTGGTGTGGAGATGAGCCTGGCCGTTATAGAGCCAGACACGAGACGACGACGACGACGACGGGAGGTGGTGGCTGCTGGCTGGCGGCCGTGCGTCGTCGTCTGCATGGTTCATTGATCGCCGAGGAAGCCACGAGCGCGCGCAATGCCACTACGGCGGCGACCGGCTGCTGCTGCTACGGCATGTAGTATATACACACTAAGACGCATAACATATACAACACACCACGTGTCATTCACATGGGTCCTCCCATAGCTAAGGGCGTCGTCGTTATACGACGAATTCAGGCCGAACAAGACCGAAAGAAGCGGAAAACCTGGCTAGAAATTATCGTCATCCCCCTACACCAAGGGGGATGACGTACAGCAATACGTATTCGGCGGGAAAAATTCTTATAACTCTGCATAATGTCGGAAAAATAATACCAAAGTGTCTACACGCACCACCACCCCAGCGGCGACACAACCGAAGACGGCAGCAGGTAAACAAGGGAAATGAATGCCAAGAATTTGTCCGACAAGAAACCGGTTTCGATTACTGTATAAAACAATATATAATACGCGGCGGCCCGTCGAGAATGGAAGACCGTTCGGTCCAATCGGGGGACACGATACTATAAATATATATATATATATCGCACTGATGAGAAGTAAACGTAAACAATGCGCGTCGCGGCGGCGTTGTTATACATACTATATATAAATATGTATTTTTTTTATAATTTATTTATTTTTTGTTTTTTTTTTACATGTTTGTTTCTACACACACGCAGAAAATAAGCTTAACATATTTCCCCCACGCGATGTCTGACTCGCTGCAGCGGTGTTCAGCGTAAATGTTAAGTAACGACATACACGGGACTGTCCTTAAGAGGAACGTGCCCAGACCCTAGGCCACACGCTTTTTAGATAGATTTGAAACCTTTCGCTCAGAAAATAATAACGTGAAATTTTATACATTTCTGATTTTATTTTTTTGAATATTTAATACGAGTATAATTTGTAAACATGACAACCTATTTTTAAGTTTATTAATCTTTTAACAATTACTATAAATGGTAAGAAATAAGCGCATATTAATAATTCAAATAATTCAAAATAACAATTGTTAATAGAAATTATATTGTAAAAATCACGTAAATTTATCGCCCTGGGACTCGGAACCATTCAAAGGAAACACACGAAACGGACGAAGGTGGCGATTTTCATGGCGAATTAAAACGAAAATCGATACAACACCCCTTACGATTACAGTAACCGACCAGGAGACAAATAGCGGTCATTAAAATAAAATCACTGAGAAAAACAAACTAAATTGATCATCAATTTACACATATTTATTTTCATTTACGAGTTGATGACTAACTATTTCCCACACCACAATTTTACTCGATAGTAAATAAACAATAGTTTTTAAGTGTTTTATTCAACATTCAGTTTTTCGTATACGATAAATTCAGTAGAATGCACCAAGAATTACTACGTATTACTATTATTAAATGCATAAAAGAATTAAATACATGCCATACATATATAAAAAATTAAATGGTTTTCGTTTTGATACCAAAATGAGGAATGTTATAAAAACTTTTTCACCGCCGATTTTAACATAAAATGATTAAACTTTAATAATGAATAATAATATAATTTATTCTAATTTACTGTGTCTATCACGTTTTTGACTAGAAGACTCTATGATCAATTTTACGAAAGGTTTATAGTAGCAAATGATGCCTAATTGGTGAATTGAAGGACCAATTGTAAAATTCCCTCAATAGTTTTTCAAACCGTTGAGAAAAAAATTACAGAAAAAAAAAATGGTAAAATGTACATAATCCTGATATTTGACAGAACTCAATTTTTTTAATGTAGGATATTTATTACAGGAAAATACTCTTTATATTATGAGTCATAATATATGACCAATAAATGGAATAACTTAAATTGAAGTTTTGTGTTTTTTACATGAAAACTATAAATAAAGTTAAATTAATAAAAAATACATCATAGTAAAATATTAAAAATGGCAAAATCTTAAAATATATTTGGACAAGTATTATTTCTAGAAAGAGAATCAAATAACAAAATGTTTGGGTTGATGATTAACTAATAAGAATAATATATGTATACATATATTATAATATCATTATTATTATTAATAATATTAATTATATCATTATTATATCATAAGACATAATATGTGATATTGTTTATATCTGATAACTATTTAAATAGAATATAGGAATTCAGGTAAATAAAATTTAACAAAAATACCATTTGAAGTAAGTAGGTAGTACAACATATTTTTCAGATTTAATTATCACTGAACTTTGATTTATTGTAAAGGCAACAATAAAACATATCAAACAAATTATTTATTTACTATCTCTTTCAGATAATATACCTATATGGGTTTTAGTTGTTTATGTAGAAATTAAATACAAATATTTTATTGGAACACATTTTATTTATATTAATTTATTAATAAGAGTATGAAAATAATAATGAAAAAATACTTATGATAGGTATCTATATTTTAGTTTTCAATATGTTTTCCATTTTGATTAACTGAATTGCTTACAATAATCAGTAGGTATTGAAATATTTCTAACTTTTAATTAAAATTTTTAGTATACAGATCCTCCATTATCTTAAAATAAAATAAATAAAATATTAACATGTAGCAATTTAAATACCTAACCATGGGTATGTAAACAAATTATCACATTCTGTTCTGACAACATTGGGATACTAATATAGATAACAAGTGCAAATAATGGAAATATGTGCATAATACAGAATATTCTTGATAATTATATTTATCCATAATAATATAGAAAATTGTACATACTATACAACTGCAAACATGCGAATTCAGTTTTAATTTTGTTAAGGGTTTTTTGATTACATGATATTAATCATAACGAACATAATATAGAGTGATTATACAAAACTTGATGACATCATAAATATTTAGTAAAACTAACATTTAACAAAATTTGTATAATATTATAGTCAATTTTCTAAATATCCTATGTCAGATTTTAGATAAATGTCAAAAAAGAATTATGAAATTTTTTTTTTTTTTAGTTTCCAAGTATTTAAATGTCAATTTAAATATTTCAACTATTAGTTTTATTAAATTAGAGTAAATAGTAGGTATTTATGATGAGAATGATATTAAATTAGTATCCATAATTTGTATAGTATTACAACTACGAATAATTTAATTTACAAATATTGTAATGTTAGTTGATATATAAAACTATTGAATTAAAACTCAATGAATTAAGGAAGAGGTATTTTAAACTTGGCTAGAATCAGAAGTGTAACTAGGAGGGATCAGAAGGTCCAGTGGCGCTATAAGCCTGGACACTTGGTGGAGAGATGCTTAAAGTACTACTGATACTTTATTTATCTATATATTAAATTTTTAAATAGTTGTACACATTTTCAGCCAGAAATAAATGTTTTATTATATATTTTTTTTAATTTAAATATTCAATAACGAATCAACATGACACAAAATCAATACATTATCAATATCTTTTGTAATAAATTATCTTTATCCCCGTTTTTACCTAATTCTAACTTTTAGGTTACAAAATGAGAAGAATAATTTTGTTATAACGAATTTATGATACACAGAAAACAAATATTGCACTAAAATTCTCTAAGTGATCAAAATTAAAAATGTTAAAATGTTGTTTAACACTATGAAAGTACTTAAGAAGTAATTTAATAAATTACTTTTAAAGAATCTACTATATTATTAATTGTAAAACATATTAAAAAACTATTACTAAACAAATTAATTAATAATTATAATGTTAATTAGAAGAGCTGAGTCAATAGCTACACTAAAAGTTTTTTTCTGAAACGATACATATATTAATATGTATTAATATGTATCGTTAAAATGTATCGGCAACACATATATTTGTAATGTACAAAAACGATAACAATTTTATTTTTTAGACATATTAGAAACCTTGAGGTAAACAAAATATAATTTATATCGGTTTATGAATAATATGAGACTCTAAAATATAAAATCAGAAATCAGAAAAAATTGGTATTGGCCTAGCTCTTTATTATTAGAGATTATAAATTTTTAAATTATGTTCTTTAAGTTACATGTACTCAGGTTTGGCTACTTACCTATATAACATAGGTAACATTTTATTGATTATACTAACTCTAGGTTTACAATTTGAGTATTTTAAGAAAAATCATTAGTAAAAATGTGATACAAGTATCTTCTTGTTGGTAAATTTTTTTGAAAAAAAAATTAATCATTTTTAGATTTCTTCTCTGTAATCAGTATTAGAAGTAGAATATTTTACTTAAAGTATGTACCTACTTAATAATAAATAAATTGTTAATAAATTATATAAATACAACAATAATTTAACCCAGTAATTATTTAAATATACATCATGTGTTAAACGTTTTTTTTTTGATCCATCAATAATTTTACCTCTTAGTTATATTATAATTTAGTTACAATACCTACAATAATAGCTGTACACTTCATATTATATTTGTACTTGACATCTATAGGTAATATGTAAAACAAAGTTACATAATAAATATAAGGGTTCTCTTAATAACTAATTGTGCAACTGTCCACTAAATAATAATACTTTCCTTAACTATATTGAATAAGACATACATTCAATGATAGATATTATTACATAGTACATACACATGGGCAATAATATAATTAATATTTTACTATCAAAATAAGATTTCAATTAAATTTATTTTTTAATTCTAAAGCTGTACTTTCTACTTGAAACAGATTTTAGCATACTAAACGGTAAATAATATCAAATTACTTCACTGTTTAGTATTTAATAAAACATACTAATATCTAATAAGTAATTAAATACAAAATAAATATTGATTAATATTTATTCAGATAAAAAGTTATAAATGAATAAAATATTATACTATATTATATTATGTCCAGGGCTCAGAAGTTCAGCAAATGCATATTTTCCTTGGTTCATCCTAAATCTAAAGAGAGATACAAAAATGTTTCACACTTCTTTGATATCATACATGAAATTTTATTTTGCAATTTTTTGGTTTATAGTGGGTTTTTAGTGCTATTTTTGGGTATATTTTCATATAATAGAGGAAATAATCACATATTGTTGAATATAATGGTTTACTTGGTTATATTTTTAAAAATATTTGAATTATTGAAAATAAATAGGCCTTAACGAATAATATTTCATGTTTTCGCCACCAACAACTCCATCGACAGTCCTCTCTATCTTTCAAATTCGAAAATATAAGAAAACATTGAATAATCCAGTATAATTTCCAATTTCATATGTGAAATAATTTAATTATAAGAAGACTTTTACAAATATATTTAAGTAATTTAACATTTTTCTTAACAGTTTATAATTCAACCAGTCCAGACAATCCCTGGCGTCTATGAGCCCAAAAATCTTAAAAATTGTAAAATTACATTTTTTTTTCGAATAAATTTAAAAGTTTTTCAAGTTAAATGCATGTTTTTTGATTTTTCATGCTATTTAAAGCGCAGATTTTGAATTAAGTGCATATTTAAGAGCTAAAAAGTAACATTTTTAGTGCAACATCTTCCGAACCCTGCTAATGTTGGTTACTACTTAATCCTTGAACTAAATATACCTACTAATTAATGATAATTAAATTAACCCATATAATAAGTTGATGCCTAGATACCTAGTATTTATTTAAAATAAAATTGAATCTTGATGGTATAAATAAAGTTAAAAAATAGTATAAATCTGAATATGAAGTTGATTTATTTAAAATTAAACAAGGTGTCAACTGACAAGCTTTAGTATGTTGTTAATTTTTAATTTTACTTTACTGTTTACATCAGGTTAACTAGTATAATATGCTTTTAATACTAATTATTAATTTTCCACCAGTTTGTAAGAAGCACTAAGTACATGTATTTGTTAACTACTAGCATAAATAATATAATGATAAACTGTAACCTGGGTAATAAATTAGATTTAAAATTTCCCACTTAATATGACAAGAAAAAAAATGTAAATGGTAATATAAGTAATTATAAATCGTATGCAGTTTAATTTTTCTAATATCAACACCTACATAAAAGTAATAAACATATTTATGGTTTTAAAACTGTATACCATGTACTCAAGTACAAAAACAGTTTCAAGAAATGAAAGTGATATTTAAAGGCTTATAAAATGCAATGCAGACGTCTACCCGCCCACATAGTTAGTTATTTATTGTGACTACCTATCACAATTTTGTGGTCTGGCTGTACACACCATTAATAATTAAGAAATATTCAATAGGTAGATTAATATTTTTAACACAGATTTATCATGAACAAAATATTAGAAGTAATACCTAGGTACACAAACATTTAGATAAAATACCTAAGTATTTAAATCTAACAAATCAAAACAATATCGACACACATAATACGTATTACCTATACTATAACCGGACATATTTTCATAAATATTTGGAAAACAATCATTGAAACTTAACGAAAGACAGCCAGAAGTTCTACGATTGCATAACAACGGCAGTCAACTCAATAATCGCATTCTACGGCTCTATAAGTACCAATCGGCGAAAGCAAATCCTACGATTATAGGATATGATGTTGATGAGCCGAACGGTAGTAGCCGAAGGAGAGTCAAGAGATACACCCGGGGTACAAAACAAACCCAGGGTGTGTGTGTATGTATGAGGTGTGGGCGCATGGGATGTTAATAGACATTTACCTTGGACTAACGATCCCAGGAACAGCGACCTCTTGTTTTCTTGGAAAACCATGGCTGCGGCGTGGTGCATGTTGTTCTTTCGAAGTACGTTCTGGGCACGCGGAAGACGACGGGCCCACGGTCAGATGGGCTGTTGATACGGCGACAAAATCATGAACGCGCGTTAAAAAACGTAACAGCCGCGGTGGTGTTAAAGAAATCGTCGTAACGACAACAGCATACACGCAATAGTCGCGCGGTACCAGTAGGTGGACAATATTAAAGCAATAGTACTATATTATAATAGTATAGTAACAGTAGTAGTGATAATGGTAATAATAGTAATAATAATAATTAACGTCGTATCGAAATGGGAGGGACAAAAGAATCGAGGGAGAAAAAAAAATGAAAAACGAAAATAATTATTAATATAAAAGGAATACAGAAAAAAAAAAAAGAACTAAAATAAAATAAATAATAAATACGCGTGTAGTGCTCTGACGGTACGTCGTATTATAACCGAAAACGTTTTACTACTATCACAACGGTATCGATTGGAGGCGGCGGTGGCTTTAGCGACGGCGGCGGGGTATGGCGGAGCGGACGAAATACGCCGTTGCACCACTCCGTCGAAGCGCGTGGGGGACGCGGAGCGAGGCGGGGATTTTTCGCGCGCGGACTTTCCGACACGCGCGCTCGCGCGCGCGCGACACCGTGTCACAGAGACGCCCGCTGTGGCAGCCGCGATCTCGCTCGTTCTTTTCGCCGGACGCGCTCGTTCAGACGGCTGCTTGCTGTTCCGGATCGCGGACGCGGTACGCGCTAGTCTCCGGGATGAGGACTCGTCGACGACGGGACGCCCTCGGCGAGGGGGCGCGTGCAAAAGACGATGAAACAATAACGGACGACGCGAGACAAAAAAAAAACAAAAAAACCCGCGAGATTTCCGTCGCGTCGGTCGGGTTCCACGTCGGGCGCGCTACGCGGGAAACGGACGCGGACGCGGTGTGGACGTCTTGCGCACACGCTCTACCGGCCGTCACCCTCGCGGACCGTGGTGCCGCGCGCCATGACGAGCTGCACCGTCAAAACAACAATATAACAACAACATAATAATATATGCAAACAAAGCGGACGCAGGCGGTCAACCGTCGCGCGGCTCGGACAAAATATCCAAGGAGATTGTGCGGTTGTTTGTGCCCGCGCGCGTCCAAAACGGTCCCGGCGTCCGCTCACAGATGTCGCGCGCGTCGCGTCGCGTCGGGATTTTGCAAACGCTGCACGGTCGGCGCTCGTTTTCGGGGTTGGGCCGACTGCCCCCGGGCAGCAGCTGCCACGCGACTGGTTCGAGGGCGAAGCGTGTTCCGAAGCGCGTGGCGCCCGCCGAACAAATATTCACCCGTCTCCGTACCGTTCGATTCGACGACGCGAGCCGCCGCCGTCTCTCCGCACTCGCTGCGAGCCTCTTCTACTCGAGACAACGGTGGACGGGGGGGGGGGGGCAGTTTTGCCCCGGACTGCAGATTTCAAGGGGCATCGAATTTTTATTTGAATATATCTAGTGATTGAAATTAAAATATAATGACATATTGTCGTTCTTGCCTACTGCCCCTACCCTTCCTTCAATTATATAAACATAATAATATTCGATTCAATACGCGAAATTTTGGAAATAAAGTTTGGTCATTTGTTAAAAAGTTAATGAGTTTTTATTAGTTATTTATAAGTAGGTAAACTAGTCTATCAACTCGCCTATAAACTCATAGGAGGGGCAAATAAAACGGAGAGCTGCTTGGGGGTATACTCAGCACCTGCAAGTTTCAAATTAACACTCCCAATTTCATTTAGGATTCAAATTCAAAAAACTGTCTATTTTATATAAAATTATGGATATTAACCATAGTTATAAGAGTAGTATACCATAGTTATGGCATCCCAAATTGTATTCACTACTATATATTAATTTAATAGTTTTTAATAAATTATTTTATATATTTAATAATACTTAGCTTATTGATTATTATAACACACGTCATGTAATATTTAACGTATTTGTAAATCACTTTATTATACACTATAAGAACATTAAGAACTGTAATCTATAATTATATGTATAACTGTTACATACAAATTATAAAACCCGGTTTGATATCTATATAACGTATAATAATATGATACAGGCGATCGGCGATCATTTATGGACAAAACAAAACAAAAAAATGAATCCTCTTACCTCGCGTGTTGCTGAATGATATATAATATCATTTATATCACAGTTAATAATTAACCGTCGTGTGCTTCGTGTTGAAAAGAAAAACGCGTTGTTAGAAAATATTACTTTTGCCACACCATTCTGTTTGTTAAACGAGTACCTATCACTGAAGCAGGTGTACTACTAAGGTCACGGCGATGCAATTGCCTTTCTGTTCTCCGCGTCCGAAATACACCAATAAACGCCGAGGCAACAGAAAAGACGAAAAGCATTCCGGACAGCAGTTCCGAACTTTGGAACAGCGGTTCCGGTCTCGCGACGACCATGTTTATGTCATAGGTATACCGTATATACTCGAGGTAACGGTCTGGTCGTCGACTTGTTTGTCGGTTTTTATGTTCCATGTACCTACCTCAATATAGTGATCGGTATTCGACGAACCGTACGTTACCCGGGTTCCGAACTGACTGTTACCAGCCGCAACAACGGTCCCCTGCGAATATATTTTCTCTTACATGACAATAACACAACCGTCGTCGTCAGGTAGCGAGGCCGTGGTTTCGGTCGTTTATACGATCGCGCCATTATTTTATTTTCCTATGGATCGGTTTCACGAAGCGGCCGCCCAACGTAATAGAAACAAAGTCATACCTATCCTACGTAGGTGAAGAATTCGAACGGTCGAAAATGGTTGCGGAGATCAAACGAGAAATTCGATGGAGAAAAAAAAATCGACGGACATCTCGTGAGTACTCGTTTCTGTTTAATCTTGTACCTAAATCTACCGCGTCGTCCGGGTTGTTATTATTGTTTGCCGTTAGCGAAAGTCGCACGATATAGAATTGAACGTGTACGGTTGCACCCCTACTTTTAAAATAGTTCCAATTGGCCAGTTGAGATAATACAATTCAAGCTTCTTCTCGGCTCATCGACAGATCAATTTGTTGACAATTTTTACCTATTTGTAATTTTTTTAAAGTTCAACCATTCAATGTATCGCTGATCAAAGCAATATGAAATGTTGGAAATAATAATAACAAAGACTTTCTTTGTTGTCTGTGATGACAAAATAGATGCAGCCGTGCTTAAAATTTAAATAAACAAACAAAATGAATCTGGTTATTATTGTCACATCACTGCTACTCCTTGGCAAGACAATGTTATCTTGGGGTGAGGCGAAATCGATTCTAAAACTAATTCAACTCTTGTTGCTTATTTTAAGTTTGAAATGTAAAAGTTGATTTGAAAAAAGCAGTTTACGATACCAAATAGCTTGAGTAATATTTATTTTTATTTCAATTAATAATATTATATAAATAATTTATTATAGAATACTCATAATGTTAATAATAATAACAAATTATTACTTATTGATATAATCTAAATCTTAGATTACAAAACAAATTAAACTATAAGAATTATTTAATCTGTTCTGTATTTAAACTAGGTATTCTTTAAATTTTAACAAAATATTTAAAGTTTTTCGTTGAAAATGCTTATATTCCTTATAGATTCACGATATACCTACATTAAAATATGAGTTATATGACGCACTCTAGTGATGAAATCTAAATTATCAACAAATCAGGATTTTAATCAATATAATATTAAATATTATATCTAATATCTATTACAAATTTTTAAATACTTCTCTTATGATAAATAATACTTTATTTAAATTATGATTTAATTCTGATAATACATTTTATCTTCGTGGTTACTACAAGTATATACATACAAATAGTATATAACATTGTGATTTAAACTCAAATACTCAATGTATCTATTTAGTTTAGTTATTTAACGCAAACTCTAAAGGTTAAAGAATTGGAAATTACTTAAATTAATTTATTTTACATTTCTTAATTTATGAACAATTATTTTGATTTATATATGTAATTATAATAAATAAGTTTCTGTAATTTAGCTGTATGAAACTAAAGAAAAAAAATTTTTAAATGTATTGTATTCATATACTTAAATATTACTAAGCCTACTAAGCATGTAGGCTTAGTTTTAACGTATATATTACTTAAATATCTATAAGTTACGGTTTTGAAAAATATAAAATGTTTTAGTAAAACCAGAACATATTTTGTGATTAAAATTTCAGATAAGTATGTTCATGTTCGTGTTAAAACTAGTCTAAACAATTAATATACCATTAATCAATATGGATGACGACTTTTATTTTTTAATTAATATCTAATTACGTTAAATAATATAAAGAAAAGAAAATTAATGTATATTCTCAGAATATCTATAACGACTATAACAATTAAAAACTGTTCAGAAGTATCAGCATTTAGGCATTAAGTATTAAATATTCTTTTAGTTGCAATCAATGGTTGCACATATGCATTAATTATACATCATATATTCATACATGTATGTATACATTTATATAAATATATACATATTATATATGAGAGAGAGAGAGAGAGAGAGAGAGAGAGAGAGAGAGAGATAGATATAGATACAGATATATAAACGATAAATCACTTTTCAAAACTCAAAAGTCAGCTCTTATACAAGCATATATGAGTATTTATACTTTTATTACCTACTTAAAAAAAGGAAAGAGAACAAAATGTCGATTCACGTAAAATAAATGCATGCGAAAAAAAAAATTATAGAATAACGTCTGCAATTCTTTTGAGGCTGGTATCAGTGGTATCTACGAATTACGTGCGCAATTTTTTCACAGAATTATTATAAAAAATTTTTATATTTATTCACTTCTTTATGTTAACACATTTGTCATTGTTACATTAGTTAATGGTTACGTGTAGTTAAAAATATAATATATACCTACTGAGTGAATCTTATGCCATTGTACTTGTACGTATGGGTTTTCATTGCTTACGGAACGATGAAATGTAATTTGGACGAAATGAAAAACGCATGTTTATTTATTTTTATGTTAACTTTAAAATTTGCCATATTATGCAGGTGAAAAAAAACAGACATTTAATTTCTAATCTGTGCTTTTTGGCTTCGTTGTATGTATACTCATAGATTAAATATACTGTATACTTAATCTATGGTATACTTCATTTGTACATTGTACAGATGTACTGAACACGCAACTCGGTCCATCTACTGACAAAACACGCACGCAACTCGATAGTGGCAAAACATTTTTTTTTCGTACACAATTCGGAAGCAGCCGTTACATTTTACGCGGCGGGGATTCTCTTGGTCGAGAAACACGGCCCCAAAAGCAGACGCGTTCGAAAAATTACATACGTACGTTCGCGTGTAACGAATGAAATCGCCGCTGTCCAGTCTTCGATTCTGTAGAAATTCGTCATGTCTGCATTTGCAGTATTTTATATATATTATTTTCACATCGAAACCCACCGAACTAATGAAAGTAAAAATAAAATAACCCCTTTGAGAGAATTTCGATGTTGTGAAATCAGTCCCCGGCCCGGACTTTCTAAAATTTTACCCGCGTCTATCTCAATGTATTATTCTACACGAATGTACTCTCGAGTCTTATGGCGATTTATTGCTATCGGCCAGGCGGAATTTCAACACAAATGAGACATGACAATTGACAATAAAATAAGATCATGATAATATTTATGTTTCATGGTATAAGAACTATATTTTGATCGTTTCGTTTACCATCCCCCTCCCACCAATCGGCCCCCGGTCACCGTGCGTCGCGAGGGATATAATAAAAATAAAAAAAAATTAAAATAATAACGTAAAACGCATACCAACTGCCGTGAGTCACCGGTAACGTACCGGCGGGATAGCGCTATGTTGGCACTCTTGACACGTGTCAAACCAACGCTGATATACGTGTATCGGAAATTCAGTGAGTGTTTACAATTTGATTTCTATTCTCGCCACTTTTCGGCTTTCTGCAGTGTCGGACGCGTGTCTTCATTTCACCCGTAGCCGTCGTGTCTCGACGGTTTTGAATTTTTTTTTTTTTTTTGATTTCGTTTTAATTTTGCTATTTTTCCTCGTTCGCCACCGAACAGTCGCCTTTCATTACCTTCTGCCGCTACACGGAACGTTTAAATCTCACCATATCGTAATATCGTATCATCGTCGTGCCAGCGAACAACCGTCGAATCCGTCACACGCACACGTACGCAACACTCACACACTCGCACACCGCGCCGCACCGAACAGTACACTTTTTCTCGCGCGCGCGCTCTCTCGCTCTTTTCCGAATAAACGACCACCGGTAAATTTATTTTACGCTACAAAATGACCGTGCTCAACATTAAGGACAAGGTGAAGAACAACAAGTTGAACCTGAGTGGCCTGAACCTCACGGAGATACCCGTCAAAGAAATCGTAAGTTTTTCCCGTCGATCAAAGTTCTGCCGCCCATATATATATATATATAGGTACACGTGAGACAGAAGTCGCCACTCTTCGGGATGAGGCACATCCTCCGGAATGCTGTGAGTGTGTGGCAGTTGGCTCAAGTATTACACTGCAGTCCAGCTGCTGCTGTGCCAGCCGGTCACCGTTCGTCGGGCGCCTCGTCTCGGGGATAAGTGTGCACGTCTTTTCACGCGTCTTGACCCACAAATGAAATATTTAATTAAACATAAATAAATACTTGTTGCTGAAATATATTATAATCGTTCTGTTGTTGTTCCCAGGCACCGTTGAAAGTTTCTCACCTAGACTTGTCCAACAACAAGATCACTTCGACAGATGTAAGTTTCTTCATTTGTAGTCATCTGTATTAGTTCTAACTGTATTACTTATTTATTTGATTTTACTCATTTAAAATTTCCAGAATGTTTTCTCCCTGTTGCCCAGTCTGGTAAAACTTGATCTGTCCAATAATCAGATCAAGAGTCTTGCTGGCGATATTGGTTCTTTACAAAAACTTGCCCATCTTTCATTGGCCAACAACAAAATCAAAGATTTACCCAAGGGCTTGGGTAAGCTCAAACAGTTAAAGCACTTAAACTTGGGTAACAACCCATTGAAATCAGAATTAGCTGAAGCTGTTGGGACACAAAGTAATGCGGCTGCCAACGTCATACAGTATTTAAAGGGTGATTCTAAGAAACAAGGTAATTGATTTTAATTGCTTATCAAATTATGGTTTATCTATACAATTTTTGATTTCCTTTATAGATGATAAACAAAATAAAAAGAAGGACAAGAAAAATGTAAAAGCTTCTCCGAATGGTGTCCAAAATGATAAGTCAAAAAATAAAACCAAGCCCAAGAAAAAGCCAGCTGGCTTCATATCCAAAGGTATATTTTTATTATATTTTTTATCGTTTAATTTTTCTGTCACTAAGTATTTTTTTTTTTATGTGTATCTAGTGTTTGGATTCTTTGGCATGCTCATTTCATACACGCTTTTGATCGCGGTTTTGATTGGTCTGTCATTATATGCGTTGTCATATTATGACAAGAAAGCATATGGTAATGTTAAAGCTAAGATTTTGCCCATTTGGGCATCAGCTACATCAAATCTAGATCCACAGGTGGCTTCTAAGGTAAACTATTATTTACTGCAAGCTGGAACTTCATTTGATTTGGCAGTACAAACCAGTATTGAGGCATCTATTAAATCGTACAAGTGGGTCAAAGCAAATCCAACTGTACAGCTATATGCTAAAAACGTACAAGATACATGGCAATCTCTTTGGGATAGTGTATTTAAAAAAGTGAAATCTACGTGATCTGTGACATAGATTGAAAAAAAAGCATAATACTATAAATACATAATTATTATTATGCTTTTTTTTTTTATACGACTATGTATTCCATGTTTCAATTAATTTGGTAAATTTTCTCGAAAACACATCTTTTTCTTCTGAACATCATCGATGTATGTACAACTAACAATTTGCTTGTATGTATGTATTATTTTTTTTTTTTTCATAAAAAATCATTTTTGTCCAATCAAACAATTGAATAACATTTATAATTTTATTTTCTTATTTTTTATAGGTACCTAAATTTATTATATATTTTTTTTAATTTTACTTAAATTTCATTTTTATTAAAACAATTATAAAATAAATAAAAAAGTTGTATTATTTTTTGTTTGTGTTGAATTTAAATCCATAAATAGTTGTTACATTTTTATTTGGATATTAAAATTAACATTGTGCACTTTTTATTTGAAAAAATAATATAACTTACCAAATTATTTGTTATAAAAGATTATTTGTTTTTTTTTTTTCAATATTCATTTAAAATCATTGAATTTTTTCGAATATTATTTCCAGTAATAATATTTTTTTTGTATTTTGCAAAGCAATAATTGTATTTGACATGGACATTAATAATTCATAAATCGTACATCATGTGTACATTGTCACATTACTTTGTAAATATACTTTAAAAATATTTCCTATTAAAATAAATATTACGTTGATACATGGTACATAGGTTTACTATACAATGTGATAAGACGTGTTTTTAATGATTGAACTCTATTACTATTGTTTACTTTCGTGTATCTGATAAAAAATGGTTCTCAATGTGCAAAAGGCTCTTAATGTGGCATGCAAATATTTTAAATTTACAACTGTAATATTAATAGATTGAACCCATATTTGTTAAACATTGAGCACTAGTGAGTTTAAATGTCATAAAATAATTATATTGGATGGTGCTTAAAAGTTTTTTGTCTCCTAAAACGTAAACGTTTTCTCTGTTTAATGTCTGAATTAGTGAATGATACCTCCTCCCCCGTTTAGTTATGGTTAGTTTTGTATAGTATGCAAATTTATATTTACCATTCACCAGGGGATGTATATAATTATAATGGCAAATGATAATATGTATATTATTGGCATTTATTAATTGTAACATTTTATTTTAAATGTAAACAATTGTGTTGTACCTACTTTACTATAGATGAAATAATTCATAATTTTGATTATAAAATTATTTGAATAATGATTAAGATACAAATAAATGATATGAAATATTTTTATTGTGAATGGAATTAAATATGAATAACAACTGTTTCAAACGTTTGAAGTCTTTACTTGCATAGTAATATTAGTTTGAATTAAGTTATCTTTACATAATACACGATAGTTTTTGATTTACAGGTTAAAATTATACAACTTAAAATGTGGTTTTATTTTATATTTCAAGTTGTATCGTTGTTTTTTCTTTATTAATTATTAGTATGATATGTTATTATTTTACAACTAGTAAAATTGACATACAAGTTTAATAATAGGTAATTATAATTATATGCTTAAAACCATACTAATGATTATTAATAATACAATAATAATTATTTTATGGGGATATGGCGCGCATGATAGCGAGTAGTTTGGAAACTACCCATTGATAATACTGCACAGTATGAGCTTCTTAATCTAAAAATGTACAGTTATTTTTAATTTAAAAGTTATTATACATAAATTAAATTGTAAATCATATTATATAATAATAAATAAATTATATTTACATCTCATCTCACAAATGGTTTTTATGTTACATTAGTATTATCATTTCTGAATCCAATATTTTACCTACTTGTTTATTGTTTTTGTTTGTAAGTACTTTTCATTTATTTTTTCTAAAACTACATATTTTTCCACACAATTTTTTTTCATTTTTAGTTTAAACTACTGAATTTTAATGAAGTGCATTATCCATCACCTTAAGTAGAAGCAATGTTGTTAAGTTTCACATAGATAAACAATTTGGTAGTGCTAGTGTTCATTGTGTAATGTATCTGTAATTTGATAGAAGATCTGGGAAAATGTTTGATAATATTTAAAAGAAACATAATGTACATTTGAAGAAAACAATTGTCATTACCTATTTAACAATAATTTTCAATTAAACTTAATTTTTTTCGGTCTTTACCATTTAGTCATCTTTCTTTTTATTGTAAAAATATCAAAAATATGGCAATATTGTTTTATTAGCTTTTGGAAGTTTTATTTTGATACAATTTACTAAAACATGAACCTGTTAAAAATTAAAGATTTCGTTGTAGTTGTAAATTAGTAATATTTTTATTTTCAATTGCAGGGTTGAAAATGTTTTTAACATTCTGCATGAATTGCTTCTACTTAGGTATTAATGTATAATAGCCGAAAAGTCACTGTCGACTTTTGTAAGCAATCATATTTCAACAAGATTGGCCTTTAAAACAAAACAAAGTTTTTTTATTAAATGTAATTTTTTTTTTATATTAAAAGTTTGTTCAACCTGATAAATTCAAAATTCCCTTATGATAGGTATATAAAACTACCCAAAAATGAAACAGCTTGTTTCACTTGCCCCTTTTCGCTCAGAATTGTTTATTGGAAAGCCATGATAAATACATATATGTTAGATGTATCATCAAATTCATAAGAGTACTTAATTCTATAATTAAATTAAAATTAAACCTATCAATCGTTCTTTATGTTTCTAAATTACTTTTTTAAATTCATAGTATAAGAATCAAATAAATTGTAAATGTGTTAAAATATTACATACTGAACAATTCATAAATATATTATACTTTTTTGATTTTATTAAAAGTTAAGTTTTTTAAAATTATCTTATTCAGACTTATTTCATTTTAAAATTGTTAACTAATTTTAATATTTAATTTAATCAAACAAATTTCTTTGTTAGGAGTAAGAATAGAAGCGAATTCAAATATTTAGGAATATTGAATTTGAATGTTTGATTTATATTATAAAGTAACTACCAACCTACTTACTATCAACATATATGAAGTGGATAACTATTGACCAGGTACCTGCCAAGTGAGAAAAACAAGCTTTTGAGAGTAGGATGTTAAACTATCCTATTACTTATAACTTATAAGTATACTACAAAATCTGGCATATTTTTTAGGGTCGCAAGTTGGTACCTACACCATATTATGTTATCCAGTAAAAATGTCTGAAAAAACCATCTCAGAAATAAAGGCCATTAAAAAATGTTCATTGGATAGAAAATTCCAAGTATAAAATAATCAGCGGGTAAACAAGTCCAAGAATGAAATGGCCAGTATATAGAAACGACCAATTACATTATAGCCAGTCGGTAGAAAATGTCCTTTGTAGGTATGTATATATTATATTTATAATCTTAACTGAAATGTTTAAAATATTTAAAATAACTATGTTTGGAATATAAAAATAAAGTAGAAAGGTCTTCAAGCAAAGTAACTTAATGATTTTGTAGGTATAACGTTTTATTATTTTTTATTTTGAGCTCTTAACACTTATTTTAAATTAAAGTAATTTATAATATTTAATAATAGGTAGATATCTTATATAATTGTTTAATTTTCTAAGTAATAAACTTATATGATGCCTCAAAAAAAAAAATTAATGCTACATGGCCATAATATATATTACATAAGTATATCATATTTAAATATTTGTGGGTATTGTTTTAATATTCTCTTATGACATATCAATAAAGTAGCATCATATAGATACCAAAATACTTTATGTTTGAGTATTTTTACCCAATAGAAATGTTTTGTTCCCGGGAAAATATTTAGATTTCGATTTTACCTAGATTTACACCATATCACCGAGTGATTTTGGCTGATTATTTTAGTAGGTGCCTATGTGTTTTGAACGTTTTGCAAGAGCATGGGTATAATTTTCGTTCCATTCCAAAATAATGTGCATCATTGTGACGTGTAATCTCCGGTCGAGCTCGCTCCGTGTTCACAAAAAAAAAAAAAAAAAAAAATGGTAAAAATAATATAAACCTACTATTGATCCGAAAAAAGAAGAGGTTGGTGTGTATACGTAAATAACATACATACGAGTATGTGAGTATGTGACATACCTATTATATAATAGTATTTTAAACCGATTATTAAAGCAATGATGATGTAATAAACTGCTGTTACATACTAATACACTAAACTATATCGCTTTTTTCCAAATGCCGATTTCGCGTCTAAGCAAAATATCGTATTTCAAACTGGTCATATTCGATATACAATACATCCCAACAGCGAATACTTTTGCAATCTACTCCCAACATTCCTATAAAAAATAATTTCCTATGGCCGTCATATACTCATACAGGGGTGCGCCCAGGATTCCGTTTGTGGTGGGGGGGATTATACATTTTAGACTTAATTATGTAATATTAAGTAGTACCTATATAATGATAATAATAAATAATATTAATTTATTATAATAAAATTATATAATATACATATTATATATCAAAATTATTTATCTTTTTATTGTGAAATATTTCAATATTTTACAAAAGTATAAAAAAAAAAAAATGAATTATAAAATAAAGTCCATCCTTCTTGATAATGATGCAAATTTTGAAACAATTTTATCTGCAGTTGACTTTGGAAGGGTAACCGATAATCTTAGCATTTTTTTAAATTTTTTATGTTCGGATAAAATGTAGCATCACATTCCGAAAGAACTTGTAATGCATTCTATGGATTTATATTTTTATCAATTTTTAACCATTTGGTTTTCCAAAGTAAAAAATCTTTTTCTAACGCACTAGTGTCCGGTAAAACAGAACTCTAAAATGTTAAGCATTCTTCCGACGGTCCTTTGAAAGAATTTTAAATGCGATTTGTAATAAGGGTTTCTAGAGGAGATATTTTTTCTCTATGCTTTATGTATCGTCCAACAAGACGATTTGTTATGCGATCCAAAAACGATACGAAGGATCTTTTATAATATTCCGAAGGGGAAGTCGATGGAACGTTATTTCTATAAATTTGTTGTTTAATGCAACGCGGTATATTGATGACTTCTACGTATAATATACATATGTACCATTGACACGTAACTATTACGTAACTATCGTGACTATCTTTAGTGGTGATGTTATTTTATTGCAAATATTTTTTTTCAAATGTTAATTTTTTTTTCCAAACCTTAGACTCGTCTCTGTAGATTGCACGCGTGTTTATTATCACAAAATATGAATTCCAGTAATGGACGAATTGTAAATCAATACTTTTTTAATCCTTTGTACGCTGTTGAAAAAACGTATTACCTTCATAGTTTTTTCGGTTGACGGGTAAAAGTATCGTGACATTGATAAATTACAATGTTGACATAATACTTATAACATTATATATTTCGAATAATAAATATACACGTTTTTTATGTAAATAATAATGTAAAAATCGCTGTTTATAAGTTTGAACTTCAAAAGGTGCCACCTACACGTTTTTGATTATAATATTAATGAAGTGTTTTAGGATTTTATATTTTCAATTCGAAACAGTATTGTAATAGATTCGTTCGTGTTAGGTTTATAACATTTTATATGTCAACGTAATTCGTAGGCGCGAGTGTTAATTGAATGTTGTTCATTTCATAGAAAATTCTTTTTTACACATAAGTACCGTTTAATACACATCCCGTCAGCTTAATTTAATTAAAGGTGGCTTTGGGGGCGAGGATAGAAATGCAGTGTTTCACCTGAACTTCCGGTATGATAATAATACTCGATAAATATTCATCTTAGCTCATAAAGAACCTAATTTTTTAACGAGTTCTTAATTATTCGTATTAATTTATTTTTTAATTCGTCTATTAAGTTTACTATCGAGTAAAGTGATATGAAATAATAATCGTGAAGAAATAATTCGTCTTCTCTAATGATATATAGGTAAATAGATGGTCAGAGTTCAAATAAACAAACAAAATGAATCCGGTTGTTATTGTTATACAACTTTTACTACCAGGCATAATAATATTAGATTTGGAAACCATAGATTATTATGAGGTGAAATGAATTCGATCAGAACGAAAATCGTTAGATTTCTATAGTCAATCTTTATCGTTTCAGTCTCGTTCAAAATGTCCGAAATATTTTATTAATTTGTTCGTTGTCGCGTGCGTGTTCTGTATTTAATTTAAACATTTAAAAACGGATTTTCTTTTTTCGTTTAAGAACGTTAAATATCTAAATTAAATTGTCATTTTGAATCCATTTGTGATGGACGTCACAGTTGTACTGACGTTGGAAGTCCAGCGATAGAAACAAATTATCTCTCAAAGTGGGTAATCCTATTTTATCGTTTTGCAATGTAAAAACGCGCAATAATTCCAGCTTATAAGTCATTTGGAACACACGTCATTTGCATTGACATTCATTTTTTTAATTTTATTATTTTGGCGTGTAATATTTACTAAAATAAGTCGCCTCTCCCCAAAAAATACAAACAAAATTATTGCTGAATAAAATATGCTTTAATGTTCTGATATGATTGAATTGTTTATCAAATAATCAAAATAATTTTATTACAAAATAATTAATATGAAAAATGTGCGTTGATAGATGATTTTTTTTATGATAAGATAAATGTTCATGTATATATATATATATATATATATGTTATAAACTTATAACTATAGATTGAGGATTTAAATTAAAATTAAAACAATGCTTTTTAAGCATAAGATTCGTTTTATAATATCAGAATAAAAAAAATCTTTTCTTATAGTTTTTGTATTTTTGACTTTTTTTTTGAAGGGCTTGTATTATACGTATGGTTTTTTTTTTAGTAAATTTAATTTTAATACATTAAATTCTCGCCCTAGTTATAACATTATAATTTCTGTGTACAATTGAATTAATACATCAACAAAATACAAATAATTACATTTTCGAATTACTTGTCGTACGTCGCGAGATTTAAAAACAACGAATAAGTACGTCCCTTTTGTTTCGGACAAAAGTGTATCACACGTAGGTAACCTAAGTTACGACGTTAAGAAATTTGCGCAGAAATCCCTTCAAGTCTCAGTCTCGTCAACATGGGCCTGTAAATGTCCGGTGTGAACGGCAACACCATGCCCTTGGCTTGTATTTCTCCTGTAAAACGAAAATTCATCGATTGTAAGTTACGTTTCATAAAAATATCAACGACAGAACAATGCGTTACCCTGAAGAACCATAATAGCCGCGATCGCCGTCGGGATACCGACGGTTTTCGCCATCGCCGTGTACCCATCGATTTCTCCGTACGACACGAGAGTGACCAATTTCTTTTCGTACCGATTGTTGGGCCACAACACTCCGATGTCGTGGTACAAAACTACCAGGTCCCTTTCATTTTTACCTGCACGCATACGAACAAATTAACACGGGCGTTTTAAACGGTCCTTTTAAAGCGCGTGGGCGTCTCGGCTAGTTACGCACACAAGGATAGTTTCGAAGCGATGAACTGGGAAAACGTATCCAACGGCGTGCCTAGTTTTTGGACCGGTTCGTCTGTCAACAACCCGAGATCGACGATTTTGTCCAAGAACGGCGTTCCGATTTTGTCGGCTACTTTCGATAGCAGATTCTCGTAGAACAAGTCGATGTCGTTGATCTCTAGCAGCGTGCAAATCAACTGACGCTGTACATTGAGACGGACGCAGGTATTCGAATATAAAAAGAAACAAAGCAACAAAGAAATTCAAAACGTTTAAAATTCATTACATTATTCTACGTATTTACGCGTTTATGATCTGTCTATCTATCTATATATATATATATACATATTATATACAGTATACACACATATTACTTACCCACGTTATGTCCGGTCCGTTTGGATGTAAGGCCGCGTGGTCTTTGGATTCGATGAGGTGCAACTTTTGAAGTACCGTCATCATCTCGGAAAAACCTGTATCAGGATTATATATTTTCAAATATGAGTTGTCGACATAAGCTTGCGCATATCTGAATTTTAGCTAATGCATACAGTATTTTTGGTCCCTCTTCTAAAGTTATACGTATTAGCAAACGTAGTAAGTACCTACATAGGTAAATACTAAATACTATGCCCATTGAATATATTAATTAAACGCGTGTTCTTTAAGTGTAATTCAAAAATATTTTCTATTTTTTAATAATGATTTGCAGTCTTGTAATCATTGTCCATTATTATATTATAATAAAAGATGGATTTTACTTTATACACTCGAGTACGACTTATCGCGGTATTTTACGTTACATTATGTAATAAAAAACATTATTATTGTTTTCATCGCACATTTTAAAAACAATTACATTTCGTTTTGTAATATCGAACAAAATATGGGCCCCCGAACCAAAAGCTTGGCTTTAAAGCTCGTTTTTTAGATACATCTAGCACCCCTTCCTCCCGTGCGCGAGCCTAGAATTAGTCACACAATTATCTGGAAAATAGGAAAATTATACGCGTCCCGAAGCTGACAGTTTGGTGAATTCATGTTACCTTTGTACCGTATCGTGCCCCTGAGCATGGTCTGTACCTCTGCGGCTATCCCGTACAGCTTGGCGTATCGGGTGCTGTCGCGGTTCGGAAAGCCCTCGAATGAAAACCCAGGCAAGAAATCCAAATCCACCACGTTGTCCATTAGCGCGCCGCCGGCGGGTATGTCAATCGTCTGAAAAAAAAGAAGCGTGGGATTCATAATTAGAGAAAGAAAGAAAAAATTGAGTGTGGTTTACGACGTGCCTGTTGATCTCGAAGATATCTAGCTTCCGACACAGTATTGACGAGGGCCCCGCGGGGAAACCACGAGAATTTGTATCTCAGCGGGTTGTTGGAGTATTCCGGAGCCGGTAGTCCGCCGCAGTACGACACGAACGAGTCGATTTTACCGCCTTGCTCGTGTATTTGATCGATGCATTCCATTGCCAATAAGTGATCGATACCCGGATCCAAACCGACTTCGTTGACAACGGTTATGCCGGCCTCGACAGCTCTATAGATCAGAGCCAAAAATGTAATAACATATACACCAATACGCGCAGATGCACAACGGCGTAGCTATAGACGTATCAGAAAAGAGGAAGTCGCGCTAGATAAAGTGAGAAATGAATACATTTATATACATATAGAAAAATAAATTATGACTTGTTAAATTTCAACAACTCTGGTTAAAACTTTTTCATTTCCCCGCACTTAATATAGTAGTATAAAACACACTAATAATTTAATTGTATTTATAATCATCCAACAAATGAAATGATATTTATTCACCGTCGCTGTCGATTATTACACATTTGAGAATTTCTAAGAATTTCATTCTATAACAAATGGCTCGGTTAGAATTTATTTCCAGCGTTTAAATTTAGTATTTTAACACGGATATGTTTTGTATGACTGGACACACTTTCGAAAAATTATCCATCACGCTCGAATGTCACAACTTGTTGCCATAGCAACAAAATCATGTATCATATATATATATGTACGTATACAGATAAAGTATATCAACGCTATGTAAAAGTTCATGAGTTGGTATTTATGAATTTAAAAACATATCTAATATCGAAATTGAGCTCGGCGATAAAATAATTAAAAAATATAATGTTACTTTTTCATACAAACAACCATTTGATGTATTTCTATCATTTCATACCGCCATGAAAATTAATCTATTTTTTTTTAATAATATTTAACCCTTTTTTAATTAAACTGGTCGATCGCTTAACAATTTTTTTTTCAAGATATTATTGCAATCGCGTTGCCCGGGGCAATTTCCCAAAATGTACCTGCGTTACCCGTACGTCTAATGAGCCGCGGCCGGAGGCAACGACGCCGCATGGTTACGCACGGTCGGTTGTCCTACCTGTCGTGTAGCTGCGACATTTGGTCCGAGCAGTACGAAGCCGTTACCATGTTCTTTTTCAGTTCTATGCACTGTTCAGCGACCAAGTGATGAAATTGACTGGGGAGGAGTGACACTACCAAATCTGTTTGACCGACGAGCTCGTTCAGACGGCCCAAGTCCTCCAAAATATTTATTTGAATCGGCATTACTCTATTAAATTTGTTTGCCAAATTGTTGGCTTCGCTCATGTCCATAGAACCTACATCGAGTACGGTCGAGTGTTAAGTATCGGCGGGTTGTTAGAAAAATAACAACTACTATAGTTATCAGTATTATTTCGTTGTTACCGAGCACGATTGATATCGATTCGTCCTTAAGCAGATATTCGATTAGAGGTGCACACACGTGTCCAGAGCCCAGGACCAGTACACGTTTTCCGGTATGATCGTCATCAAATGACTTATGGGAAGCGAACTTGTTAGCCAGTCGCAGCTCTTTGATGTATTCAAAACGTTCCGTTAACGATCCATTGCTAGCGATAATAGCCTATAAAAACGGACTTTCATTAATACTAGACCGTAACACAAACGAGTGCATTCGATTATTACTCCTAAAACAGTTGGTGAAAAAGTGTGTTCTTCCAACGGTATTGAGGCATCCGATTGAAGAATGTCCATGGCGTAAGGAAGTACTAGATTTCCGAATAAATCAGTCGATTCCATAGGCATTTGCGTTGGCATATTATCGATCGAACAGACCAACACTCCGGGGCCTCTGAAACTGTTATACACAGGGTTCGTCAATTACACTTAGATCATTATCAAATTAGTCACATCTTCTATTTTTGTTTTTTTTTAGGCATATCCTGTGATTAAACCGGTAAAGAAAATAATATGACGCCAAAGTCGATATTATATAGGCAAACAAAAATCGATTATATCTCATTTGGTATGGTATTTATGTCAAATTCTAGTCGATCTACTAAAAAAAAAAAGATAAAATTAACGACTAATCATTAATAAATATTTCTGGATGACAAATATTGTTTAATAAAATACAATTATAAAATGGCCATTTTGAATTTTCAAAAAAATAAATTCTGAAATAAAATTTTAATTTTAAATTTTTTTCTCAAAGGGCTCTAGTAAATCACTATCAATCATTACAACAAAATATCTCAAAAATATTGAACAGAACAAAATTGTTTATACATTTGTTTGATTTTGCGTGGAGCCCGGTGTATTTATATCTATATAATATCATTGATTATAAATACTACCTTTTAGTGTCTTTGTGTAAATGCGCGTCGTATAGGCAAAACGGATTATCAATAGTCGTGCACTCGTTCATGAACTCGATAGAACCGCCGGGGTCGGCGGATATGTCACAGATTCCTAGTAGCCTGTGCGGGAGTCCTGGGGCACCTTCGGAAATCTGTATCCACGGTAGCTGAGACGGCCTGAGCAACGATTTGGCGTCCGGCACCGTAAGCAGCTTGGAACAATCCGGAGCCCAATATATCCCGTTGATAATAACCGAAGCGTAGGGGGCGATCTGCGGCGAAATACAATGTCAAGTGTAAACCGTAGAGGCGTAAAGGCGCGTCGGAAAAAAAAACCAAACCTTTTTGTTGAACGTAGACTTATACCTAGACGGATACTGTTCGTATTCGTCCCGGTCGTATCCTCCGCCTTCAATTCTTTCCAAATAATCTTTACGCGTGACCACGCACGAATAGAACTTGGTGTTTACTAAAATATCGTCAAATCACAGACGCCAATCGAACGGATTATAAATACAATTTAAAAAAAATCAATATTTTCCCGTTTTATATTTATACGACATATAAAACCATATGCCCCACCAAGGGCTCGAAAACCAATGTATAATTTATTATTTTTGTAATTGTAGAGTGGGGAGATATACGTATTGGATCTCAAACGGTATCCACACGAAAAATAACACCGGTCATATAATTTGGTTTTTAGTTCGACCTACACTTCAAAATTAACGAAAACTATCATAAAAATAAATTCAGTTTAACGATTCTGTTTGGAGAATTTCTTGAATGCATGTACGTAGCATATACCTATAACTTTTCAGCAAAACGTCATGGGAGTGTACGGGCGTATATGTAGAATGGAAACATCGTTGTATAAACACACACTATGTATTATATTATATTGTATGTAGGTATGTATAATATAGGAGTATTACTTCCGTGTTCAGCTACTTTTTGGAGCATAGACGGCGGGACGTATTCGTGCGGTAGTTCGTTGAATATTTCTTGTGCGCCTTGTGATACGTTTCCCGACCTGTTGTTATTTCAGCCAGACGTTAAAAAAAAAAAAAAAGGTTAACTTTTTCTTCTTCATTAGTTAGAAAATGTATAAAGAGTGGCGTGAGAACGCGCATACCCCGTAAAGACAAATGTAATTGGTCCTATGGATTTAGGCATCATGCCCAATGCGATTTCGTATCCTGCATCCCTTAACGCTTGTCTGGCCATCATTGAATTCCGGTAATTGTGGGCCGGCCCAATGTGCTGTGAACGTATAATTTACGATTTATGTAAGTACTTTTCGGACAGTCACTTGATAAATCAACTATATTATAACATACCATTAGTGGAGTGTGGTGACCCAAAGCTAGCAGTCGCAGGCCCAGACCGTGTAAAATATTTATGATGCCAGCAATGCCGGCGTACTTACCAAAAGCCACTACCCTTTGGCCGGAAGAATCCATCAACTTTTCGTAATCTATTAATCGTATGTTCTTTTCACCGAACACACGAAACGCGCATTGTTTTATTATCGTGTGATTTTTTTTTTTTAGTATTGATTTTTGAATTATTTACCTTTTCTAAAATGGCGTCCAAAAGTGACATATTTCCTTCTTGAGCTTTGATCGTGTGCGAAAACATGCAATACGTTTTGTTTGGCAGTAACAAATCAACAGGCACTTGCTTCACGCCAAACACCACCGACGCCTCAGAAATGTCCTCTTGTATCACTGCGCCGGCGTTTACATATGCCTGCATTAAAGTTTTTATTAAAATTGATTGAAATGATCTTTATATGTTTGTAAACGACACACGTACTTAAGCCGGAACAAAAAAAAAAAAATTACGATGAAAATATTCACATTGTTTGCACAAAAAATGGTGCACTTGTTTTACACCTGATCGTAATTATTTTACTCAATAAATAGTATAAAATATGATCATTGATAAATTTTATTAATGATTATTGATCTTCACGAAAAACTATGTTCTACAATAGATTAAATAATATATTATATATTTATTTAAAAAAAAAAAAAATCATATTAAAATTAAATGTATAATATAAAATAACACTTTTCCCATACCTACATTATTAATATCCTATACGTTATAATTTATTTTTAAACATCATGTTATATTAGATACTTATGTATAATGTATAATAGCCATATGGGTTTATTATTTCTTACTTGAACGGGATAAGCTCTTCTATTAGCCGGTTGAACAATTACTTTGACGCCGTTTTTGGTTAATTCAGCAACATTGGTTGGTGCAAACGGAGCTCTTCTTTCCCATACGGATTGATCTTCTCTTCGTATGGCTATCACTTTACCAGTCTACGAAACATTTAAAACAAATCGCTTTAGATAAATGTCGAATACATATTTCAATCCCTTACGTGTTTTTTTCGGGCTATAGTATAACCGCTATAATGTTTAAAACTTCGTAACATATTTGGTAAAACTTTAAAACAATTATCACTCGTTTAAAACTTTAACAATCACGATTGTATGAATGAAATATGCGAATGTATCTAATTATTACTTTTTTTTTTTTTGAATTACATTTTCAGTTGTACTTAGATCGAAAAACATGCGATTTCTTTCTGGTCATTTTTCTAAATGAACAGCTAAAAGAGAGTTGGCGGAATCGTGTTACAAAAACATTTAGTTTAGATAAAATTTGCCCAATCAAACCATATTATCAAATAATCAAACTTAAATACCAATATTTCTGTGTTAAATAAGGCTAGCCGTGGGTTAAAGTTCTCCAATTAAAGGTTTTCTTATCATTCTACATTAAAATTATTAATGAGGAAACGTAAATTAACAACATATTGTTGAAATACTTTGTTGAATTTTTGTACTATCATAATTTTATTTGGTAAAAATATAATATATAAATAACAAGTTAAAGAAGTTTAGATAAGATGCGATATTTTTTGACGAAAACAAATAAATCCTTAATATATATTTCGTAATTAAATATACTCATGTTATATTTTTGATGAAAATAAATTGTTTATTTTAAACATTTTTTAACATGGGTAATAAGAATAAACCAATATTTACCGATACTATTTTCGGTAGTTTTGTATGAAATATCTACCCTAAAATGTTAAAATATAAACTGAAGATTAAAATTGTTAAATTAATTGAATAAAGTTAATTATTTTACATTTCACTTTTGTAAGATTCGATGAAGTAATCATTATATATGATATTAGATTATTAGCGATAAGTATTATAATTCTGGGACAAAATAGTTCATGGAATTATAATATTTCGAATGTTTCTTTCAATACTTGTTCAGAAATCTGTCATATAAGAAAGCAAATAAAATAACTACCTCTAGTAATAAAATAAAAAGTATTTACATCTACCCACGTTTTAATAAATGCCAGGTATACATGTACCTATATAATGTACCAATTAGCCAAATGGGCAAAAATAAATATCCACGTCCATGTATTAAAATCATGTATTAAGATAAGATCACGTTGGTGAACTTTTGAAAATGAACAATAACAATAATTAGTTCACGTGATATTGTGGCTCAGTAAATTTTTCTAATAATAAAACATTCAAAATCATCGATTATTCTCAATACATTTTTCTACCCGAGTTAAAAAAAAAAAACATTTATTTTAAATTTATAGACAATTGAAATTATTAGCTTTATGTGTTATATAATATTATTGTATTATATGATCAACAGTCGATTGAATATAAAATTATTATTATCAACAGAAATTGTTTTCTACTGAACACAAATTGTCTTTGTACGAGTAGTATATCTGTAGACGGAGACCACACATGTTGGTGTGACGTCCTCATAACATTTAACTTTTTCAATTTTTTTCATTTATTTTTGATATAAAATTAAATCAACTTGCCTAGTAATAATTGCCCCAAACATTATAGAAATTAAAAGCAGTTGAATAACTTAAAAGCAAACAATAAAGAGTATGTTATTACAAAAACTAAGAAGAATTGGCTTAGTTTCTAAAATATGTTTTTTTGATGTTTTTTAAATCTCAAATAAATAAAATAATATGTATAAATAATAGTTTAATAATTTAATATTATTACTAAATAATAATAAAAGTATAATTAAATGGAAAATAGCGAAAGATTTTATTGAAAACTTCCAATATTTTGAATAATGAATGTATTTATAATATGTATGTATAGTTTTGCT
This sequence comes from Drepanosiphum platanoidis, assembly GCA_948098885.1. NCBI lineage: Eukaryota > Metazoa > Arthropoda > Insecta > Hemiptera > Aphididae > Drepanosiphum > Drepanosiphum platanoidis. The sequence continues at coordinate 7,410,997 of OX402528.1, read as the reverse complement.
AGGCATTGGTCCAAGAGTAGAGTGACCAATATCCCCCTCCCATAGACATAACGAAGTTGTTTTTATTATATTTTAATTTTTATCTAACCTATTTAAATATGAAATTATTAATAGGTTAATTTTTTTTATTAAATGATTATTTCGATAGTCACGTCAAAATCACGCATACTTATATATATATGAGATGTGTGCTTTAGCCTTGTATTATAGTTATAGCCTTATAGGTTATAGTCGATTTTTGTTGTGAATTTTAGGCAGGTTTTTTAAATTATTTGGAAGTTTAGAAATCGTTCACACTAAGAAATTAACTTAAAACGTTGTTTTCGATTTCTCAATACATGATATGTCTAAATGCGATTTTAGAGTGCTTTTTCCGACTTTCTACTTAATGAATAAATGTATAATATCTACATAACATAAACAAAAATTAAAAGTGGTCCAATGCAAGTATGCAAGAGTTGTTCTGGACCACTAAACAAAATTTAAATAATATATAACTTGGTTACCACTAACTTGTATGTTTTATATGTAACTATATAGTTATATCTGTAGAAAATTTAAATATCATATGCATATTTAGTAATTTATTCTAATGTATTAAATTTACGGTTAGTAATGAAGTAGCTATATATTTAAACTATGTTTTATAAAATAAAGATTACCTAGGATTAAAATGTATTTGAATAATATTAATATCATATAGCTTTTACTACTCAGAAAAGTCCTATTAGTGTATTTATACACATTATGTGTACAGTGTAAATATTTACTTACGGTAAAATATTGCTAAACAGCTTATGTAAAATTGTATTACAGTTATTGTTTGAAAAAAAAATAAAAAAATATTTTGTATTTTAGAAAACTATTTATTGTCTATAAGTAAGTGGTGGCAGCCCGTTGCTTTTTATGTGAATTTCGTGTAAAATAATTATACTAATTATTGTTTAATGTACATTGTAAATACATATTTAGTCAATTCATTATTGTTTTAATTAATATACACTTCAACGCTGTTCAGTGATAGTAAATAAAGGGTCCTCCCAAACTTCAAAGACTTCAACTAAAGATGACGTATCATTTAACATAAATAAAAAGGGAAACTGTATCTTTCAAACTCCCACTTGAATCGGTGTAAGGTAATCATTATTTACAAATATCAATATTATTTGCTCGTATATATTTATCAAATTTACAATTTATTGGTAGTAGCCTTTTGAAATGGGGTTTGGTTAGAAAACTAAATAAATCAATATAACATTTGTAATTTAAACTAAGCATTTTGCCTCGATGCATTGGAATTCCATTTTCTAAGCGAGAAAGTGTCGTAGAAGTTTTGAAATTATCTAAAGTCTGGGGATGTGTGTTATTATAAGTTGAATCCACATACACACAGGGAGTCTATTCACATGTGTCAGTTCGGTACGTCCAGTGTGTAAACGATTTATTATAGTTTTTTTTTTTTCTGTTCAATCCAGAAGTACGAGTACACAATGTTTATATTGTGTTTTTGATTTTATTTTGTTTAATGTATTATGTTAGGTAACGGTTATACTTTTGTATAGTGTTGTTAATTGATATTGGTCATAAATTTAAAGCTTTTTTATTATTAACTTATATTAAAATATTATTGTAAATATAGAATTTTTTAATTTGAAACCAATGTACGATTGCTTCAGAAAAATGATTCAAGCAAAGGAGGGTGGTAGATAAGTTTTTATTTCTAAATCGTTAAAACTTTATCCACATTTAATTTTATAAAGCTTATAAAAGTATAGTGTCATACAATTTTTTTTTTTTCCAACTACAATTATTTTATTGATATTTTACAATAATAATAACTAAGAAAACTCGAGAATTTCAAAACCATTTGAAAATTTTATTACTCGTATCTCTAGTGTAAAGTAATTTTAGAAATTTTTGAACATTTCAAATTTCTATGATTATTTCTTTCTGAGTAACGATGAAAAAAAATTCGGTTTTCCGGTATTCCGTTAAATGTATTGGTTTTTTGTAATTTATTGTCAATTTTTCGCAATTATTTAAAAAACTGATTCAAAACTGACTCCTCAAAAATCCAACAAGATAGAATTTGGTACCAGTAACCATTCATGAAGCATTAAAGATGAAAATCGGATAATATCTTCTAAAAAAAAACCGTGATGACTGACAAAAAAATAATAAAAAGACCACACTCACATTATAGTAAAATCAATACATTCTTTGCTTGTCTTAGAATATAAAGTACGTAAAAAGAGGGCTTACTTTGATCCTAATATTTTTTCACAACACTATTAGATATTTTCTTTTTTTTCATAGTAATTTGAAGTGGTCAAAAAATAAATAAGCTTGTGAATTTTAAAAATCATACTTGTTACTCTTACTTGCATAAGAAAAAACACAAGTTAAATATTTATTTCCAATGTATTAATTATTTGGTTTTCTATATTTACTACGAGCAGTACAAGCATTAAATCCAAATGGATTTTCGAAAAATTCTGAAAATCGTTGAAATATTCAGATTTCATAATAAATAATTAAACCCCGGTAAGGTATTGAGATAGAATGTTTGTTTTTTATTTTTTGTTTTGTCTCAGAGCATTGGCAGAGGTAACCTTTATTTTTCACATTAGTTACATTAATGTTTATGAATTATTCGAGTATTATTTTTATACATTTGAAGGCATAATCGATGAACTGTTCAAGATTTTGAATTTAAAAATTGATTTTATGAGTAAAGTTAGTTAATTTTTTTTACATATTACTACACTATTTTTAATAAAAATCAAAATAAAATGTTTGCTATGAAAAATATAACAATATTTAAAAAGTTTCTTATAGTGTGAGTTACAAGAGTTGAGTGAGATACCAATATACTAGAGTTTGTCCTTTGTCATTTTTCTCTATGGACCAAATATTAGTGAAGTGGTAACGATCATATGCAGGGGTTGAAATACAAATAGAACTTTGTGTTAATATAGGGTAGATATTTTTTAGTTGTATTATTTGTATACGTTTGATGTTTGAAAGTAAAAATAAATCATTGTATGAAAAAAAAATTCTAAGCGATAAATCTTATTGCACAGATATAAAATATCTAATATATATTATATATGTATGTATAGGTCTGGGTCAAAATTCCTACAGTTCAAATTCCGGCAATTAGTAGGTATTATTTACATAATTGTTTTATTAATTTATTTTATCTTATTGCTTTTAAAATAATTACATATTTATAATTTCGTATTTATTATTAATCAAAATATTATCTTTATTAAGTAAAATGTTTATATTACTTATTTGATAAGGTAGTTAATAGGTTAAAATTATGCCATTTATACATCAATTAGCACTTAGTAGTAAATTACCAATATTATTATTTACTCGATTCATTTATTGGGATTTTGAACCATTGGGATTCTGGCCTGTCATAATAATTTTACTGTCGGGACTTTTAATCAACACATTTATTAAATTACATGTATTATTTATTTAATAAATAATACACTTATACATAAGTATTTTTAAATTTTGACGAAATCGAGTATTTCAAAGAATTTGAACAGTATTAATTTATTATTTTGTTGTTATGTTTATAAGAAATCTCTTTTTAAATTATTAAACTTTCATAGATGTATAAAAATAGAGGTCAATACACCTACCCACCCTTTTTCAATCAAAATCGTTTTCCTAAAGCAATAGTATTAGCAACAGTGGCGGTTTTCCCGGGGAGGCAAGGGAGGCATGAATCAGTATTCAGACCTGTCAATTCAGGAAGGAATTAGGGGCGATGATTTCGGGGTGAGCTTGTTTTATTCAAAAACCTATTTCGGTAAAAACGCCGATAATAACGAAATTATCACGATGAGTTATCACAGCACTGCAGGCGGCGCGAATCACGCGAACGGCGTACTGCGCGGCACTTGAATTTTCCGTTTCCGATTGAAATATATAAAATGCGACGCGCGGCACGTGAATGTTCCGCCGCCGTGGCCGTGTGGTCGCGTACTCGCGTGGCCGCCGTGATGGAACGACGACGACGTGGTCGCGCGCTGTGGACAGAACTCTGGCGACCGCGGTCGCGGTCGTTCGTCCGGAGGTCGTTTAAAAAAAACGACCGTTAAAAAAACAAATTATTTTCCATGAATTCGTAAATGATTTTCATTGGCTGTTCGTTTTTCCAACCTTTTCGGCCGACGCGGGGCTGCTGGTTTTCCCTTCCGTTTCAGTCTTCGTCGGTTCGCGCTAATGTCTGGTCGTTTTCCGAACGTGTACGTGTTTCGAGAATTTTATGCCGACCGCCATTATCTCGTTTCTCGGTTTCAAAATTTCGTTTCGCGGCGATGGTAATAGTAATTATCGACGAATAATCGCACGTCTCACGGCGGTCGCGTGGGTAAAACCAAATTATTTCGTCGCTAAAATACTACCGTACTATCGATATCCGATGTTTGTCGTATTTTTCTTATCGTATCGTCGCCGTCGCGTCCGGTGCGCGCAATCCATTACGCGAGTGTAATGGCCGTCGCCTTCGGATTTCCAACGATTCCGTCGATGCTCGGACGACGTCTAATCCAAGCCGGTAAAGGCTTCGAGTGTGCGTTTTTTGACGTCGTCGTTTCGTATCGTATCGCCGCCGTCGCGTCCGGTGCGCGCGATCCATTACGCGAGTGTAATGGCCGTCGCCTTCGGATTTTCAACGATTCCGTCGAGGCTCGGACGACGTCTAATCCAAGCCGGCAAAGGCTTCGAGTGTGCGTTTTTTGACGTCGTCGTCGTCGTTTCGTATCGTATTCGCCGTCACTCGGCTCGACGATTTTTGGTTTTTTTTATAACATTTCGCGTGAAATTTTCCAACGTTTCGATTTGTGCCGTACATACGATGTGTAAATAAAATTTAACATTTCTTTGCGACAATTCGCGATCGCTCAAAACGGGCCGGCCACAATTGGTGCATCACGTTCGTTCATTATTGTATTGCGATGCCGTCACAAACAAATCTTTATTCGAGGTAAGGTTTATTAATTTATTATTATAGTAATAATAAGATTCGTTTCGACTTATTTATGTCTCGGTCGTGCCAACGAGGAAACATATTATTATTATTATTATTTAAGTACATGATTATTGAAATTATTAGTATATTACACTGAAAAATATTACTATTCTTTTTACCTATTATTGAAACATTATTATCATGGTATTTACCATATTGTATTATCCTGGTGTAACTTTACATCGTAGACGAAAAAAATAATAACGGTTTTATTTACTTTTTTAATTATAATACGCGCGTATACTCACTGGCACAATTAGGCTAAATTGGCAAATCTAGTCCTTTTCAGGGGAAAAACAATATCTGGTCTATAAGGTGTCTATATGATAAGATAAATCTTTTAATAATATGATTGCTCTTAATATTTCCTTCGAAATGTATATTAAAACCTAATAATAAGAAGTAAAAATAATTAATCACCAATATAATAGGTACTTATATATTAAAATAGATACCTATTAATTTACTATTCAATATAACCATATATATAATTAGTAATTACATTATACTTTTTACAGTTTATTAATAATGCTATCTAACCCAGCCTATATTTATTTAATTCAGACTTGTACTATGCACTTTAGTAAAAATTTATGGTTAGTAGGTAATATAAACATATTATCTATTATAAATTAATATTATTTTATATAGTAAAAAAAAAACAAAAAAATTGTCATAAGTAAATAGAAACTCATAAATGAATAAAAAATATAATAATTTAATATATCAAGTATTTAATTAAATAAAAAACAATCTAGTGTATTTAAATAAACAATGTATGAAAAATATATAGGTTATAAAATAAAAACGTGGCCTGAAGTATTAAAGTAATCCAATAGTTTACTTTAAACATTTTTCTTTAATTTTAATAATAATAGTAATGCAAAATCCTTACTAGTTACCGTTAAAGTGTTAACTATGAAAAATAGTAAAAAGTCTTTTGCTGGTTTTGATTTTAAAATAGAAAAAGGTGGTTTTTAAACAATATGAAGGAAAATTATGAGGGTGTAGGGAAATTGTGTCTATATGTCAAGAACTTGAACGATTCCTAGTTGTTGCCTCCCCAAAAATGTAATGCTAGAACGGCTACTGATTAGCAATAGTACAATGGTTTCAAATTAAAAAAAAATTATTGACCTGTATAAATCACCTATCATCTGTATATACTTTATAGTAAAAATTTAAATGTATGTTAATTAATACTGCGTTTTGTAAATCATTAATTCATAATTAATATTTTTTTTAAATATAATTTATATTGTCTATAGAAATAATATATTTTTTAGTGGCAATTTTAAATTATAGATACTAATCTATTTTATTTTACCATTTTTCTTAATATCACGGTGTTGTGTGTTACTTTGAGTGTTATTTAAAGTATAAATAGTTAACATTTTAAGATCATATTTGAATAATTATTCAGTATTAAAGTAGTAAAGTTTTTATCTACTAAAAAGTTTGAAACTATATATCCAAACATATTATATTATTTAGATAAATAATATAAAAGTACAATATGTAAAATATAATATACATAAAACATTTCTCTATCTTGAAATTCTTTTTTATTTTACACTGGTAATATTTACTAAAATATTTTTAATTGTGTAAATATTTGTAGAGAATTAAAAAAGTGAAAACCAGCAAAATTAATTTCGTTGATTATCTCATACATTTTGTAGTTCATAATTTATCTTAGTAACATCAAGGTCAAAATAATCTACAAAGTGGTTCATAAATCTATGATCATCGACTAATATTACGAACTGAATCCAAAGAAAACTAGTTTAAAAAAGGTACTATTTAAAAGAACTGGAAGTTGTTGATAGACTTTGCGTTACTGTTTATAGTAGAATCTTTGAACTTTTGATACAGCTTTGCACAAACATTTCGTGTGAACTTGGAGTAAACAAAATATATAAAAATAGGTGGATTAGATAAATGCGTAAAAATGTATAAAAATACATCTGTTTAAAATTGTATTTATTAATGCTATTTAAATTATAGTAAATTAAAAAGTGGTATTAAATTTTGGATTCGTTTCCAAAGTCATAGTAGTATACTATTAATTAATCTCGCTTTAAATCCAACAACGTCATGGCAAATTAAACGTAAAAGCTTTAACAATCATTACGTTATCATTTTCAATGATACGTATAATAGCTCCTAAAAATAACATCGATCTGCTGTTGAAAATTTAATTGATATAGAATCAATTTGTCCTGCATTTAAAAAATAATTATTGTTTTATTTTAAATACAATTACCTAGTCATAAACAAATCATTGGACTATTTTTTCAATGTCTTTTGATTTATATAGACAACTGTCTAAAATTGTTAAAGAGAAAATTAATTATTTTTATTTTATTTTTAACTTTATGTATGTATAACAATCATCTTAATTTAATTAGGAAACGGCTCTTTTCTGACTTTTTAAGGACGTTGAAAATATAATTGACAATAGTTTTATTAATATTTCATAGCAAATGCTGAGCTGTACCTAATCCTTAATCTATTTGTTGAACATTTTGTAAAAATTTAGGGTTCTTTTCACAATGTAGCCTTGAATTCATTATTAATTCATCACCATAGATAGGTTGGTTTATACTGAAATATTAGTTTTTAATTATTTTTAGCTTATTTCAATAGTTTGTAATAATGTCATGTTTGTTCATTTTATTCCGAAGAAAACTGAGAAGTTTTTTGATTCTAAATATAAAACTGATATCAGATATAACTTATTACTTATTAGTATTAAATATTAATCAATACTATTGCGAAATTTGAAAGGTGTTCAACTCTAATATAAGGTAGAAGAGGAGAATTCGAAATTAAAAGTTTTATACAAAATACTAATTAGGTAGGACATTAAAAATACAAATTGTAATTCGTTGATTTATATTTATAAAGATTTTTTTTGTTGATGTGAATCAGCTTAAATAATAATCAATACATTTACTAATAAATGACAAATAAAAACAGTTGGAAAATTCCTTTCCATTGTAGACATCTACTTAATTTTTTATTCATTATATTTCATAAGTAACAAATGTCATCATTGATCTCTACAATGTAAAATTGTACTAATGAGATAGAATTCTACTTGGTATACATATATTGGAAGTTGATATCAAAATTAGAAGTTATTTACAGTATTTTATCACTTTGGTGACAACAAATTTGTCATAATATTCCATAAAACAAAATCGAACAACTTTAAATCATACAGTTCATTTGAATTATAACTTGTCTACCTATTATTGTTTATACATTTTATAACTATTATAATGTAAGAGGTAGGAAATTGTATTGAATGTTTATATGGTATTTTTATACTTTTGAAGTATTTTTTGAAATTATAAAAAAAATATGACACTTTGGCTATAAAATATTTATGTGGTAATTGTTGGTAATAATAATTATAAGTTATGATCCAATAATTTCAATCTGAAATTCATTTAGGTTAAAAGTTATAACACTTATAACTTATAACACATTGAACCGAAAAAAAGTAAATGAAATATTAAAAACTATTGTTGATGAACATAATTATAAAATTCCATTGCATTTGTATTTAATTTTTTAAGACATTATAAAATTAATTTTCTATAAATGTCTTATAATAATTATATTATTTATATAGTACTTTCATTTAATAATATGTTTGTGCACTTATTTAAAATTTTTTTTATTAAATTAAAATCTTCTTGGATATTCTTAGATTAATAAAAAAAAAAAACCATAAAACACAATGATAATAATATCCACGAGCCAAACAAAAAGGTTTTCTATCGTAATATTTATTATTCTTCATAGTTTACAGCTCACGACGCTCACGTCTTACTCGTACCTGGGTAGATGATATCCGGTAGGTGTGTAAAAGTAAAAATATACGAAACAATCAAACCAGTTAATACCGGTCCGGTCGCATAGATGGCGATCGCAGTGCATTAGTCATGTGGTCGTCCATGGGCGACGAGAAACCGTCAGTCAGTGCAGACCAGCGCTCGAAACGTTTCGCTGGTTCCCTACCGTTTCGTTTACCATCTCGCTTGAATACGTTACACGCCGTCGCATTATAATATTTTCAAATCGAAATTGTTTATCATAAAGGTATATATAATTTTTTTCTCGTTTTGTTTTTGTGTTCCGTGATCTATATATATGTATATATATATTATATATTTATAATTATATACATATACATATATATTTTTATATATATACATACATACATACGTATTTATCAAAAAGATATATATTATCATATGTATATATAGGTATATATATATATGTGTGTGTGTGTGTGTGTGTGTGTGTATATATTACGCGCGTACGTAATTAAAAAAAGAAGAAAATACGGTTAAACGACATGGTCGTCTGGTCCCAGTGTTTCGTATTAATAATAGGCCGAGAATGTCCCTTGGGCACGGCTCCAACGTGAAGCCGCCACTGTTGTTTTCGTATTTATCATAACATTATATCTTGATTTTGTTGAAAATTTCATTTTTTCCCCTACGAATATTATTAAATCCATGAAATACTATCACACGGTCGTACGTAACTGTATACGCGAAACCCGCACGTACGCCTAAACGACGTACGAGCCGCGTATACGGGCGGCCCCATTTTCATCCCCGCTAGACTTTTTTCTCTAAAAAATTGTGTTATCCGGTTGTCGGAGCCTATCGTAACGCATCGTGCCGTCCCACAGGATATTAACTAGTCGTCGTCGTCGTGCGTCGTAAACGGTAACCCGGCGAATCTGATGCATGGATACGTTGACCAGAAACATGCCGTCCAAAAAACAGTACAACCTCGTGCCCAACGACGATTACGACACGAGAATACCTATGCATCCGGAAGAAGCGTTCGAGCACGGTATTACATTCCACGCCAAGGTAAGACGAATTTTATTTTTATTTCTTTCCAAAGTATTTGTTATTCTACGCCGCGTCGCGCCGAGCGGTCCGCAATTATTTTGCATAGTAAAACGATCTCGATCCCGCCGATAAACGCCCGCGAGTATATTATTGTCACGTAGTTACGCACAATGGTATTATTGTGTACAGTAGGTAAATATGTCTCTATGATAGGTTAGGTTCCATGTCGTCCGATTTGCGCGCATTACGCTTTGTTATCAGCGTAAGAAAACATTGTGAGTTTTTAGCGAGTTTTCGCTTCTAACACCTGCCGTATAACCACTCTACCTCTGCGGGTATGTTGTGGTCGATACCGTATACAATATAAATATTATAGAAGCTTTATTTTAATAATCATACGCGTCGTATTATTAACGTATAATCACATAGCCTTTATTTGACAACGATTGCGACATATAAAATATACTTATCTACATAGTGGGTATACACTATTTACTTATGTCATAGGTCAAAATCATTTTAGAGTGTAAAAATATCATTATATTTCCGTCATTCATGTTTTTTTAATACGAGTTTATGATCAATTAATTATTATTTGTCAATTATTTACACTATCGCGATAGACGGAAATACGGAATGTTTGAAAATATCAAAATGTGAGGTGGTACCTACGTCATGTAGGTGATATACATTGTTTTAAAATCACCTATTCTCTTATGGAATGTATTAAATTTTATATTTAACGGATAATGAAGTTTTCGTTATTCCGTACTATTATAACGCTCAAATATTTTGTTTCTAACCTTAATCTTCGTAATAGATTACTAAATATTTTAATTATAATGTAATTTGAACATTGTGGCTAAAGTATTTAATATTTACCTTTCATATATTATAATATTGGTATGAAAAACTATTGTTGTCATAATTAATTGGAGATGGGTAAATTGAATTATAAATAATGTAAGTATAAATATTTTCAAATATTGTACCTACGAGTATACACTATACCATACAACACTATAGAATATGTATGTTTTAGTTCATACCTACCTAGTTAATAAGATTATAAGGATGACTAATTGAATTTGAATATTCTCAATAAATGAAACAGGACGTGTATTTAAATTGCGTCATAAACGTATAATTAAACATGGCAGGAGGGAGTAGGTACACGAGGAAATGTTCTGGTAATCAGCTTACCTATTAATGAGAAAAATTTTACTTTTATCCAGATTTAAAAACAAAAGTACCTATTCAGATACGGTTTTTCATAATATAATATGTATAATATGTAGGTACCTATGTATGTTGATTAAAATATTTTGAGTCAGAGTTTATTATCCATGGCATAGGTTCACTCGGTGGTAACATTATGCGGTTGATTTGACAAAAACCAGTATTTCATTCGTTACGTATTCTGTAGGAACCTATGTAAATTTTATTTCGTAAAGTATTTTTTTATTAGTTTTTTAGTTAGAGTTAAAACTGATTTTTTTCTAGAACAGGTATAGGATACATATTATTTTTACTCGGAGAATGATAACATTTAAGGAACAACAATTAACTTGGTTTATTCTTATATATATATATATATAATATAATATAAACAGGGTTTGGGACTTCCAGCATTTGCTTATTTTTTTGGATTAACATTAAAACTAGCAGAGTGCTATGAAAACTCATGTCATGTTTCAATGACCTCACATATGAATTTTGAAAGTCCTATTTTTAGTTTTTTTTTAAAAAAAATTGCTTTTTCTAGTTGCTTTGATTATTTTTGCTTTTTTGCATATCTTTGCTCAATCATAATACGGGCCACTGACAAAAATTTAGAATTTATAGTTATTTAAAATTGTTTTTGTGTGTTCACGGTTTATCAAAAGCTAAAAATAATTTTTCCCCTTCGAATTATATTATTTCCTGGTAATAATCAACGGGCTTGTATTTCTGCGCATATTTACTTGTCGGGTCGGTCGTTGCTGGTCACAGAATGATTAACTAATCGCATATAATAACGCAGTAACGCTGTAATATCTTTGTAATATAGAAAAACAATTTGTAATTCGATTCGATTTACAATAAAAATAACGTATTTTATTCAAAAAAATTGTGTTTATTGTTTTTGATCGGATTTTTAAAATGTTTAAGTTTTTATTTTAGTGCTTATAATGAAGTATTATAGTGCTTTTTTTGATGATTATAAGTCCCGAACCCTGAATTTATATATATATACATTTATATTATAAATTCATAATATAATATAGTTTATATTATGCATATAAGACGATGTTCGGGTGGTCACCAATATTATTATTTTTGATTCCTGAAAATGTATTTAATTCATCATCATATATTAAGTATATTTTTTTGGGTGCATAATAATTTTAAATATATGTGATTCAATTATATTGCGATTGAAATTGCAATTAATATGCGTTATAATTAAATATAGTTTAACTCTTACCTATAAACTTTCATTCTTAATACGCTATTGACAATTTTCAACTTTTATATGATAAATATAATGATTAATTTATAGGTAATAATATTGTTTATATATATAATGATTAGAAAATAAAATTATTGGTATACAAATAATAGCTTAAATAGTTTAAATATGAAAGTATTAAACTGCATGCCATTTAGAATTGTTTAATACGATAAATGGAAACTTGGCCACATTAATTAAAAAGCCATTAACACAGAGTTATTTGGTACTGCTTCATCACTCTATAAACCAACAGAAAGTAAACAAAGTTAAGCTATGGAATTTTAATAACTATTTAAGTGCAATTTTTCTTCAAGAAAAAATAACAAACAAATAATTATTATACCTTTAAGATAATTGTTTGGATTTGGAAGTTTGTATTTAAGTTATCATCATTCCAATAATTTCAAGCATAATTTAATAGGCATCATGGTAGTTCGTTCATTTTTTTTTATCTTTTTTGAATAAATGTATGCATACATTTGTATATAACAGCAAAAATTTAGAAAAAAAATCAACCGCGTCATATGTTTGACGAGTATTTTTACTATTATTCTACAAGAAAATTGGAACGAGACAATTAGATATGGTTAGAATGAAAGATTCCATTATAAATGATATGATAAAAAATAACAAAATCAAACAAAGTATTTTTCCACAATTAGATACGGATTTTTCCGAGTGAAAATTTTTACTATTCATGAAACGCCGCCAAAGGAACCACGAAACAGGATGAAAATATCTACTACAGCCGCTGACGAGAGAAAGCGCGTTGAATTGTGTGCTTTTAATCGCTGAATGTGAGATCTAAAATATTTTTTTTTTAAACATATGACTTGAAAAGAACGGGAATTATAAAAAAAATTCAATTGGTGTGTTATCTGAACAACTGGTTTCGACGTTTTATGTTCAAGGCAAATCGTGTATCCGTTTTGCAACTTTTCACCTAATTATTATTGATTTCGTAAACATCAAATACTGTCTCAGATTTAATATATGAATCATACTATCGATGATGTCAGATCGACGTATGAGTGCGAGTACAGTCATGGCTATAATTTGCATAATCAATGATACACGTTACACATCAAAGGTATGTCATGTAATTATTATGGTGTGAGAAAAAAAATCCTAAATACATAGTCTATATCACGTTTCAAAAAACTCCGTTGGTGGGGTTTCATTGTTCTAGAAAATCCTATTTGGTTTCCTTCCTGGCAAAACGCTAATGTGCGTTTTAGTTAGTTTATAATTATGCGTTGGACCGATTTCGTAATGAATTTTAATGATGGTCAAAATCATTGACACATTATTTTAATGATCTGATTTTAATTAACTGTGTGAAATCTTGTTTACGAAAAATATTACGGGAAAACGAAATTAACATTTCTTATGAAAGAAAACTCTGAGGAGTATTATCGATAATAGTTTTTTTTTGCTTATGGATTTTATAATTATACTATTGTAATAAATTATTATTATTATTAAAACCGTGCCATTTACCAAAATGCACTTTGTCTCTATTACTTTAGACGCGTGAGCAACATAATATAGTTGAAACCAATTGGTTGAGTCATAAATGAAAATCAATTTTGTCGACCAAAGTGATTGACCTTCTTTAAGGCTGTAGTATCGGTAATGACTCAACCCTGTTACGTATCGGCTATTTTGAACCGCAAACATCGGTTTTTTTTTATATACATTATACTCTCGGACATGTGTGACTTCCGATTTTTTTCCTCCCGCGTTTGCAGAAATCGTCAGCAAACCGTGGCATCGAGCATAAAGATGCTGATTTGAAAAGTACCGATGCGAATCAAGTTTATATTGAACTCGAGGGGAAAAAAAATCATCCGGGACGTTGAACTACACTGTAGCATGAATAATGTACGAGTTTCTGAGACAAAGACATTGATTTTGATGAAACCACGTGGTTGTTTTTCGATTTAGGATTATGAAATGACCGACTGGAATGCCGTACCGTATATGTGATTACTGATTACCGAGTGTTTTTTCCTCTCTTCTTTACCAGTCTTTTATTCTCGGTACATCTCAGTGTACGTGACTGCCGTTCGGTCTCAGAACGGGGTTGCTGAAGGTCAATAACACGGGACAAAGATTTCTTATTATTACCAGGTGGTACGGCATATGTTCGAGTAACCCAGTATGTATGTGTTTATACAAATTCATTATGCGAGTGAAAAAAGATTAGATCAACCCCCATTGGTCATTTCTTGATCTTTTCGACGACGAATAATTATAATATTACATTATTCTTGTATGTTCCAAACTTACTTATTTGTGGTATTTTTATGTCAATTGATCAATTTGTTAAAACTGAACATTTTATTATTATCAAATGAAAATTATTTTGGAAACTAGTCGAAAACTCCAAACGCATGAAATAATTTCACTGTATAAAAACTTAAATATTTTACACTCTGAAACATAAAAAATATTTCATAGAAATATTAATGCCTTAAATATTGAGAAAAGTTTATAATTTGACAATTTAGTGTACAGTTAAAAAATAAAACTTTTAAAAGAAACTCAAAATTCTATATGTATACAGGGAAAATAATTGTACAAAGTATCTTATAAAAAATCAAACTCGACATTTCAATGCAACTTTATTTTATTTTATTAAAACTTTTTTATCGTTTATTGTTTTAATAAGTAGCGGAAAGCATTGTTTTGGTCGAAATAATTATTTTTGCACAAGGAGAATAAAGTGCTTACTATTTCACATTATAAAGTATTTTATGATGTTACAGCATTATTATTTAAAAAATAAGTCAAATATAAAACGTAACGCTCACTTTAGTGTACTATAATACTACGTGATTCACGTAGTACACGTAATGCAGGGGGACAAATAATAATAATTATTACGAGACGTGATATTCCGAAATTCTGTGTTCCATCCGAATGCAAAAACACATTTTATTTGAAAAAATGTCGCACTCACTCGACACATAAAAGAAACTTTACGTTTGTAGAAAATCATTGTGTATTTATTTTTCATTGTCTGTCCGCGGGAGTTTCATTTATTGTTATCACCTTGGTCCTCAGTGAATTTTCGTTATACGCATTTTCCAAATGTAAACAGTAAACAGCTTTATCGTCGTATTGTATAAACGTACGTTCGTGTTTCAATATTACGCTTAGAACGTCGATGGCGCGAGGGTCATTAAGACGTGTCGTCTGAAAGTCATTAATTAAATCTTCGGCGTCGACCATAGGTGGGGGGCTCAAATAGTTCTCAAGCTCCCAAATCATTTTACATTGTCACGTTTAACTAGTTTAATTATTTTACAGATTAATATGTTAAGTCATCGATTAGGATAAGTAACGAATAGTAGTATGATAACATATGCTATTTATAATCAATAATACGTGATATTCGAACGATTTGTTATATTGCTTTAAAAACTTAAACATATTTTTGATTTTTAGCTGTAATAAAAATATTATTTTTAATTGCTATCGAATCATTTTTAAGTTTTTAAGTTGCTGTTTAACTATGGCAAGAAGAAAATAAGTATTTAAAACATTGATGAGGTCATTAAAATTTACGTCCAAATGAATGCATAAGCTCAAGTTCAAAATATGAGGCCCCTCCTGAGAATTTGATCAAGTCTCCGCCAATGGCATCGACATTAGGTATATACAATTCATTACGCGCGTATAAATAATACATGCAGCGGCGATTGGATTCCGGTCGGAATTCAAAATTCTTGACGGCATGGCAGCCTCTACTGTATGCATAATAAAAATATTATCATCGTTATTATCGAGGCGATCGAAAACCGTAAAATACGTACACGGCCGGCGGTGAGTAAGCGGCGCGAGTGTTTAGCTCGCCGCGCTGGCCGGACCGGAATAATAATAATAATAATAATAATAATAATAATATGGGGCATACGTCGTGGATGAGCGTCGTTCGAGGCGGACACTGTCGTATAATACAGGGTGATTCAAAAGTCGTCATCGTAACTCGGCAACCGTTAATCGGTGAACAACATAATATACTAACTGGAAAGTTAATATAGTCGAGTTTTCGTTTACGTCGCTGATGATGATTAGCCGAACTCCTTCGACCAAATGTGTGGACCCGGCGAAGAAAAGCCAATGATTTCGAGATTTCGCCCAGGCCACTCCACATATTAGTAGACCTCTGCACTGCATTGTGTGGTTTATTTTTTCCGCCGGGTTACTCGTAAGATTAATTTTATATGCTATACTTTTCGAAAATCCTAACTTGAATCTCTAAAGCACTGTATGATTAACGATCGGAGGTGGGGGGGGGGGTTGAGTCATATTTTTATACAATTTATCGAAACTCGATTATTTTAATACAATGTTTTACTTCGCCTCCCCAACGTATTTGAATTTTGAAAATCAGACGAAGACTTTTGAATTACTCAGTGTAACTCGCTCAGAATTTCACCGCAAACCGAAATTAATAAATTTTGTTTAAGTCACCGCTACCGAAACGCGAGCGCGTACCAACGTGTTCACACTGTGCTTTTTTCTTCGCTTCTCTTAACTCGCACAATCTACGGGAAAAGTTATTGTCGCACAATGGGTAATAAATGTGCTACAGTATAAAATAGGGGGAAAAAAAAAAATGAAAATATGTATTATACCTACACAGTACACACTATACTATGCGATTCCAAACTTTTTAGCAGATGGTGCGGGATTGGTAGGGGGGAGTGACCCTTAGAAAACAATAGTTGATCATTAATCTCGTAAAATTCTTGCTCGCGGGAACACGAAAAACGTCTTTTTTTTCACTAAACGCCTCGAGAAACTCGCGTGGGCTGTAGATGCAGTGCGTGGTGTGTCGATCATAATATTAAAATTCATAGTCATCGTGGCGTCTATATCTCGTTGTTAGACGGTTACCAGATGCATCATGAATGGCCAATGGGCGTTCACTGCAGTCTGTAGGTATTTATTTTTTTCAGTCTCCTTTCTCAAAAAAATAATAAAATTATGTAGGTACTAAAAAATGTTCGTATTTACCATAGATATTTCCATAGGGTATAAACTACGTATATATAGTGCAGCAGCGGTCCTTAATATTTTGTGGCACGCGGATCCCTGTAAGAATAATAGTTGTACCCATAAACCCTTTCATGGGCAAAAATAAAAATTTATTTTTATTATGTTTATATACTCGAATATGTATAATATATAGATCATAGCTGGTAGTTATTTTAGTTAATTTCTTATTATTTAATGACATTTGTATAATTTTTACAACTATACAAATCATCTATATTATTTACAATACAGGTGTTCGCGTATATTGCGTGTGAGTAGTGTGCTTACACGACTTGAAAGATTGATAATATCGTGGACCCCTGACACGAGTGATGTTGCGAACCCCCCGGGGGGCTGCGGATCACAGGTTACTGCTGCTGTAGTTTATAGTTTTTAGTTTACTGCTTTAGATTTTTTTTTTTTGCTTTTTTTTATAGTTACTACTCTCAATATTTTATCGTTGAAAAATCATTGGTATTATAAGTATATACCACGTATAATATTCTCGAGTTATGTAATGGTACCTAGAGGTGTAATGAAATTTGTTTAGACGAAAATTTTTGGTTTTCTCTAGTATATCTTTGTCGTTTCAGTCTTTAAATATTGTCGTTGTATTACGTCGTCGTCCGAAAAGAGATATTTTTTTGAGTTGTTCGCTGTAGTTTTTATTTTTTTTTTTAGTTTAACCGATTGATTTCATTTGTTTTGAGAACGTTAAACATCTAAATTAAATTATCATTATGAATCCAGTTGTGATGAACGCTACAGTTGTATTGTTGTGAACGCCGCGCCGTTTTGACGTTGGAAGTGATAGAAACGAATTACATCGAGATGTATAAGCAGGTGAACCTAATTCTATTTCGTCGTTTTTTCATGCTAAAATAGTGAAATTGTTCCAGTTTAAAGTCAGTGGAAACATATGTTATTTGCATTGGCGGCAATTTCTTTTATCTCCATTATTTTGACGTGTAATTTTTACTGAAATTAGTCGTCTCATCAAAAAAATACCGCTACACGCATGAATTAATTTTTTTTTATATAATTTATATTTTGACATCGAAGTCATAATTATTATAGACAGTGGATTAAAATGGAAATTGAATTTCTTTGTTGCTCTAAAACAATGCTTATCGAGCACAAAATTAATTTCATAGTTATATTTCGTTCTTATTATACTCGGTTTTTAAGGCCATACCTAAATACGTTTATTTTAAATGAAGTCATTATTATAATACGTTAAAAACCACACGCGCGCAGAATTATTTTTTCCGAATAAATCTTCATTACCTACTTCAACAAAACAATAAAATGTATAATCCGCCTTTTCGATAATATTTATTTGTTTCTTAATTTACATGACAACCAAGGAGACGTTGCACTCTTAAAAACGTTCATAGGGAAGCAGTCGCTTTCTCTCGTTCCTTCCTCCCAAAATTTACACGCCCATGTATTTTTCGTTATCTCATTGACCGCTAAAGTAAAATTGATGAGAACATCATTGGTTAGGTTACCTGCACGTTGTTCGATATAGCTATATTATCGTCGCGTCGTCTTGGTGGCGTAATAGTGTTCGATGCGCGCGCGCTGTGCGAGTTGAAAGCGGTGGATTATTCAAGGTCAGTCCACATTCCCCGGAGCTGGAGGTAGTAGTAAACGCCGCGCGTCGCCTCGTGTGTATTACGACTATCACTGTTACTACTACTACTGTCTATTACTACCTACCACTAAGAATAATATTATGTGTATACACTGCACACGACCGATTATTATCCTCTCGACCGCGGCGAGGAGAACCAAAACGCCGCGCCGCCGTCTCGTCGTCGTCGTTCGTTCCACCCGTGCAGGACGTACGATAATATTAATAATAATAATAATAATAATACACGGTAGTCTGTCGATAATTCGAAAATTCTACGAATCGAACTTCGCGTAAACTCGAATGAAACAAATGTATTTATACGTCCGAGTCCAAGATGGCGCGAGAGTCGTTCTAGTATTCGAAATCTATTTCTTCGTTCGGAAACTCTATTATTCGAACTCGTCTACACGTGCTCAGTAAGTGTGTACCAACGCACTCGTACATACTACACCTCGTATGCGTTTCGTATCGACGAATAATCAATGACGACGGACACCGCCGCCGCCGTAGTTAATCAATAATAATTTCTCAAAATTACAGTTATTTCTCGGCTGTATACGATTGATGGTGTATCGTTTCGCGCCAGTATAAATCTTTGGCGACGGGCAATCAATTGCCGTGTCGTCGATCGGCGGTCGGATCACGTGTACCGTGAAGCGTTTGTCGCTTTCGGTCATTATTTTGCCAACAATAATTTGTACCGCGAATTAATGAATTTAAGATTTTCATAGTGAAATTATTATCATTTTTCTACACGTTTTGTATGCATTTTTTTTCTTGTCTAGATTTTGTCATACAATTGTTTTTTCTCGTTTAAATTCGATATTTTCCGTCTCAATGTAATTCAAACCCTCGCCAAAATCGAAAACTTCGAATTTCCCCCCCCCGTGTAGTCTACGGATTTTCAAATTGCCGAGAGTCTTAGTGTAATATAATAATAATAATACAACGTAAAATAATGTATTAATATCGTGTCCGCCGTGTGGTGTGTGTGTGTGTGCAGCGGTGACCGCGACGTTGCACCGAAAAAAAAAAAAAAAAAAAAAACAGGAGGAGAGCGTACGGTGCGAGCCTGTTTATATAATAGTTATATTCCTACCCACCAACCTCTTACCCACCGTTCGCTCCTACTCCTCTCCGTTGCGTGGATGATAATAATAATAATTGTAATAATAATACACGCGCGCGGCCGTGGTGCAGGCGACCGACCGACCGACCGACCACCTGACGGCCGAGACCCGTCCGTATACATTATAATAAAATCCTGTACTTAATGCATGTTTTGTGTTTCTCTGCTGCGCGCGCGTTAATCCGGATAACGCCGCTCGTCGTATCCGCGGCGTAAACTCTGTTTTTTTTTTTTTTTTGTTTTTTTTTTTTTTTATGACGCGCGGGGTGAGGAGGAGATGTTTTTTTTCTCTTTTTTTATCATTGATTCTTTCACTGTAAATACGACGACGCTTAGGCGTGCGCGCGCGCGTGTGTTGTAAACGATAAACCGAAAAATAAGGAATTCCGGATGAAAATTGGAAGGGCGCTTCGAAGTTTGGATTAGGTCACCTTTCCCTCTCTGAATAATTCAGAACCTAAAACTGTATACACTACCACACGCTTTGTGTATTATAAAAAAAACATAATATGTGGTAAATAATTTTCCATTTTTGTTTTCACATTATAACTTACTGGCACGGTGCCGCGGTGTATTATAATATACCATACTTATTTAGTAAGTATACATTTTGTATCCGTTCATCCGATTATTAAAAACGGTAGGATTATTTTTGTAACGATCAATCCGTAATAATTCTGGTATTTATACTATAAATAAAGAAAAACGTTCACAATTTCTATGACACATGTCAATGACTATCCAAAAGGGACTAGGCCCGTTTTCGACCGAGTGTACGTCATTGGCTACGACATTTTTATATCAAATATAGTGTGTAATATTTATAAAATCGAAAATCGTAGGCGTTGCGTGCGACGAGTATAATTATTTCAACGCGTCTACTTTTCTGCTTCCGTTGCGGGGTGTTGCACTTGTGCATTGGTGCACATCATAATATAGTATAGGTACTCGTACATCTCCTGACAAACGACTCGCGAATCCACTTTGCACGTGCTCGTGTTATCGTGTATTATACTTCATAATAACAGCTATCGTGTGCCACGTGCCCGTGTGCGTGTGCGCCATCGTAATATTTATGTAGAAATTAAATGACGTTAAAACGGGCCCCGCCGTCGGCACGGTGTATAATATTTACATCCTCTTACGTGGGACAGGAGCAGTGGTATACGGTAAACACCGTGTCAAATGTGAGAAATACTTAAATACAACAAACGCAAAGGTGAAAATGCCCGGAATTCACTTTCTTTCGGTCGGGTTAGACATGCTTCTGCATGTTTTCCAACCGATTTCAATGCCGTCGACTGGTTACTACAATGATTAAAAAAAAAAAAATCACGGGACGGATAACGAATTCGGAAATAAATTGATTTTTGAACCTTTAATTAAAATAAAACAACCCCAAGAGCGATATTTCGTTCGCTCGTCCGTTTATTCATTACTCTCGGTTTCTTTTGTGTTATCGATCTCGCGTGCCGTTGGAATAGCGTATTTTACGAATATTTTTTTTTTATGAATTAAATTGTTATTTATTACGAGATATACGTTACACAAGTATGATTTGTTTTAATAATAATTTGCATTGTATGATTAATTGGGACGTTTATATATATATTTTAATTTGATCTCCAAATTATATTTTCATATCCCTCAATCTAAATTTAAACATAAATATTAATAGTTGTCTCAGGCTTATGTATAATGAGCTTAAAACATAGTTTGTCAGATACAAGAGTGAAGTTATCAAAATCTATAAGTTTTATATTTTTAATGAATATAAATGATTATAACTTTCATAAACAAACCCATAAATAATTTATTCAAAGTTATATGGTGAATTAATTTTTAAGTTTTGACAATTTAGTGCTGTCTGTTGTGATTATTACAAAAGAGAATATTATACTTTTGAGCTGTGAACAAATATTGAATTGGTACAATAAAATATATACTATACCTTTATTATAGATATAGTAGTAAACAATGGCTTTTGGAGAAAAAATATTGAGAAATATTTATTTTTAAAAACGAGGTAAAAATTCAAAAGAAAATCGAAACGTCTTTGTAAAAACTTGAAACTTGATAATGTTATATCGTGTCATTTAAATTCTAAAAGCTAGCTGAATAATAATATCGAAATAAGTAAATATTTGTGTCTTCTTGGTGTTAAGTAGTTTTTGATTCTGAATAAATGTAAATTTATGCCAATAGTCGACAGTGTTAGTAGAAAGTTTAGAAGTGATACTGTAGTCGGTGAGTAATGTGATGGTTTTGTAGTGTTATATACACTTATAACGACTAAAAAATAAAATTGTTACGGAGACGGATGTTTAAAGATCGTTTCATCACATTTTAACTATTCGTCAGTTAGGTGGGGTGTTAAAGGGCAAACGGTGTTGAACTTTATAAGGTAGTAATCAGTTTATTGGAAACTATTTTACCCTTCAATAATGGTTAAGGTGGAATTACGTTTTTAATTAAAAACTTTTATGAAGTCTAGTTTGACTATACTTCGGTTTCCAGATCTTCATAAACTTTTATTCTTTACTTTTCGGCGCCAAAGCAAAAGCGCTTATAAATTATATGAAAAAACAATTTGAGATCAACAATATTATGCCGTTAAGAACGATCGGAGAAACAACAAATTGTATGTTCAATACATTGTATTGTATGCATCACGTGTAAAATAGTATATTATAGCGTGGTCTCCGTCATCATTTCCATTGATATTGATCATTATTTTATTTGTTTGTTATATTTTGTAATACACACTCGGACATAATATTTGACATTAGAACTTGACGGAAGAAGAAAAAACTAGGGAAAATGTAATATGGTCATGACTATTTATATTTGAACAATTCGTTCCAGTGATCCGAGTAGAATAAGGTTAAAGTTATAAAATAACGTTAAAAACTGCTTAGTAGTTAATAGTTTACTCGTATCATCAGGACCGTTTGATTCGACCTATATAGTTTATAGTTAATGCGAACTTCACGGTTAAATAAATCAAATCGAAGTCACTTGTATTAAAAATTTTGGACGCGTCATTTGAGTTACCTAGTTAAATAATCGTTTTAACTTTTTATTATTGAAATGTATCTGAAATAGTCGGTAAAAACTTATTAGTTGGAATTTTTTTTTTAAAATTAATTCGAATAACAAAGTATACTCAATGTTAATTATGCTTGTATGCATAACAGTTTACGATATCTATTTCGTAGTTTTTAAAATCAAAGTTGAAAATAAACTATTATAGTAACAAATATTAATCTTTTATGGAAAATAAATTTTGAAATTCGATATTATTAGGATGTACTCTCGGTGATGCCATTTGTAATGACTTTTCTGAAAAATAATTCCTACAGATTTTCATTTTCGTTTTCTTTGAAAGTTTTTTTGAGTTATTCAAAATAAGAAAGGAAAAAACGTGTTTAAGGGTTTTCCAATATATTTCTGATTTTGGCAAAAAACTGACGTTCGACATATTTTTAAATGATAAATTTGCAGAAAGGATGATAAAATATATTATCACCATACAAATAAAAATATTATATTATTATGAACTCAAACATCACATGCCCATATTTTATCGGCGTCAAATAAGTGATTGCATTTTTACACCATATTTTTCTGGGCTTTCGGCGAAATATTTTCTATTCGAATGTCATGTTCTCAATTTTCCCTCTGTTTAGAATTATTCAATTGTTCGCCAGGCGTGTTTGTCATAACAGCAAAACGATTCATGTATATGCAATCATTATTTCAAGAGAAACGGGGTGCTATAAATAATGATAACAAATCCAAGAAATGTTTTCCCCTTTCCGTCACCAGAACTTATTGTGGACTAGAAAAAAATCATTACCAGTACATAATGTTATGTCAATAGTTATACGATTGGTGTAATAAGTGCAAGTCGTGTGCACACGTGTCGACCTCAGTGAATTCCTAGACTTGGCGAATAAAAAGAAAAAAAAAAATCTTGTCGGTTGACAATAAATTGAAAAAAAAAACCCATGAACAAGGTTTTTGTTGTGTTGGGCTTCGACGTCTACGAATCCTTACTGGCCCGAATCACCTGCGAGTGTGTAACACTAGACCATAGTTGTAACAATAATAATAATAATAAAAATGCAACACGTACGTGTTTATTTGCGAAATTTGACTTCACATTTCCTGTTTTTACTAACTATAATATACTGTATACTATAAAATCATTTACTAAATGGCATGTTTTAAAGTTGATAATGATGTCAGTGGTATTCAGATATTTTGTTTTACTCGACTACGTATGCTTTACATTATATTTTAGATTCCGAGTAAAACGGAGAATGTATTGATTTTACTATGATTTTTGTTTAAATTTGGTTTTTTTTTTTGTCAGTCATAAGAGTTTTCAACCCGAAGACGTAGTCTATTCATCAACATTATTTGAAAATAAATTATTTTAGGGATTTCAAAGCTCGTCAAATACCACTTTCTAAAGGTCGTGTGATTTTCTAACGATTTTGATTTTTGTGTGTTTTTTATAGATACTTGAAATTTTCGAGTTTTCTTAATTTTTTCTCGTAAAATGTTTATATAGAATTATTCTTCATACGTTATTTTTACTTGTGACGTTTTCATAAGCGTTTGAATTTTTAAATGTTAATAATCTCAACACAATCCGCAATAATTTTGTAGTTCAAAATTCATAAAACTTTCCGTTTAAATACTGAAGGCTAGAAAATTTAACACAAAATCCTCACAAGTGGCTTTTCATAGTTAATGCAATTTTTGTTGTTGTTGGAAATATCATTTTTTATATTGATTTTTTACAAAATTGGTTTTTCTAACGAATTTCAGTTCTAAAAATTTAGAAATAGAAGCTGATTTACCTGCACTATTGTGCTAAAGTCGTATTCTTCATCAATAATACATTACGAACAATTCATTAATATCAATCTTCCGTCATACGTTGTTAAAAAATAATTTACTACTAATGTTAGAACAATGAAAATGCATGTAATCTCGATAATCAGCTAATCTAAAAAATATTCGAAACGAATAGGTATATTAAAATAATAGTAAATAATTGGTGTGAAATTAAAGAACGCGTTCAGAGTCTTTAAAACATTTGATGTTTTTTTTATAATTATTATTTATTATGTAAATTATTTGATAATTTTAATAATAATTCAATATTGAAAATGCTCCTCTAAAGTTGGTTGATATTTCGTGTAAAAGCAATCAGGAATTGCGTCTCTTAGTGTCTAATTATTTATAATATTATTTAGACAGAGTTGGGGTTAGGGTTGTTAAAAATAGATAAAAATCGTCAGTCCACTATTTTTCGTTTCGTTATCTATCGCGATCACTTAAATTCCAATAGTAAAATGCAATTAAATTCGATGGAAAATGTTGGTGTTGATATTTAAGAAGTCCACTGAATAATTCATTTGGAGAGTCATTAGAATCGAATTGCTTTCTCTAGTAGTCCTATATGCATTTATTATAACTTCCATCGAAGTAGGTAGTGATTTTATACGACAGGATTACCTACCTGCTGATAAAACTTAAGTATTTTGGCTCTCACGATTTATTTGAACATGACTGAATGTAGTTCTTTGAAATTACATAAGAGTTGAAACAAGAGTTTGGCGTTTGGGTTGTTTTAAAACAAAGTAAAACCTAATAAAAAAAAAAAAAAAATTAAAACTAATTTACGTTTAAGAGACATAACGAATGACGCATACGATAAATCGTACACAGCGAAGACACACGGCAACGGTCGATTATTTTACAGCACAATAGTGATAGTTTGTACATGTATGATTGTAAACCGGTTCTAATGATAAAATTTAAAACATACTCGTCATAACTGACTCCGAGTTATTTTAATCCAATTATTTTCACCTTTGAATTATCGCGACAGATATTACGAGTGCATAGAAATTAGCCGGGGACGAGAAAAAAATTCGCGTTTTCGAGACTAGACTGTATTTTAAAAAAAAGGGACAAAAACAAAGACATTTATTGGTAAAAAAAAAAGGCAAAAAAAAACACAAAAAATGAAACATCGGCATAAAAATGAAACGAAACACATTATTATAGAAGAATTATTTTTCCATCTTTATTCAAAAAACAAAAAAGAGACATTTGTTTTGTTTTCAAATTCTAACCCTATTCGTCTTGTTTCTATACATTAATTATTATAATGGTATCTATTTCCGCTACGTTTTAGTCTAATAGGGTTCCGGTTTGATATAATCGATCAGTTTGTTGAAGACAATTTGACTAATGATCAAAATGTTGGAGAAAATTATTAAAGTGTTTGATACTTCTCGTTCTCTAACTCCTCAGTTCCCGGTGAAATTGTCCGAAGTTTTGCCGGTTAATATTATACGCTCCGTAGTGGTGTACAGGACGAAGTTCGACGACGTGATGACCCCAGAAACATCAACTTTCCTGCCAGTTTCCGCGTGAACGGTTCTTTACTACCGCACAGTTGTTGATGGCACCGCCAGCCCTTTTTCTAGACAGATAGAATAAAATATGTAGTTATTATACCTATCATGAAAAAAATACTATGATTAATGTCTCCGAGTTGTATAAATTTTAATAAAATAAAATATTTCTTTTGCCGTTGAATATGGTTCGTTACGTATTCGGAGCAATGACGTGGATATATTTTCAAATGAAAAACAACTCGAAGCTCTTTTTTCGGGGGATTGTTGGGGAGAAAAAAAATGTCCGTGTGAAATATTTCTATTTGATTCTTTATTTTTAACCGCTCGGTGTGACGAAGGAACTTATTTGTAGTAATATTTTTATTACGTAATGTTTTTGAATTTTAATTATGGTTTTATACGAGATTTCGGAGAGTGCCGAGGCAGGGATATTACGTTTTTAATATCTAATCTATAGCATTAGAATGTTTTGCTTTTAATTTCAAAAATGTTGAGAATTTCATCTAGTAAACTATAAGCACCATACATAAAGTAGATACATTTTCGCTTATTTATTCGACAATTATTACTATAATGCTTGCTTTTTAATATATATTTTTAAAATAACGATTTCAAAGATTTTTATGGTTATTGAATTTCAGTTGTGCAAGAAGAAGTTTATCGATTTAAAACGTTTAAATAATGTTTTTATTTATATTTTATGTATGGGAAGGTTCTGTAAAATGAGTTATTTGTAATAAAATTGACTTTATTTCTTTTGGCGTTATTCAGATAATTATGATATTATACTGCATTTAAATTTGGATAAATTAATTCGATTTTAGTTTTGTGGACACAGAATATAACTATTTTTTTTTATTGTTTAAAAAAATGTTTAGAAGAAACTCTGAAATTAATTTTAATGGTGATCAAATTAAATCGAATTATATTTTTTAAGTTAATAGTTTTAACTAAACTTTAAACATTTCTAAAAACGTTAGTCTAATTCTTTAAAAGCATATTTAGATTGAATTATGGCGATATTAATGAACTTTTAAAATTCCATTCTAAGTTTTGAAAAAGGATATAGATTCATTATTATATTTTACATCTTAATAAAATTACATAATTATTAGTTAACCGAATAAAGAATAAAATACTCAATTACATGATAGTTAAAAAAAATGTTGTGATGGAAATTTTAATAAAGATACAGTTAAATTAATAAAATCAAATTATATAAAAATAGAATCATATATGAATATAGACTGGATTTGGAAGTAAAGTTATTTAAAAAATGGATTCTTGTGTCAGGGATTAAGTTATCCTTTACACGTTGGCTCATAAAGGTTAAAGTTCGAAAAGCTCTTTGCAATTTTGATAAATTTAATGTATTATGTAACTGAATAGTTATGCCACTGTAATGAATAACTATTTACTTTATTCGACATGGTGCATCATTATAATGTTTACATAATATTATAACAGTGTAAAAATTTTTGAACTTGAAATGTTTACTCGTTTAAAACAGACATTGGTTTTATAGCTATTGAAAACTTAAACATTATTTAAGTCTGAGATATTTATGTATTTCACGTTATGGTGTGAGTGTATTATATGTTTATAGTTTACAGTTGTAAAATACCAAATGAATTTATTACAAATGGATACAAAGTTGTTAACAGTTACTAGACAATGCCATCATTTGTGTTAATTTGCTTTTCGTTTTATGTTTTACGCTAGAGAAAAGTAAAACTGCATTTATCTTATCAGTTTATACTAGTGGCTTTTAGAGTAGTTATTGGAAATTTCTAAAACAATTATAAATGGAAATGTCATTCAATAATATTTGTACAAGTCAGAGCAAGCAATAGAAAATGATTAATACATTAAAAAGGCACGTGGACTAGTCAGCACTACGTATCTAGTTAATTATTAGTACAACATTAAAGTATTGTAAGATAATATTGACCTCTGCGAAGGATCTAAACAATTTACTACAAGGACGAAAGAAGGGAACACGTACTTGAACCAGACTGCAGTTGCAAGTATTGTGTTCCATCTAATTTAAAGTACAGTTACTCGTATTACGCATTATACGTATACTTAAATAATTTATTAAAATATTTCAGTATAATATCCAGTAGTATAATAGATACTGTTAGTACAAATAATGCATTGTCAATGTAAAACCTAGTCCTATTAAAGCTAGAACTTTGATCCGAAGTCTTTTGGACACTTGAATTTAAACGACATATTTTTATTTTTGAGTTGTACGACTTGTATTTTAAACACACAATGCAATGTATTTGTATCGTACATATTATGTAAACACTTATTTCATGTGCATAATATATTATGCATATTTCTAAGTGACTTTTAATTTCAAAAAATATTCGTTCCATTACTATGTATAGGTAATACTGATTCATAAATTGATTTTGATTTATGTCGTATTTTATACACATTGTAATTCGAATAAACTTCCGGAGTTTTATTTAAATTATTATTGTAATATTAGAATTAAAAATAATCGAACTGTTTCGTAATATCAAATTCTTCGTTACGATTATGTTCGTTTTGCATAAATTGTTTTCAAAACATTGCGTTGACCAGTTGACCTGTGTCGTCAATGCCAATTTTCCTCATGCCTCAATTCAGATATATCTCATTATGAAGAAAAAAAAGAAATGTTTTTTTTTTTTTTTCACGACCAATATATCCATTATGTACCATACGGCTCTCAGTCCATGTAAACACGTATTCCGTTCACGAAACGAGACCCTCTGAAGATTAGGCGAAACGAGGAGGGACTGTTGACCGGAAATTCGTTTAGTGCAATGTCCGGTGCCTCCCCTCACACAATACCGCATTATGCCCTTCCCATAATAATCAGTTAATAGCCATCGCATAGAAATGTATTATTCATGGGTGTAAAATCGTCATATTTTTTTATGTTATTAACTATCGTTCGTGGCTTATACCATTGTTGCCGTGAAAACACCCTTTT
Organism: Drepanosiphum platanoidis; assembly: GCA_948098885.1. Lineage (NCBI taxonomy): Eukaryota > Metazoa > Arthropoda > Insecta > Hemiptera > Aphididae > Drepanosiphum > Drepanosiphum platanoidis. Next base: position 7,381,318 of record OX402528.1, on the reverse strand, counting down.
CCGCGCACAAACGTGCTCTGCGTTTAAGACGAAACGGAGAAGGTGAAAAAACGAATAAATACGAAGAGTAAAATATTGCTTTTGAATGTTTTTAAACAATGCGGTGTACCTGCTGCGTATTATAGTTACCTATTAATTCGTCGTTTTTTTTTTATTTAATTTATTATTTTTATTTTAGTTGGTAGGGGGGGGGCATGTCTATTATTTATCATCGTATTGACGATTTGAACGTGAAAACATTTTTCCACTTGGTTCGTTAATATTTATATTAATGTTGGATTTTCTGATTTTCGGTTGTTAATTTTTTTAAATCTCGTTTCTGAGATTTATAATGTCAAACAATTAATACCATCTCAAAAATATGATATTATCGACCATTGTCCATGATCGGTTATCAAAACTAGATATAACTTGCTCTATCAGAAACCACCTCTGAAGTAATGTTTAGACCAACTATTCTAGCCAAAATCTTATCTATAGACAGGAAAAAATACACGTCATGGTAAAACCAATAGCTTTCTCGTTTCGTTTAGAATCTAAAAATATATAAGGTATAAAAAAATACTACTCCTATAGTCTCGTTGCGGAATTTATTTTTATTGCTTACTGTTCTAAAGAAGAAGAAAAAAATCATTAAGTGTCTCAATAGCAGTGAAACAATGTAATCAAATTTTTCTGTATGAAATATTTGTAAGTGAGCCTTAATTTGCTTATTGCTGGAGCAGAATAATTAAACGTACTTAAAAAAAATGTTAATCAGAATGAAACGGTTTGAATTAAGTTATTTTAAAAAAATTTTTCTTTTGATTTATCATCGTATATACGCTTAAAAGTTATGATTTTATCACCTCATTTTACCTATCGGTTAACATAGTTCAAGTTCAATTATCCAAATTATAAAAATATGAAATGGGTTTTTTTTTTAAATTTTAACTATCATATTTTACAGTACATATTTTGTCTGAGTTTCGCTACAAATTTAAATACCTTTCTCTATATGTTGAAAAAATCCTTTCATTTAGTAGAATGCTTTACATAGTATTATAATGTTATATAGAAATAATATAGTTATTTATGATTAAATAATTCTCAGTATCTTTAAACAGTCGATTTTTCTTTGTAGTGAAATAATTTTAAGAGTTCGATGACGTTGATTTATTCAATTTTCGAATATTTTTTTTTACACGGTTCATTGCGTTTCACGGGTAGTATAAAAGAACTGAATATGTAATGAAGTCTGAACGAGGGCATACATATGACGATGATGTGTTTGCTCATTAGATCATGAGAAGAAAGATCTGTTCGATCGATTAAAATATGTCAGCGTACAAATTAATGCATCAATAAATTATTGGAATTCCTACATGTGATAATGTTGTATTAATGTTCTGTTAATTTAAAGATGCAACGTCGTCTTAGATTAAAAGTGAAATGTCATTAAAATTGTTTTGAATGGAAAAATCTCTGTTTGTCGTAAATAATGAAGAAAACTTAATTGGTTTAACATTGTGTTATCTGATTTTAGAGAAAAATTAAATTTCCTATTTTTCAAGAACAATTGAATTTAAAAATGTTTAGTAATTTTATAACTAATTAATATTCAGTCGATATTTCAATTTTTGATAAAATGTATTAATTAGGAATAAGCTGATTATCTTATATTTTAATTTTGAATTTTATTCATGACAAAGAATTCTTTGTAATTAAAATACTGAATGAAATTTGTTTATGAATAATTACATTTTGTATATCTACCTTGGTATATTAAATAATACTTTCTCTCTCTCTCTCTCTCTCTCTCTCTTATATTGTAATTATGCGGTGTTCTTTATTATTTTAATTTCGAATTGTCTATTTGATTTAAAATATATTTATATTTTTCAGACATACATTTAAGGAACATTTTCAATATAATTTCAAAGAGCTTCATTTGGGTTTAGTAGAGTACTAAATAGTTAATAACGTTATTAATGTTCACTAAAAATACATCAGAAAGTCATCAGATGTGATCAATTTGATTATGATGATAAATTGACCCAATTTTGGCAAACTACCAAAAGTGCCTAGCCCTTCTTCAAAATCTAAAATATCTCGAATTAAATTTTAAAGCACACCTTTTGAAAATAAGACTTAATGCTCGAATAAATCATAATTCTGTTTAATGTTTATGTCTCTATTATGAAGAACAACGACGTATAGTTTTACTAGAGTCGATTGAACAATTTCCCGTCTCCAATAACAAGATATTAGTTTTTCCGAATCCTATATAATATTCAAATTGTGTATGAATACAATAATCGTAGCGCATATTTTATCGTTAATATAAAAAATAAAATCATAATTCATAATATTTTCTTCACAATATATGTTGAAAATAAGTCGGTCGGTGATTCGTTTTTCAATTTATGCACTGTCGCAGGTAATTTATTTTATAATTTGATGATGGTGGTTTCAATTTTAAACATCATTTTTAGTGTGATTATATTATATTTTATAATGTCTATTCAAAACGTTTTAAATTTGCATGATAAATATTTATAACTGCATTGAAAACACTTCCGTTACATTATGCATTGCATACAATGGCCACCCGATGTAGGTACCTACCCATGTAGTCTCAGAGAATAAAAAGAAATAAAGTAAACCTGCAAGTCTCCGTTATACAATGTTACTATTAGACGTTTATATATTTTTCCTAACAAATGATACGATCCACATAGAGTTATTGAAACTGATTTTTAAGTCAGATATTTTTATTTGAAAATCATCACATCAAACGATGCTTTTAAACGTGATTTATCAACCTCACATTAAACACACACTTATCTTATATTTTAAGTTAAAGATGTATGTACCGGAATTATTATTATGTCTATATAGTTACACTGAATTACTTTGACATTTTGTGTGTGTGTGTTTATCGACCTTGAATGCACCTCATAAAGGATTAACATACTATTGTGTGAAAGAAATGATGCAGTAGGTACATACGTTATAAGTTATTCACTATTATATACAAATACTTCAATAGACGTATATTACAATTGTTTTTTTTTATATATATATATATATATATATTTGGATCTATTTGTCATGGCTTTGGTCAATTTTCAAATATACTTGTATAAAAGGGATTATACTATGCGTTTAAATATTATCCTTATCGTATATGATGTTTTTGAGCCATGTATTGTGGAGTATACGATTATAATGTGTTTATATAATGTATTTGATATAAATACGTTATGTGAAATATAAATGTATTATTTTGTTCCTTGTTGAGTGCCAACTCTTCTTAGATTTCTGCAGAAGACTGTTTATTTCTCCTTTTAATCAATTACTAAAACACTTGTATAATAATTGTTGAGAATAAAGGCAGGGTGTTATAATTTATTATTAATACATGACTTCGTGTGTCGTATCGTTAGGACCAAGCTTTAATAGCATATGCACATGAATGCTGGAAAACTCTTCATGATTGTAGAACTTTAATGACTAAACTTATGACTAAAACTCAAGTAAAAGCTTATGTGAGCTTACGTACAATTAATACGTATTAGCTTTAGCTTATGCATATATCGTGTCGTTAGACGTTTTAACATATCGTAAAATCGTACTTAACGTATGTTTAATTCCAAAGAAAATTATTTTATGTAATTATTTGAGTAGTAGATGCATTATTATAACATCAGTTTCATAGTTTTAATTTTTCCGAGAACATGGGTAATACCATTGATTATAGAATAGATTCTAATACTCACTACTAACGCGTACAATTATTTTGTAAATATTTATATTGTGGATTTTTGTTTTGTTTCGCAGTATGAATTATAGCATTCAACAATACAGCAATAGTGTGTTTAAAAATTAAAATTACCATTCTTTTTTTTTTTATGAATTTATGATTTGAAACTTGAAAAATATAACAATCGTATTAAATTAGACGGAAAACATAAATATCTTTAATTTTTCTGTGTGTTGTAGTCTAAGTAATTGTATAAGATGGGTAACATAAATTCAAACGTATATACGAGGAAATATTTTCCTTAACTTACAGAAAGAACGAAGGATAAAAAGCTACCGAGTTATAATGGTTACGATTCATTACTTTTTAAAACAAAATAACGTTTCCGACAAATAAAAACAATTATTCAAACTGAAAAAAAAAAATGCTTTTGGGCAATTACCAGAGAGCTATGCGTCTAGGGTATAGATATTATTTCTAAACAATTAATCAATAATATTAACTAGTTAAAACATTATTATAACTATGAAATTATGTTTTGTTTCCGCGATCGAATGAATTCAAGCATTAGCATTGACAACTTGCAGTTGATTCAAATACATTTTATTTACTTTGTAACTAAATCATTGAATTGTAAGACGTGTTTTATACATAATATTATATATATATATATATATATATATATATATATATATATATATTACTATGGGAAAGACATTATATATTTATATACAATAATCGCTATTTCATCACACAAACTTCGTGTAGATGATTTATTAATAAACAAAGACACATACAAAACACCTCGACAACCAATTTAAATAACTTTGCTTTAAAAACTTTTAAAGTTATCTTTACTCATAATAACCAGTAGTCATGAACATACAGTGTGCACGATACGAGTAGATTTTTAATCGTTTAAAATGAATTGTATACCATATAACGAAATGTTTTGTTTTAACCGTTTATGTGGGAGAGCACCGAGAGCATGCATTTTGATAGAAGTTGATGTATTGTGCGATATACTTGTTATAATTTCGTGTCTCGTGTGTATGTTATAATTTTAAAAATACACATGACTAAAACAATGAATGTATTGTTTACAAAATAGTTAATAATAATTTTGAAAATGTATTTTGATGTTAGAGGACGAAGATAACAATACAACAAGTTACAGTTTAAAATGCATTCATTGACATTTTAGACTAATAGCAAACTATTTTTAAAAATTGTCCTAGACAAAGTAAAAAAAAAAAATCTACACCAATGGTTACAGAATTGGCAGTGCCAAGTATTTTTGGAAAGTATGAATCAGTTCCATATTTGGCCCTTTGCAAAACAAACATTTGCACACAATCAGTCATTATCTCATTATCTAATTAATATTTAGCATAGAAAAAAATTTAATTTTGTCTTATTGGTTATTTTCAACGAAATGTCAATATAACTTAATTATAATACGTTACCTAAATATAGATAAAACTTTAAAAATGTTGTACATTTGTCTGAAAATTGGTAGATACTTATTTTTCACTTTTAGTTTATATGTAAAGGAGGATGAAAAAACAATTTAAATTTCATAGTCATTTGTAATTATTTCTATGTAAACTGCGTAATCTCGTGTTATAAAATTGGATTTGTTAAAACTACCGACAAAGTCTCAAATGTCCATTTATTAATAGTTATTAAATTATTAACGGTGTGTTTATAGTCTGAAATAATACTTCATTATTTGTATTATATGCTTGTTGAATGGTGGTTCATTTTATTTATGCACTTCAACGATCGTGTTTAATTAAAAAATACGTATTAGCATATTATTACACTAGTAATTTCATTATTGTGAATTCAATATTTTATATAGGTTTTTATAAAATATTTTCTATCGTCGTCTTTTGAATATTTTAAAATAAAATATTAATAAAATCCAGATTACACAATATATTGCGTACCTGAATACATTATGATTGGTTCGAGTAAAAAAGAAATTAAAAATTAAAAAATGAGAAAACTTTGTTTATATTGTTCCTATGACGTTTAACTTCTCAAAAGATTTTCCTTACAGTTAATTCAACAACGTTGAAACAAGTGCAAATACATTAAAATAAATAATTAAAATCCGCTATAAATACATTTTAGATGTTCCTAATTAAAGCGAGTATTATGTTATGTTTTTATTTATAATTCCTATTTATTTTGAAAGAAATTTAACGTTAGTTACGTAAGGTAATTAAGAATACTCACTTTCGAGAAGGAAATTGTTTATTTACTATTTATGGGCGCCACTCATTTGGCAGCTTTATTATGCATCATATACATAATGTATTATATCGGTATACCTATCTTCAAGTGGCAGATCGAACGGAAGCATATTACAACACTTGCATAAAATTATTCACGGTGGAAACTAATATAGAACGAATTAAAAAAAAAACCGAGTAATATCGTGGAAAATTGATTTTGAATTAAAAACATTGGGAAAATAAATTCGCGAATATAATTTGAATATCGATCGGAAGCGTCGACGGGACACCCATTTGCATAATCCGAAAAAATTACATTTACATTGTGTTTTAATTGGATTTGTATCCACTACAATAAACTCATGGTTGCCGCCCTCGACAAAACAAAACGACAGAAAAAAAAGAAGAAGATAATATCAAAAGAGCAACGAATACCGTGTATCGTATCGTAGCGAACGAGAGGAACAGGCAGCCGCCTGTTGTGGTGTGTGAGTACACATCTATACTCTTTGTAGTTACGATTCAATGGCTCGCGAGTAAATAAGGATTATGAATGAATAGGCGCGCGTGCACGTAACTGCCGTAATATTTAAAAATACACGTCAACAATCGTTATTATTGTTAGCTTAATGACCGACGTACTAGTCAAGAGTCACTTCGTGTGCACTTACTACGTACGTATATAGTTCGAATGGATTTATTGGACTCTGAGTGGGGCGTAATGTTCTCCTCGTATTGGAGAAAGGACGTGTGATACGAGAATATTCGCGCAGGGACGCTTGTAGATCTCAAGTTCTGTTGGTGTAAACGTATGAAGTATATACCGTGAATGGGGGAGGGGGCTTCAACCCCAAACCTTTTAATCAACCCGATTCCAATGGATTCACATACATAAAAAGAATATCGATCGAGAAAAACAAACGCCGGAAACTATAACAACACGTAATGATTATTTGGATAAATGTATTTTTATCGTATCGATTAAGTTTAACGATAATGTCGTTTTCCGCCGTGATGCCGTCGTATTTAATAATACAATATGTCAGTACATATTGACCCACACCCTCGATATTTGTGTTCGTTTAAACTGAAGTTACGACGGCAAACTTTATATTGATGCAAAAACGAAACGCAATCACGAATTAATGATTCAATTCACTCACACCCTACAGATGTTTTTGCTGTCACATGACGGCTATGCGATTCTCGATTTCTCGTCAGTGACCATTTATTATTATAATTTATTGTTAATGACAAGAGTTTATCATAGCCTTAATTTATTTTTACGTGAAAAATCTCGGACAGCGGTGCAGAGACGTACAACGATCTGTTTCCTTCCGGGCGCCACGTTTTTTCACGTATTATAGTGACCCTTTTGTTCGCGTAAACGTTAAAAACGAAATGTATTGGTGAAGAAAAAAAAACAACAAAACAAACCACACATTGCCTTCCGCCGCCGCCGCCCCGACCCCTTCAAACACGCGGCGACAAAAAAATAAACGTTACGAAATGACGTTTTCGCACTTATATTGCACTTTGCGTGGTGGAAAAAAGTCATTCGGAGACAGCTGTCTTTGTGGTGGCGGCGGCAGGGACGGAGATCGAGAAGCGTAGAGTCGCGCGCGAAAACAGGATTATTATCGCGACTATTTTATTATTACGCGCGCACGTTCTATCGTATTGTTTCCGCGACCGCGGGCGGGTGTCCTGCATCGCAGAAGGTCCGTTTTTTCTCGTCTCAAACACGGGGGTGGCGGAGAGACGTTTTATTTATTTTCTCCGATTAATTATTCGTTTGGTTCGGTTTTTTTTTCCGATGAAAATTTGCCGCGTCGACGTGGCCGGCCATCGCGCGCGCCGCTCTGACGGCGAACGAAGGCCGGCGGAGAGACGCGCGATGGCTGTGTGGCCGTACCAGAAGCAGCTGTGCACCGACCCATAAATAGCCTATCGGGCCTCATCAACGCTAGATTAATTATAGCGGCGGCGTGTTCAGTACGCGGCGGCGGCGGCGGCGGCTACCTCGAGCGCGCGTTCGCGGGGAGAGAAAACGACGACGACGACGACGACGACGACGATCGTGCCCGCCGCGCGGCGTTTTATTACGTCGCCTCCTCCTCGTCCTCCTCCTCTTCTTCCGTCTGTTCCCGTCGATCCTTCTGGACCGCGACGGCGGGTCCTGTTCTCGCACGTGGGTCCGCGACGACACCGTAAGTCTTTTCGCGCGCGTTGTTGTCGTTGGTTTTTTTAAATTTATTTTTCGTTTTCGCTCCAAGTCTAGAAAGAAAGAAAAAAAAAAAGGCACGCGTTTAACATTTTTTACGCGGCCGACGACACGGTGACAGGAAACGGTTGTCCGCGGCGCGTTGATCCGTTCGTTTATAGTCTCGCGCGAATAGCTCGGTTTTTTAAGGGCCGAAGTCCTCGCTTCACTTTTAATTCAAAATCGAAGGCCCACGATAACTCCCGACTAATGGTATTGACATTTAAATTATTATATATTTTTAATCCGATCAAAATACTTTGTTCCGTTCAGATGCGATTTCGGAAAATGGATTAAGGGAGCATTTAAAACTAACGTTGAACTCACAAAAAAAAAAAGAATAATACAATTTACACCATAAATTCTATACGTTTATTTTAATTTTAAAATTACAATCGACCAAAGATGTTAACAAGTAAATATTATTGATACATGTATATTTATTTTATAGATACGATTAATAATCTAATAAATATGAATATTTTCTCAACTTTAGAACTTAGGCCTCTCTTTAAGTCGACAAGGGTTCTGTTGTGACGAATACATTTAATACGAGTATATCATCAGCATTCATATCATTAGAAATATCTTTCTCAATATCTTTAGTCGACTTCAATCAAGTAGTATAGTAGGTAGTATGTAGTCGATGAGATGGGTATATGGATATTGCGGGCCATAAATATTTGAAAAGATTGGGATTTACTGATGGAATTCAATAATATTATTTGATATGTTTGAGTTTTTATTTTTTTGGATTAAGCCGTGAGTTTCTATTTGATGGGAGGGGAGTATTGGAGGTCTAAACCCCCTTCTGTTTACGCTTATGCGTTCTATATATAAATATATTTATTAACTTTTTCTACGAGTATAACAATAACAATAATGACGTCCGCAATCAATTTAAGCAGGCGGGCGGTGGATCGTAATAGTAGATTTTACGTTTCGACGATGGTTTTTGTCGTTTATGATTGTATCATAAATGCATTGTTATTGTAGTAAGTACTAAGTAGTCGAGAACGTCGTCGCAGTCGGTAAAATACCGCGAGTACGGTGTTCACTGTTATGTTCACTCCTCGCTGGGCTTCTTCTTTTTTTTTCGTGAGATTTTGTTCGAATAAGAAAAACAAAACATATAATGTACTTTTTTTCCACGGCTCGCCGACGGCGTTGTACATTTTGACGCCGAAAAGTTCAATAATAAAATTGATTTATAGCAGTAAACGTATGGAAATTTATACGTTTTTGTTTTAATAATAAAAACGGTACACAAACTCGAGCTATTAAATTGGAAGTTAATAAACAACCCGCATGTACCCATTCACACGCATTGATTATCGCAACGCCGGCGGTTTTATTGGGCACGAAAGATATAGTTGATGAACCCTTTTCGAATAATATTATTAAATGTCGTCGAATTTCAATAAAATACAATGTCATCCGGGCGTGTTTGTTCGATATCATTACTTTTTTTCCCGGGGATTTTAATGTGCGCGTAACGTTTTTTATTGGACTCTTACTCGAAAGTAATTATAACGTTCGGTCGGAAATATACACTTCATAAAACCACAACCATAAATCCCATTTAATGAGAATAATCGTCGTGCGGAAATTTCATACGAATCCTATGTACGCGATTCTCGGATATATCGATGAAAAAAAAAATTCATCTGTATCTACTATATTAAAAAATGTATTTTATTGCTGGAATTATAAAGATTAAAGTACTCACATCGGGCGAAACGATATTTTCCTTTACAAATGTCAAGTTTGTTCGTAACACAAACCGCGCACGGTAGAACGCTCGCGAGCAAAACATTATGAAACTACATATTTTATTTGTGGTCCGTGTTATGAATAATATGCTATTGAACAACATTTTTTTTTTTTCCATACGCACTATTATTTATTAGGTTACGTTTTAGTGTGTTAAGATATGTTCCTTGTAAGTTCAGTGGATAAATGTAATACATACTCTTTTTTTCTAATGTATAAATGTACAGTTTATTATATGAGTATGATAAAAATATAACATACTATTGGTTATGGGTACCTACGTTTTTTCCACCAACATTTTGTTGTGTTCTCGAGTGTCATAAATTATACTTATTTATTTATTTTTGGGATGTACATTATTTTAATTTCGAATCACACGTGGTTGTAATTTATTACTAATAAACATGTATTCAAGTTATAATATTATGATAAAAAAAAAAGAAAAAGATCACTCGTAAATCTTAATATCAAACTTATATCATATTATTATATGTACTTACTTAAATTTTTTTTATTTAATTTTTACATAATACCTTGTGGTAATTTCATCTGCTAATATCTGCGTCTTATAACATGTCTCGTTTCTTTTGATAATTGATCTGAGCGGGTGTTTAATTTTAAATTTAACGTAAAAATATAAACTGTAATTATTATTAAAGTAGAAATCATATATTCATGTTTAAATGAAATGTATACGTTTACGATTTATTCTTTGGTATAATTCTTAATTTATGGCTTATAGTTTGAAAAATTAAATAGAAATAATTCAAAATGTCAGTATAATTTTTTGAACAAACAAAACATTCATTGTTATTTTCAATATGCATTAAATTAAAACAAGGAATGAAAAATTATTACATTTATCAGATTTCCGTGGGACACCTTTACGTATTATATTACTGTCGAGATTTAATGTACGTCAAATTTTGCACGAGAACATAAATTAAATTATTATATTCCTGCTTAATTTCAGAGCAGAGCGAAACACGTATTGATTTTACACAGATGTTTTTTTTATTTTTTTTCTCAACACTTTTCATATAACATTGACCAAAAGTTTCGTATAACATTTCATTAGATCAGATAAACTGAATCGGGACGGTATTATAAATAGACATTTATAATTATTTTTCAAACTCATTGTTGGGGCAGACGCGATAATCATTATCATTATGTTAAATTGTACGAATACATTTTGACCATCACGACGAGGTATAAACACTTAAGTTTTTTAAAACTACATCAGACACATTAATTTAATTGAAAAATCTTGTATGTGATAGATTTTTTTATGTTCTACTTTCTAAATGTTTTTTTATTCATGCTAAAGATTTGTATCACGATGGACATTTAATGGTTTTTCGTCCGTGTTAGTTATCTATTACTTAAATTCGAGTTGTGCACGAAATTATTGTCTTGAACTATTATTGAAAAATGTGACGGTAAATATAAAATTGAACTTTATATTAGGTACACATTAACAATACCTACAGCATATAACATAAAATCAAACCATTTTGTATTTTGAATAATGAGGGTTAGGAGTATAATTTTAAAACTAGTCGCAAGTTAAAACTTAAAAAGTATTAAAATAAACAATAGATTCGTGTTTCTATTGTGATAGGTAAAATCTTTTGTGCGCAAATTGTAATTCCATTTAAATGACATTAAGTTTAAATAAGTGAGTATTGGGTATTACCTATGATGCAACAAAAACAATGCTTATAGGGAGTTGTGTAATATGCTTTCTTTTTCCACTTATTAAAAGTATGTGTTTATTTGTGATTTAAAACTTGGTTAAAATGCGTTCGCTTTTCTTTTTTCAAAACTTTTTTACCAACAAATTAAGAAAATCATGATAAAGGTGTTTTATAATGTCAACTACAGAAAACGTTACATTGTGTTTTTTTTGATTGTATGTATACGTACTGTACATTGAACATGTTTCGGATGTCGGAGTGGTTTAAAAATCACATGTAAATTGTTTTGAAATAGTATCTAGTGGGATCCCGAGATCAGTTTTTCGAATCTCTTGATTGTTTCAAAAAACGATTCTTATAAAAACTGATAAAACGAAAAAATATACGACGCACTCGATTTCAACACGATTGATAGTGAAAAATTCGAATTGAAATTGTATGAACATAGGATGTATTCATCACTTTTGGACCCAAGCATACATTTTTTTCTTAAATTTGAAGTTTTAATTTTTAAAGAGTGTAGAAGTGAATTTATTATTAGCAATATAATTCGTATATTCGCTGAACTATTATTAAAAAAATGTCGAAGAATCGTTTTCCTTGTGTTTTAAAAAATACCCATTTAATTGTTTGTTCTACGAAGAATATATCCTTTTATCTTTATGGTGTAACGAGGAATTGGTCTCACAATATTGTATACCTAGTATGTTTTCATAATACTACGCAATCCGTTTAATACACTATAGAGTAGGTATAAAGCGACTACAATATAAATCAAACTTCAAATAAATTTGAAAAATAACTCGAGAAAATGTAATCATAAAGAGGAAAACATTTACTGGATAGCTAGAGAAATAAAGTCTCGGGTAAAAAACTAAAAAAGACAAAAACTAGTTGTATAGCATTTATAACAATTTTATTGTATTTATTACTTAAGCATTGGACAATTTATATAATAATTAGGGTGTATTTTTATTTCAAAATCTTATACTATATAGTATTAGATTTTGAGCAAAATTAAGAACATGTTTTTCACATCGAAAAGTTATATGATTATATTAAATTCTGATTTATTATACAGTAGTCTACATTCACATTATGTATTGAATATTATTTACCTAAATAATTCGGTTTCTTTGTTTATATTTAAAATAATTCAATCTAACAAAAATAATAGTTATTAGCCATTAAATGTTTATGTAATAAAAAAATGACCAATAGATAATACATTTTTGACCTTATTCACAAATTAATATTTTCAGGGACACAAATAATTTATTATGCTTATGATTATTTATTATTTTGGTAATTTAATCTGAATAATTACACTTACACTTTTCTTAACATAACATGTCTGTAATAAAATCCATTTCTATGACCGAAGAGATGATAATGAACTTACATCGAAATACATTTCTTTGGATTTGGCCAATTTTAAGTCATTTTATAATTTTAGATTTCCCAGATTTAAATGATTAATTAAATTTGTTTTAGCTCACACTATCTATAAGCTCTATTTTTATAAGACTATGAAATTGTTATGGTTAAAAGTCATTTGTAGTATATATATTTTAAGCACAATGATTTTTCTACCTACTTTATTATTATTTTAATGTTAAATGCTGTGTACAATAAAAAAAAAAACAAATTTTTCACAAATGTGTATACAATCTCGATTAATACTATACAATATGCATGATATATTTTTATTTATTTATTTTTTTTGGTTTTTTATTAATATGCCAATGATTTAGGATGACAATGTGGTCACATTTATTTGATTAAGTGAAAACTTAAAAAAATATCTAGTGAGAAAAATTATACAAACAAAAGAGTTTTAACATCAATTGTCTAGCTACAAATAGTGAAATATGATAGTTAAATGGCTTAGTTTCAATTATTACGTACTATATTTACATAGTTGCTGTTACGTGTCTTGCAATTATTATGATGAGACGGACGCGAACTCAGGAAACATTTTCCTATGTTCTAACAAAATTGAAAATACCAAAATATGTTATTGCTTATTCTGTGACCAAACATAAATTGTATAAGACACGTGTGATTTAGTGAAATAGGCAGTTGTAGTTTTTTATTATCTTTTCTAAAAGTAAGAATAATATAATTTTCCTATCAGCGAACAATGAAATAAAATATTTGTGAATTATATTAATCTCGATATTCTGTAATTTATCATATTTCTTTTACGATTATTTTTTAATTTATTCACTTAAATATATGTGTTATTGTCAGATCGAATTGACTTGTTATAATGTCCAACTAAATACGATTCATCAGTTCATCGTTTTATTGTGATTTTAACGATTTTGTTTTTGTTTATGTTACAGTTCATTGGATCTCTGGATGTCCCCAGGCCAGTGAACCGGGTCGAAATAGTGGCAGCCATGAGGCGGATTAGAGTAAGTGTTTTCCAGACTTTCTCGATAAAGGCCCTAGCCACTTCTAGGATTCTCGAGTTTACAGTAAAGTGTGCCAAGTTTTTCATTTTATATCCTTTGTTATTCTTCCCTTAAAGGCAGTGCAATTTTATTTTAAACTGTTAGCTGTTATTGATGTTTATGGATTTCATTATTACTGGTTACTATTTAATTAACATGCCATTTATTATTCTGTTGTTTATAGTATGAGTTCAAAGCCAAGGGTATCAAAAAGAAAAAAGTATCCATAGAAGTTTCCGTCGAAGGGGTCCGTATTACTTTAAGAAAAAAGAAAAAGGTTAGTGAAATGTTTTTTATTTTCTATAATTGGTTTTTAATTCTTATATAAACGATTCAAAAGTTTTTAAGTTGTAAGTATAATTAAAATGCCACTCTCACTGTTTAAGTTTTATGTAATTGTTAAAGGAGAAAAAATCGAATTCAAATAAAAGTAATTTTTTGGTTATTTGTTACTTTGGAAATTGTTTTAATTTGTAACCAAATCAAATGATACACTGTTTTTTTTTTATTAAAGTATTGAAAATTCCATTTCAGTTAATAATATAACTTTCAAAGACTTGAATATCTCTTGTTTGTTTTAATAAAATACGTTGTGTTGACTAACTATAAGTAATATATAAACTAATTTAAGTACATAAGCAAAGAAATTTAGTAATAAATTATAGCGAAGGTCAAGTTTTGATGATTTTTTTTATCCGAAGGTTGGCTAAATATATTTACTTTTGTCGTAAAAAAAACGTGGTATATATATTCAAAAATATTTTGGAAAATAGGTATTAAGTTAAATCTTTTGCTTAAAAAGAAAACAGTATTTACTTTGTGAAGTTTTAAGACATTTTACATATGACTACGTATCGATAAATTAAATTAATTTTGCTCGTGTATAAATATCAAATGTTTTAAACTAAATTCAAACTAAAGTTCACTTATTTTATTAATTTTATAAATTGTAAATTTTTTTACAGTTAGACTTGGAGTTCTTTTAGCAATGTTATACTATCTTGGTTATACATTTTAAATCTAATATCTAAAATTCCGCAAATCTTATCATGAAGATTAAATCGTCATATTTTATGAAAAAAATGAATTATGCTACAAGTTGTGTTGTTTATATTTGAAAGCTTTTTAATGATTACGTTTAATAAACTACGAGTCATAGTTGAAACGACTTATTATTAATAAGCTTCCAAGAACAATTAAAATTACAAACACAAATAGTAAAGTTATAAGATTTTCAATATTCTATAGATGTAGGGAGTTTTTTGTTGATTATTAATGGTTTATTTTTTAAAATAGTTTACAAATCAACAAAATTATTATGAAAACTACAAGACAATAATAATAACCCATTTTGTTTGATGTGAGCATACTGTAAATTTCATCCCTTTTGATTTACTTGTTGGTGGATGTATTGGTAAAGATAAGATAAATTTTCAAAACTTAATACAGCATAAAATACTATTTTTTCAAATATTTACAATCATTGATTTGGTTATGTATAAAAAAAAAATACCCATCGTTTTCAAAGATTTTCACGGAGTTTGAGATTTAATATTTACTTAAAATTTAATTTGAAAAGCATACACTCAAGCTATAATCAATATACGAAAATTACAGTCTCACACGTAGGTATAACAAGGAAATAAACGACGCAAAAACGTTGCGTTTGTTCTTGATGGTAGCTGAAGTTTTGCTTTTGACGAAAAATATGTAATTCGAATTGTTTTCGGATGTCAATTAAATTTTAAATTGAATCAATTAGTTAAACTTGTTATTTTCTAATAACGCACCCACTGATATAAAATTTAAAATAACAAAAACTGTACACCAGCTAAACTGTTTGTACATAATTGATATTTAATTTAATAAACTATGCTCTACACATTTCATAATAATTCGCAACAGTTTATCACAGTTCGTAACGGTTTTCAAAGAAAACAAAAACAAATTATATTTGAGATGCTTTTGAAACTGACTTCTTATGTCAATCATGCTGTTATTATAAACTTTTATTTTCCCCACAAAATTCCGATGATTAAATAATGTTTTTGTGGTGTTATTATAGAAAAAACAATGGACGGACGAGAATAACCTACTACTAATGCAACATCCTATTTATAGGTAAGCTGTTAAGACTACCATACATCAAAGTACGTGGTGGGTTTAAAAGTCTCAGATGAGAACAGTTTGTTCACTTTCGAACAGCTAATTCGAACTTATTTTAAAAAAAAATCTTCAGTTTCATTTAATAAACCGCGTACTTTGTTGTTAAAACTTTATCCAGTCGTGTTTGTATGAGGTAATAATATTATTTTGCATTCAAGGATATTTTACGTTTCTCACGATTCTCAAGACATGAAAATATTCAGTTACATTGCTAGAGATGGTTCCACCAACGTGTTCAAATGTAATGTGTTTAAGGCAAATAAAAAGGTACGTACTATCGATTTTATGAAGATTTATATTGTATATTCGTGTTGTATGGAAAAAAAAATTCAAATAACACATATACCTAATCTAAAACCAAAACATATTCGTATAAACGAGATTGAATGAAGTTTTTTTATATACGAGCTCTGTTAGTGGCGTATGTCATAATGAAAACGAAAAAACCGTATCATTATACAGTCTATTCCGAAAACCATCCATTTCATCTGTCCTGTTAGTACGAAACCCCCGATGAAGTTGACTTAGCGTTAGCTGATGTGTTCGAGTGTGTTATTTCTACCTCGTTATGACGTTTTCCTATTATTCCCGGGCATAAGGATTATCCTTAAGTGAAAATGTGACAATTTTTATTATTTTCCATCTCAGTTATTGACACGATCAAATATATATATATTGCAAATTGACGATTGTTTTAGTCTCTATATGACCATTTTAACACTGAAACTTTTCCGCACTATTATTTTATCAAAGAACATTTATTATTAAAAAATAATTTTATTTAAATTTTGATTTTTTTTGTATGCTTAAAAATTAATAATCGTAACGCGGCCGATCGCTCTTAACATATACGTCGGTAAAATTATGTGAGTTTTACATAAGTGATCAAAGAGTTTCATATGGTGTCCCAATCCTTTTATAATCAGTAATCACTTTATTTGATGCACAATAATTATTTTTGTTTACAAATATACACGACATTTATGAGTGTATATAACACACTAACAGAGAGAGAGAGAGAGAGACTTACACACACATACAAACATTAGTATAGTTTACTAGTATATAAACTGGTAGCGTTGTCATGATTGATGGCCAAGTTCGCCGACTTTAAATAATAGATATGCTCATGGGTAGTAGCCAATCAAGAGTTCAATTACTCTGAAAAAGAAAAACCGTTTAAATGAAATTATTTGTTCAATACTTTTTATTTCTCGTCCTTTATAGTATAAATATATAGCGTTGTCAATTTATATTTTCCATTTATAGTTTGCAGTATTTTTAGTACACGTTTGTGTATTAATAAATTGTTCGTTTTGTTCTATATATACAATATACATATATTGTATATTTGCTTAGGAAATTCGGGTGACTAAACGCTATTGATTTCTCGAAAAATAAAAAACAGACCTGTTAGATCTTTGTCAAATATTTTATTAAAATTTTAAATGGTTTCAACAAGTGTTATATTATTAAACCAAATGACAAAAAAACCAC
Organism: Drepanosiphum platanoidis; assembly: GCA_948098885.1. NCBI lineage: Eukaryota > Metazoa > Arthropoda > Insecta > Hemiptera > Aphididae > Drepanosiphum > Drepanosiphum platanoidis. The sequence continues at coordinate 7,363,472 of OX402528.1, read as the reverse complement.
CGAACTAATATGTTTTATCTATCTAAATAACAATATAATGTTTCGGTTAAAATTATGTTTATATGGAATGAGGTTTACTTTTTAAATTCATAAATTTCATGGACATACACTGTTATGAAGCTTTTAGAATCAAAATATAGTTAAAAATAGTTTGGTATTATGTATATTTGTTCCCCAAGGAACCAAAACATTCATGACATACGCTGATTGATGCATCGCTGTGCACTTTTCCCCTTTGCCATTCCAACTATATACCACGTGTGTCAAAAATCACTTAACAAGTAACGGTATGCTTTCATATATAAATCATACGAAAATCAAAACTTTTTGTTGCATATTTTGTCATGCAATTACGTTTATTGTACCTATAGTGTATAACGCGAACATTGTACGTATTATCATAAAGAGTATTTTATATTTATTTAATTGTATTTTCGGGTAAATCTTCAAATTTGTAATGCCTTTTCGCGACACGTCAATAATAATCCTACTGCCGAGACTAGGAAGCCGAGTACCATATAGATATGGAAGGCCGTGTTCAAAAAACTATTTAATGCATACACGTAAAGTACATTACCTGAATTGGTTATGAAACGAAGCGGAGGGTATAGGAAACGTTATTCGCATCATATATTATCATTTCAATAGTATTTCGCGGTAGAATAAATTATTCATCTTATAGACGTCTAGTCCCGGCGTGGTCTTTGACATCAAACAACTCGCATAAATTATGAATAGACCCTTTAGATCTTCTTAAATTATTTAATGGTCTACAATGCATAGTAAATTAAACATCACCGCGTAGAACAACACCGTTTTTTTTCCGAGTGAGCGAAAAGCATCAGAGGAAGAAAAAAGTAAGATTCGTCAGCGCGGACGTTGTACTAATCGGGCGCGCGTTATTAACTCGGTGGCGTATTCAGTGATGGCGCAAAGGGTGCACTGGGAGAATTGAATACTGAATTTGTATTTAACCGACATTTAAATTTAGAAAATAGTCAATGCCTTACAACTGCTAACCAAAATCTAGATAATACTTATGACTTTATAAATCCAGTCAATATAACGAAACACTATACTGACGAGTATTAAACACGACGGATCTCGAGTTTTGATTTTTTATTAAATATTTTGACTAATAAAGTTTGATTCGTAATTCTCATACTTAATAAAAAAAGAAAAGTGAACTGTACGAGATAACTGATTCCCTGTAAAATTAAATCCTATAAATCCGCCACTGTGAACGGCACGTGAGGGCAGTGTCGATGTTATAATAATACGTATTGTTGTCTGTGAATAGAAAGAATTTACAAGTGTTTAAAGAGAAAATTACGTACAATAATAAATGCCTTATCGCGATGTTCTGAACGGGGCTACCTACTCCGTCTATCCGCCGAAGTTTTTCGACCCTCCCCCCTCCAAGCACGAAATTTTTTCTTCCGTCTCCTCCACTGGAATTCAAAACGTCCGTCGTTATTATTTTATAACGCGCAAACGATACGACACTATGCTAATGACGACGACGTGACGCGACGCGACAGGCCAGGGTTCGACGACGGCGATGATAATAGTAATGATAATAATATTATAATATCGAGTACAGACTCCCCCCGTCCCCGTCCCCCGGTCCCCCCGTCCGGTCGGTCGCGTAAAGTCAACAGATTTGTGTGCGGATTCAGTAATGTGGACATTGACAAACAGACGTGGACGGCAGGCGTGCGTCGGACACGGGGAACGTAATTAGGCATTGCGCCAGGGCGGCTCTGGCGCGCGCGCGGTGCTAGTGGGGAGCGACGGGCGAGTACTCCGTCTGGCGGCCCCCCTTGTTGGTCGCGTCGTCAGATAGCGTCGGGACGCGCCTGGCGACCAACGTACATGCCCGAACCGCGCGCGTACGAGACGCGCGCGCGCGCGCACACACACGCACACCACGCACACGCACGCGGCCGCCGCCGCCGCCCACGCACGGAGAGACGAGAGACGGTTGGAGATATTCGAACGACCGGTAAATCGTGAAAAGGCGCGGAAAAACAACCCCCGCGTGACGAAATCGCTCGTTTCGCCCTGCCCCCGTCTCGTGTGTCCCGCGTGTGAAAAACCGTGCGCCGCGATCCGATGAGGAAGACCGCGTCGTCGTCGTCGTCGTCGTCGTCGTCGCGCAAACCGCCGGAACGCACGCCGCCGTCGTCGTCGTCGCAGGTGACGGCGCCCCGCAAGAAGCTGTCGTTCCGCGAGCCCGAGGTTGTGCCCCGCCGCGGCAAACCTTCTCGGCCCGCCGCGGTCCTGGACCGGGCCGACGAGTTCGAACTGGACGAAGAACTGCAGGTAATGCGATCGCCGTCGCCGCCGCCGCCGCCGCCGTCGTCGTCGTCGTCGTTGTTTTTACCGCGTGCGATTTTTTTCGATTGTTTTTTTATTATTTTTCGGTATTTTTTTTTTTTTTGATTTTTTTGTTTTTAGAAAATACATTATACGCCGTGCTTGTGCGTGTTTCAGAGCCAAGCGATGCGAGTGGTGCGGACGGTGGGCCAAGCGTTCGAAGTGTGTCACCGAGTCAACCCGTCCGAGGACGGCGGCGACAGGGACGACGACGAGGACGAAACGTGCAGACGCGACGGCGACCTCGGCGGCGGTGACGACGACGACGACGACGATGACGACGACGACGACGACGACGAGGATCGCCGAGGAGACGATTCGGCGGACGAAGACGACGGGGTGGACGACGGTTCCATGTCGAAACGCGGTGAGTAAACAAATAATTACTGCGGTACGAAATAATAATAACGACGACGACGATCGCGGTCGCCGCGAAAAGTGTACAAATCGTTAAATAACACACGGGGAGGGAAAACGCGCCACGGAGACGGATTTTTCGGCGTTTTGCAAGAAAATCGTCATTGTCACCACGTTAAATATAGACGTCCAGATCTCCGTTTTGGGATCGCATCCAAATATTTCACCGTGTCTGCGGTTTCTACTTTTTCTCTTCGTCGCGCGTCGTCGTCCGTCCGTCCGTTTGTTCGTAACGTACGCTTTTAAGTGCGATTTCACACAAGAACCGTTTTAACGATATACCGTTCGAAATAATTGTAAAAATCGACCGACTTATCACCTAACCCCTCCTCCCCCGCCTATACAATGTACACACGCATACCTATATCGAATATAATTTGTTGCTGTTCGCCTGCAAACACTTGGCAGCGCGCGTCGGTTACCCTTTAACATATTTTTAACGTGACCTATGCGCTTGAAATACGTTAATTTATTACCTAAACAATTCCAGTAGGTTTTTTTTTTTTCCCTTTTTACTCTCTTTGTCTCGGTTTCATTTCTCCCCTTATTTATTCATCGCCGTCTGCTGTTGTGTGAACGCATTTATTTATACGCCTCCTGTAAATACCGAAAATGATCGGAACACGCGATTTCGATACTGTACAGGTTCAAATATGAAAACGGACGGCCGAGGAGCGGGCGGATTGAAATATGTCTATAAATAAAACGTTCTCTTTATTTCTGAACATATACTATTGTAAAGATTCTTTTTCAGCAGATGTGTTTAATGGTACCTATATACCTTTATTCTCCGGTTGATATATATTTATGGGGCATTATATATTACGTTATATACAAGTGTCTGTAATCGTATTAAATGAAAATATACTTATATATACAACATTATATATATATATATATGTATGGGTATAATATATAGGTATATAATATATACAGGCTGGTACATTAGGTACGTCGCTTTTATAAAGATGAACTATTACAACTTACGAGTCTTTGAACTTACCAACCGACTTATATATAGAAAAGTCTTATACTATATTTATTTTGTCATTTAAAAGATCCATTTCGATTTTTCTATAATTCAAAATTTTTTTTATCCGAAGTTCTGTCCCGTTTATATTTATTTATTTATTTTTTTATCGAATGGTCGAAAAGTAGACGTACGTGTACGTCAGCTCTCTATAAGTAATTATCAAAAGTGTACGTTAATTAAATTTGATATTGAGTTGTGTAAGCTCTTATTCTCATAGGAAATCATGAGAAGTAATTCATGTCTCATATTTCATTGCTTCCGATCTTCACCTATATATATATATATGTGTGTGTGTGTGTGTGTATATAAAACATAACTATACGTATTCATCGCGTAACTAGTGAGTTGATTTTGACGTTATTAAGGTAACACGATAACTATTATAACGAACATAATAGTGATGGTAAAATTATATTTTTTAATAGACTTATGGGGTTCAAATGGTTGATTATTATTTTATATAATAGACCCGTGTTGCGAACAGCTATAAATATCGTTACAAATTCTTAGATAACACGTGCATGTACGAACGCTCTTATTTATGTTCGCGATGTAATACATTTTTATCAAAAAAATCCTAGGAAGTGGGTTTCTCTTGAGGTAAGGTATTTCTCAATTTCGCGAGTGTCGTCGATCGAAAAAATGAAGTAAACCGTACGAATAAAAAATTGTCGTGTTTGAATATGGTTTCAAATATTTGGGCAAACGGGCAACGCAATTTTTTTTATCGATCAACGCGGAAATTAGAATTGCGATGGAAAAATAATTCCAGAGTATTCTTTGAAAACTTTATTTTTTGTATTTTAATTGCGTTTGTGCAGAACTATTTTACGTTAAAACTTAAAACTTAGACGTTTTAGCGTACAATGGTATAATGAATATAATTATTATTTTTTACATTTAATTACTTTTATCAGCGGACTATTTGTATTAAAACAATTATTAATAAATTGTAGAACTCGCGGAAAAAGTATTCGAAAGTTCGTCTTGCCCATCGAGTACACGAGTTGGTGCCACAAGTGTTACTTTTATGAATTTCATCGTTAGCAGATTTTAAAGATCTTTCCTTAGGAATGAAAAAAAAAAAACACGCGTCATTCGGTGCTTAACGAGCAAAATCTCTTTGACCGTTGCGCGCACGCGCGCGCGCTCGAATTAAACGGCGTAATTTGCTGTTCTTGCCGATCGTCGTTTGATAATAATAATTATTATTATTATTAGAGAGAACAAAATCTTCTCGAAATCATTTTATCGCCGAGGGCTGAGAAACGGATATAAAAGAGCGATGCTCGCGTGTACTTACACGACGTCATCGTTATAAGACCGCTATAACGAGGAGACATTAATCACGCGGCAATAAATGATGTTCCTACCTATCATCCGGTACGTACGCACGCGAAAACAAACCGACTGAACGCCGACCGACGCGATCGGTTTTCACATTTTTCGAGATCGATTTTCGGGGAAAACGTCGATCGTTGTGTCGTTCGACTCGAGAATTTAGTGGGGAAAAAAAAAAAAGAAGAAGAAAAAAAAAACCCAAAAATACGCGCTGCACGATAATATTTTAGTCTGCGCGAAAAGTCGGCGGGTGTATTTTGGCCGAACACCAGACCCGCCGCCGCGGACTCGAGGATATTCACACACGCACACCCCCTTCATAAAAGTTGACGTCTGTCACGGGCCGACGAGGTAAAAGAATCGCGTTCTGGTGACGGTTGCCAAACGCGCGTGTTGCCGCCACCACCGTGTCTTCTCGTTTCTTTTTCTCTTTCGGCCGCGGAAAGTTGACATTTTTTTTAAATTTTTTTATCGCGTAATAATAATAACAATAATAAATTCAGTAGAGTCGTATTTTCACGTGGTCGCCGCCCCCCCCCCCCCCCCCCATACAAATTAACAGTTATGACGTTCTCAGCATTTTGTTTTTTTTTTTATTAATAAAATACTTACCGGGAAAACTGTCGGACTAGGGGAGGATTTGAATAGGTGCGAGTTCGAAAAAATCGTCAATGGATCAAGGGAAGTTAGAGACACAATATTGTTGTTTCGATTATAACCACCGGATTAGCATATTTTCCGTATAACTCGCAACGAGGATAACGGGTTATCCGCGATTACACGCGTGTAAGCCACCCGTGGATTTTAAATCCACCCCCTTTTCTTGAAAACTCGAACATCATTGATAGGATTATTCGAGTATATGGTGGCGATTTTTAGCGTATGGCTCTCGAGCGGAAAAACTGCGAGTACGCCCCCGATTAATAATGACCACGGTAATGATATAGGTAATGCGCTTATGCATTCTTCTAATGATCTAATGGTATATCGTGATCGCACTCGGCGGTGGCTGTTCACGTGGCGCGACCTCGTATAATAACAGTGTTTCCCCTCTCTCCCCTCCATTGCCCCGTAATGGCGGTCAGTCGACGACACAATGGCGACTTTTGCGGCGCACGACGACCCGTCTGATTTATTATAACGCGCGCCGCGCCGCGTCGGCCGGCCGGCCGTTCATTGTGTTCCGGTGCGCGCGAAAACAATCGGTTCGGATGGAAAAAAAACACGAGTTAGTGCGCGCGGCTGGCTCGTCGGTGACGGCGTATATTATTATTACCTGCCATCGTCGTTATAATATTGTCGTCGCGTTGTTATTATCTTATTAGAGCGACGCACGGGACGTGTCCGTGTGGGGCAGGCGGTTGTTTTTGGTATCGGTAATGTGCTAGTAAACCAGCTATCCCGACCGCTCTCCGCGCACGGCTCTCGCGGGCCGTCTTAAGACTCGCGAGTGACGCCCGAGGCGAAAACACTACCTAACCAATATTGTTATAATTTCTGTTTTCACGAAATCGTCACTAAAACATGAACTCGTTTTTTTATTCGTTTAAAAATCAACAAACTTTTATTTATTATTCAAAATACATACATATTTATCTAATATCGTATAATAAACGATTTAAAAATCGTGAATTTTCCTAATATTATTTGTTGTTTTTTTCCCGAGTGTGAAGCTTTGAATTTATTTAACAGCCGGACTCCTGCCTCTTATGAGGACGGCCATAGTGACGACAACCGGTATTAGTGCATCATTCGGCGACCTGCGTGATTAGGATCTGCACACACTCGCCAATTATTGTCCGTGTTGCCGGTGGTCGAAGTTGGGCAGACATAGAGGAATGCCATAATCCTTCATATTTCTTTTAGTCACCATTTTCCATGCCTCGTTTGTTTTTTTTTCTAATTATTCGTTCATCTTAAAATTGGAAAAAGTAATTATTGTTTTCATAATTTGTAGCTTTAACGTGAGACGAGTCGACTCATTTTTTTTTTGGAAAATACCTTTGAATAATTTTCTTTTTTAATGATGTTTTTGATAATTTGACTCCGAAAGTCAGTAGACATAAACCCGACTTAAAGGCATGATTACGAAAAATCTATAATAATATATTATTGTGGGTAAACTAGACTATAATAACTGAGATAACTAACACAAAACAATATCGATAACAACTGTAGGTACTGTACAATGTACATATTATCTAACAAATTAAAACGCTTATGTATACGCTCTCTCATCACGAGGTTTATTTCAATTGAGTTTTATTATAAATTCTGGATTGTAGATTTTTTATGTTGTTGCCAAATATGACTTAAAAGCCTACGATGGCGGGGAGGGGTGGACAAAACGCGGTCAGGGGCCAAACCATATATTACATCGAAAATTGCACGTCGCCTAATTAGGTTCAAATCTTTATTACACGCGAGTTGTAGGAGGCGTCATCGCTTTATTGGAAACACGATTCCATTCGGATCTGCAGTATCGGTATGTGCGAGTCGTTTTGATATAAGACCACGTTACACGATCTTTCCAATAAAAAACGAAAAAACACAAGAGAAAATAACGATTCGCACATAAACTATATAAACACGAAGAGAGGCGATATGTTTTAAATGAATAATCGTTGAAAAGTCCAAAATAAACGAAGACCGCAATACAAATTAAAAAAAATATTTACAAATCGATACAAACTCGACGAATATATAAAAAAAAAAATCATAAATAAACGTCGGTTTTCCATACGACGAGCCATCGTGCGGCTTAAAATACGTATGTTATTGTTAATTTTCAAATACAAATTCAGTCGTGCATGATACGAAAGTGTATTTCTCCGCGGACTCGCCACTGTAAAATGATAAACGTCGGACTTGGTTCGGAATTCGTTTTCAATGTCCTCTCTCGAAAACCTCTCTCCCCGTGCACGCGGCGGGATTTTCTTACGCGAGACACACCCTTTACTCTGGCCGAGTACCTTTGCCCGTGTCAGTCAGGTGTTCAGTCCACATATCATAAAATATTACAATATCGTGAACGCGGCTCGTCGTTCGTGCGAGACACTGTATTCCGCTTTCTTTACCGCGTCCATTGTTCTATTCCCGTCGTCGTCGCCGCCGCGGAGAGCACGCGCGCGCGGTTATATTGTGTGCGAGAAGGGCGCAGCAGCCGTTTGTTCCGGACAGACCGGAACCGGTTGAGACGCGCGTAATGCGAATTCGTTCCGGACGTCGTCGTAGTCGTCGCCATGGTCCCGGCCCGTCCGGACGGAAACGTCGGGAAATAAAAATTGTATGTAAAGAGGAAACGCGCAACGTAGTGACAAACGCACGTCGCCGTCGCCCCGGGGAAATCTCGGAAACGCGTGAAAAATTACGGGTTAATAGCAGGTCCGTGGTGTTATATTTTCATTCCGATTTCACGAGCTCGCCGTCTTTGTTGTCGCCCCGGGCCATATTTAAAATGTCGACTTGGACCTCGCCGCCACTTTTTTTTAGAACCGGAACGTCGAACAAATAAAAAAAATATAAATCTAATAAAAAAGTATATTAATATCATACCGCCCTGCCGTAAATCGTTGCTGTTTTATACGCGAAGGGACTTCGCGCGACTTAAAAATGACAAAATTAAAAGTACACGTTATAGCGGTGAAAACTTGAAAAACAGTATGCCGTTTAAAAAATATGTATTCAAGATCAAAAACAACCGTATTTATTTTTTATAAATATCAATGGAAACGCGTGAAGGTTGAAATTTAATATTTTTCTTAGAGCAATCGTATTTAATAAACAATATTTTTTCGGTGTTGATGTGTAACAAAGTGGGGGATCGGCGAAAAAAACGCAAACATTTAATTTATTTTTTAACGTTACATAGATAAAAATAAAACTGTCAAAACTAATATTTCATGACCAGTAATTAAATTGAAATTAAATTAAAAAAATAAAATATTAATCAAAATTGAACTTGTACTAGAATGTCAAAAATAGCAAAATATGCAAAAAATTGAAAAAACGTCAAGTATGCAACGTACAATTTTAAATATAAACTATTGAAATTATGAAACGCATAAACACATTTTGTATAAGGTGTAATTATCGACTTGAACCAATTGATTTTGTTTGTTTTAAAAACATTAAGAATTCAAATTAAATTGTCACGATGAATTCAGCTGAGGCGTGTAAGTTAGAATAATAAGTAGTGGATTTGAATAAAAAATTAATAATTGTTCTTTGTTGGAGTTCCAAAACAATGCTTTTCAAGCTCAAAATTAATTTCATATGTCATATAATGAAAAAAAATAATTTTAATGTAATTTTACATTTTTTTTTTTTTTTTATAATGTCATGTACAGTAAAACCTCTCTACAACGGACCCATTATTAGACGGAATCCTCCTTATAATAGAAAATTTTAATAGTTTCGGTTCAAATAATATGTGCAATCTACCTCTGTATGACGGAAAACTCTTTATAACAGAAACATTTGTTGGACCTAAGCGATTTCGTTGTAAGAAAGTTTTACTGTATTATTATTTTTTTTAATGAAGTTTTATTATTACTGCATTAAAGTCCACGCCTAAGTGTTGAAACATATTTTTCTGAATAAAATTCAAAAATACTCAAACCAAGCACTAATTATATTGGCTTTTTGTCTTTTTGGCGATACAATATTAATTTATTAAGAACTCAAAAGGACTCTTAAATTTGCCCCCAGTTATGATTGGAAGTTTTCAACTTTAAATCGTTTGAATTGATCTAGCGCATTTGTTTATATTATTTCGACGTCATCAATCGTTGTTCAGTTCAGTATTGTTGAGTTCAGTTTTAATTTTTAGATGTAAAAAAAACATAATATATAGTAAGGGCAAGATTCGATGAGTAGGTACAACTGGAATTTTTTTATCAGCTTGAAACTCGCGGATTGATAAGGCCAAACGAGCGGTCGACTTTCACGCGAGTTTTTATCGCTACGTATTTTGACGGTTCAAACACTTTTCCACGCGCGTATTTTTTTATGCGTTTATTTTTTTTAATGCGTTTTTCTCTTCACAAACGCATTCTCGTATCGTTACGCACGTCGTCTCGTAACTAAAACGCGTACCTATATTATGGGCACTACGCGCGTTATCTTCCGCGCGCATAATATAATAATAACGGACGAGGTGGTGACCAGCGAGCGGGCTACCACTTATTTCGGACGCGCCCGAGTTTAAACTTTCGCGAGTATTTTTTTATTTTATCTCACCGCCAAAGTCAGAATAATACGCGGCGGAAACGGTCGTGCATAATAGTCGATCGTATTGAGGTGGTGAGTCTCGAACGATAACTTATCGCGGGAACGCGATGTTACGAAATCGTGTGTTTGTTTTTGAAAACTCGAACGAGCGGAAGAAAGCGTTATTTGTTTTTTATATATATATTTTATTTTTTTTGTTACTAGTATTTTCTGAGACCTATAGCAAGAACCGTCGCCATAGCGTTCGTTATCGCGACGATTTGTTATACGCTATCGGCTGCGCCCTTCGCGTATTACCTATATATATCTGCGTTTACGTTGTTTGGATAATGATAATATTAATACTATAGTATTTTACGTTTTGTCGCGAGCCGACCGTAAACCGGAAAAGACATTCACTCGAACAAATCTTCTGTCGCCGCTATAATAATAATAATATAACGAGAATCTTCACACACATATATATTTATATATATATATATGCGGCATGAGCAACAAATATATATCATATACGTATTTGAAATGTACTACACAAACGCATATTATATATTTATCTCTTGTTCTCTATCTATCTATCTCTATCTCTCTCTCTCTCTCCTTTAGCCCCGTGCCAGTTACATCGCGGGATCTGATTTTTTTTTCCTTTCTCCTCAGTCCAAATGACGCGTGGGCAGCAAAATGTTCTATTCTAGTCCCTTGCTATTTGACGTCAAACTAATTGGCTCAGTGCCCCGCACATATGACTCGACGTCACCGTTGTGACATAAAATCTACTTCGGTTGTGCAACGTTTTAAATTTACGCCTCCGAGACCAAATAATTTATATGCCTATGCCGTTTACTATACACGCCACGTTCGAAAACCCGTGAAATACAGTCGTGTAGACGGTTTTTAAAAAAAAATTTTTTTAGATTATTTTTACAGTCTCCGTTGAATTTTTTTTTATAACATCTATTGGCATTGTAGTTGCTATTTTATTATTTCGCAGTTTTGTCGTGCGAAGAAACCCATTCGTATTATACAAGACTGACATTACATATCGATCGATTTCCGATTCTCCTGGTTTTTTTTTCTTTCTACTCCCGATATAAAACGATTACTAAACACATTTCTCGGCGACAAAATGCCGTGTCGCGCGCGCGTTCGGAATTGTATTATGTTACACAATATTATCATACGTGTCGACGATTTTGTTTCTACAAAGTACCTAGTATATACCGACGAGTCCTGTTGTCGTTAACTAATCGTGTTCCGTTATTGTTTTAGACACATTCGAAAATCAAGGTAGACTGGAAACGTCCGTCGGAAACGATTCTGCATCATCGTTAGACGGAGCTAGAAGGGACGGAGGCCCCAAAGACATACAACGACCTTTACGACTAGATATCATTCCACCTCCACCGGTTTCATCAATCAACCATAGACGTTCCTCGCCAATGGTAAGCGTTATATAAACCGCGTACACGGCCGTCGCACGGTTTCACTGACACTCTATTATGACACGTTAGAACGGCAGTGAAGTATATAGCTCCCCGATGACTGAAACGTCAAAAGGCGACGGGGTCCCGTTGTCTTCGTTGAGTGTGCAACACGAAATGCAATTGTTGCGCCAGCAGTTGGATCAGCAAACGCATCAGACGCAAGCTGCAGTGGCTCAAGTGCACATGCTCAGGGACCAGTTGGCGGCCGAAACCACCGCCAGAATGGAAGCTCAGGTATATTGCACCGCGTGTTCAAAGGGGTGGGCGCCCGCCTAGTTGGAAATCGAATGTTTTTTCACCATAAATAGTCGTTGAACGTACGGCTTATGTCTTGGCACTTGTTTCAAACGATCGCAATAAATTTCGCGAAATTTCTTAATTTTCTGAACGCATGCCAAAGTCAAAACAAATACTAGCTGCTTCGCGTTGTAAACAATACGCCGTGTATCCGCGACGATCCGAAACTCGTATATTACCGTGATATTATTGAACGCGTTGGAAAAATAATGAAATGCGCGACCGAAATCGACGCGGTTTGACATTTTATTCGGCCGGATGTCGATTATCCAGTAGTAATATTTAGCGTGTCGACGTCTAAGCGGGATTTACTTAATATTATTTACCCCGATCGGACGATTTTCGCGAAATGCAAATAGAAATTAAGTCGTCCGTAATCGCGTCGGGAACGGCGGCGCGCGCTCGAGCTGTACATCTCGAGTACAACGCAGTCGGTCGAGTCGGAAATATATATTTATTTGTATATAGTTACGTTGCGTTCTCGCCGAGACCGGCTAATAATGCATTATACTCGCATGTATATGCGCTAACCGTGTGCTATAATTAACGTGACTAGACGAGCGGCCAACGTGGTCGACTACGCTTTAATAATATAATAAAAGCCCCGTATAACTTTCTTTGTGCGCGTATTTTTTTCTTTCCGCAGGCAAGGACACACCAGCTTTTGGTGCACAATAAAGAGCTACTGGATCACATTGCTTCGTTGGTATCGCTATTACACGACCAGGAAAGGATCAGAAGCGAACTGCAACATCATTCGCTTCCTCCGGTAAGTGCCGTCCCGTGTTGAATTCGCCTTATCCCTTTGTTGTTTTTTTTTTTCGCAGTTAGACACCACTACTAATTTCGATGTGTGTGTGAGCGTATGATTTGTGTTGGTAAGAAAATAAACACGTAAAGTTATTCGGCGCATCTTTTAACTAACAAACATTAATCAACCGTGTAGTTATATTTAGTTATAAACGTGTCTATATTATAACGTGCCACAAATATTGTTGTTGTTGTTGTTTTTTTTTTTTTGTTTTTTTCGTGACATGGTTCGATGTTTTTAACACCGGCCATCCATTGTTTGACGTGTTTAACCGTTTTACCGTAAACTGACCTACCCAGGATATCCTGGACGCCTGCTGGTACGTTGAGTTTTGTATTTTAACGCATTTAATCAATATAGTTTATGTTATTATTTATTAAATACGTATACATTTATATAAACATATATATATATTTTTTAATGTAAATTATAGTAGTTAATTATAGAACGTAAGTGGACGTCGGAAAAGGGTCGTTGTATTTGGATTGAATACGTGCCGTTTCGTTAACCGGCGATAGAAAGTGGTTCCGAGGATCCAGAAAGAGTGAATTTTCAAGTCTCACGCTCGACAGGGCGTGAACATCGGGGAAATTTGTTTTGAAAACGAGAGGACCGGGTTTGGATTTAGCAAAGCGTTCGGGGGGTGTAAAAAGACGCAGCGGGTGGAGAATTATCAGAAAAAGGAGTACGAAACTCATCGGGAACGTGAGAGGAAAACCGGCCAGCCGATAAACTGGCGACCGTCGTCGTCGGTAAATAACAATACGAACAGTGGAAATGTGGTGATTATGAGATCAAGGAATAGACCTTTGTCAGAATCGGCCGGCGATGTTTTAAGAGAATCTAACAATGTTTGTATCATTGTATATTCCCGTAAAGTTAGCTATTCGTGTATGGTGTACAGTTTGTTAATGAATTTCGATAGTTTAACTATGCGAGTGGCAACGAGAACAATCTTCGGTGTGATTTCCGTCTCAACCTCAAAACAGCTTATTTGAAATTCATAGCGCGACCGTCCAAACAACAACTTTAACCCTATTTCGTCGAATTGTTTTGAGAAATCATGCCGACCGAGTACATTACAAATCCGTTATTGTTTCCACTTTATTTATCTTATCATCCGAAACGTTCTTTTCGATCGTTTGATTCGTTTTTATCCGTGACCGGCAAAACTATAATATCATATATATTATCGTATCGCGGAGTCTAAAAAAAAAAAAAATGTATATATATGTATATATGTATTATATGTATATTCTAATGTATATAATTTGTATAATATTACACAGGGTTCCGGGACTTGGAGCGCTAAAAGTTCGTTGAAATCTTTATGGCGGTGACTTCCACTGCGATAAAGAAAAAACGTAGGGTATCCCCTCCTCAAAAACTTCCGAGTTTTTTCCCCCACATTGTAAAATATCGTAGGCTGTGAATATTTCTACAGAAACTTTTTGCACGGAAAGATCTTTTTGAAAAACAAAGTAAAAATCACAGCGAAACAGAAAATTGTTACATTTTTTTTTATAAAAACCAAAACTTTTGAACACATAAAACTTTTGGTTTCCGTGAACTTTCGAATTCCGATTTTTGGTTTTATCGAAAAATATGCAAAAAAAAAAATCATCGAAATACGTTATCACTATACTTTCGAATCGCACATTTGTTACCGCGCACAGAGCCGTAGAGTCAGAATATTTTTCGGGAGAGGTTTCGAAGTAGCTTTT